>JBBIGC010000125.1:18830679-18857092 GCA_037576955.1 Lepidarchus adonis | reverse complement strand
CTCTCTCTCTCTCTCTCTCTCTCTCTCTCTCTCTCTCTCTCTCTCTCTCTCTCTCTCTCTCTCGCTCTCTCTCTCCTGCCATACTTCTCTGTCTGACTGTCAGCTAAAAGGACCATATTATGGAAAAGCAAATTTTCAAATGAAAGAATTCAATGTAGTATGTACACACTGTTAAATTTTCGAATCTGCTCCTGTCATTACATTCCTCAGCTGTAAAATAAACTGAAAAAACATCTGTTATATATCACATGTTTCTGTAATGTCATAAAAATCAATACATTTACATACTATTACTATTATATACTATTCAGCCTATTCAGTCCTTACCCATTCACACAGAGTGGGTGAGTTATGAGGAGTGTTTCAGTGTGGACTGATTTTGGTATAGTTCATACTAGACCATTTGAACCTATGTTATTTACATTTGATAATCTTAAAGGCACAGCAGTGTTGGTAAAATCAAGCGCTCAGAAAGCCCAAACTATACACGCACGCATGGCAGCTTCCTCAGGACACTACATGAGGCACAATATCTGTACTCATATTACAGAAGTGTGCCAGATGTAAATAAGCCCCTGAGTGCCCTGTATTCTGAAAACATTACAAATTCTAATTACGAATGTTCTTTTTCTTTCTGATGCAAGGCTTTTACATGATCCAGTAAATATATATGGTTAAAGGTGGATCATACAGCAAAAATATGAAATCATAAAACTGTCACTATGTAGACCATGCCACAATATTTACTTTTTCTGATATGTCAATTCAAAACAAAAATGTCAAAATCTTTATTCACTCTTTCACACGTTGCATTATACCATGAAATAAACCAGTGCTCTTTTAATAATATAATACAATCAGCCAGAGATCTTCTGAGCATATGGTGACAAAATGTGGCATAATTTATTATGATACCAATCAATATCATATTTTTGTCAAATTAAAATAATTTGTAAATCACAATTTTGATGTGTCCAAATCAGAATCAGAACAATTTTACTTATCCTGGAGGAAATTGGGAACAGCTCATTCAATAAGAGTTTTGACAAAAAGTTTTGTATTTTAAATATTCTAATTAAAAACAAAACTTCAAATATAAGTAGTGGAGTAAATTAAATCTGTAAGACTGCATAATCTGTGGACTATTTTTTTTACAATCAATCATTAAAAATGATAACGAAAAATAGCTTTAAACAAACAACAGGCTTTTGAGAAGGCCAGAAATACTTTTTGGAAAAGGATAAACTAAAAACTAACAAAGTCTAAAAAATGTTTTCATTAATAATTATTGTAACATTTTAAGCTTTTAAAATATGATTAATGAAATAAAACAGCTGTTAGAATATATGCAGAAATACAAAATGTGGACTATTTTGCAGATTTATTGAGAAGGGAATTTTAATAGATAATTTATTTACTGATTTATCAGTTATAATTGAGAAATCATCACAGTCCTTAATACTGCAATCTGACTTTATCCACAGTATAATTCAGTCTGTCTAGCAGCCATACTCAGCCATCCACGCTTGCTTCCTCAACTGCTTCCTCAGCCTTTTTTCTGATTGCACAGTTTGATTTACAGCTGCCACAACTGAGGTCGGTGCAGAATGGCATGAGAATGGGATGGCATGGTAAATTTGTTTTTATAGCTTCCACTCCTGAATGATTCAGTGAGGATGGATGGATGGAGATAGACTGATGGCTGTTGGTTTATGGGAATGGTCAAGGAAGAACAGAGATAGGGTGCATTATAGGTGTTCAGAAGAGTAGAGCATGAACAGGACAGATGCTATCCTGGTGTTCATGCTTATTTAGAGGCAGCTCTTTCTTGACACAACTTGAGTCAGCATCTCTAAGAAAGAAGAGCACAATGTTAAGCTACGATTGTTATAATAAGGAAAATAAATTTCCATGTTTTTACATATTAATTCTTGTCTAAACTGACCTTTTACAGCACATATTGGTAAGAGGCTAAAGGCCAGTGGCTGTAGCTTAAGCCATGCTCTCAGCTCTAGACGTTAGTAATATCTCTCGGGTGCTCACTACAGATTAACTGGCAGCTTGCAAATAAGCAGTGATGAGAAAGAATCGTCTGCTCCTTCTCCTGAGAGTGGAGTGTGGAGGCGGGCGGCCATGCCACTATTTGCCCTTCAAGCCACAACTTTATCATGTGTGCAATTATGCAACCGTTGCATAATTTACACATCAAATGAGACAGAGAGAGAAGAGCGTCTGCTCTGATAATCTAGCCATATAGAACCAGCTGTGTGTGTGTGTGTGTGTGTGTGTGTGTGTGTGTGTGCGTGCGTGCGTGCGTGCGTGCGTGCGTGCGTGCGTGCGTGTGTGTTTATTACACTGTAAGGTATGTCATTACAAAGAAAAGTACTAACCAGATATTTGTCTTGGCTTGGAATTCTACAAAAAAGTATATTCTACATAAGTATTTATCCTCATGCTCCATAATGTTCTACCTGGGAGACACAGCTTCACATTATGTGCAAATATTATGCATGTCACACTTGAACTAGGCGCCCTAAATATGACTGGCCCTCCCTGCTGCCCTCCCTAATGCCACTGGGCAGAAGGATTTGAAATTGCATAATGCCAATTGATCAGAGGGGCACTGTAAATAGTCGCCTGTTTGCTGACAATTGCTGCCTGTAAATCTGACCATGCTCACTGAAGTTGGATCAAATGCGCTGTTGAGCACTGCTTCATTTGTGATTTGGCATCGCTGTACCACCAGGGTACCAAACAACGTGAGGCGCAACTCAACTATAGATCCCTATATGAAGTCTGAAATTGTGGCCAATGTTTAGAAACCATTAGTCATTTCTTTATTCCTGATTTTCCCCTTTCGATTTAACTGGGAAGCTCTAATTTTGGATACTGCTTACATAATCTGTCCCTTCATTAATCAGAAAGTTGATGTGATATGTCTCAGAAGTAAAAGCTAACAACTGAGCGAAAGCTGACTTTGCAAGCTAGATGATTGCCATGGACACAGTGTGATGCCTACACATGTAGGACAGCTCCTGTGATTAGTTTAGCACTATGTTAGTACTTAGCAAGCTAGTAGTGTTAGACTGGGGTACAGCAGTGGAAGAGGCCATTACATTAGGACTATGTCTACAAAGTTCTCAGTAAGGTTTGATCACATGTTGTTAGGCCATGTTTTCACATATTAGATTCCCTGGGGCCACCCACTAACCACTCACAAAAAGCTTCTTTATAAATATCCCTTTTGACACCTTTTGGCACCTTTATTTTTAAGTGTAGATCATTTCAAATTGGGGAAAAGATCCTTAAATTTAGATGTAAAACAGCTCAAATGAAATGTCTGAGGCAGTATCAATATTTATGAATGTGTTTGTGCAAATAAAGATGATCTAGTTGTTTTTAAACTATTCAAATAGCACGTCTGACTCATAAGAAGACGGTTGTGGATGTAAGTACGTTTCTGAGTGGGATGCCTGTGTGGTGGAGAATGCTAAGTAGGTGGTTTATGTGTTTTAAATATGGAAGAATGAGACACTAGAGATAACAAAAGGTAAAATACATTTGGTGTCCATTCAGGTGGCAAGGTGAAAGTCCAAGGTGCACATATTGCTGGTTTCACTCCAGTTGGAGAATTTAACAGATACTACAGTGGACAGATGGTTCTTCCTCTGTGGGGCAATTTTCATGAGAAAGAGAGAGAGAGGGAGGGAGAGAGACAGAAAGAGAGAAAGAGAGAGAATGCCACTTTACATCAATGTGGCCTCTTGCCCATCACTGCTTTGCCATGTCAATGGCAGCTCCTTCGGGCGAAAGTGAATTTCATCTCCTTTCTCTGCATGAGAACAATTGAGCTGTACTGTATCACTGGGGTGTAAATGGAGACTTAATGACGACCCCCCCCACACACACACACACAAACACACCTTTTTTAATTGAGCTTTACAACTCACATATCCTAGCCATATTGTTTTGTTATTTTATTTAAGTCATAGGACATGGTTGCTTTATTTTATTTTTTATCTTTTAATTCTTTTTTTTTTACCCATCAGTTTGTTCTACTCTTGACAGTCCTGACTCCTCCATCTGCCAACCCCTGCTCTCCTGAGTGGTCTGTGCGTAGCCTGAGGCTCCGTCTCTCTCTCTCTCTCTCTCTCTCTCTCTCTCTCTCTCTCTCTCTCACGCTCTCACTCTCTCTATCCTTCTTACTCGAGTGAAAAGCTGAGGCAATCGTCAAGAAACTAGCACTGATTCACCAGCCACAGCCCATATGAATTAAGAGTTTCATCATTTAGTGCATGTGCCTCATGCTTTATCTTTAAGTAGAAAACTGGCATATTTGTCTGGGGTCATTTGCCTATTTGCCTGGATAATACAGCAGCAGATGTATTACAGATGTCAGTAATAATATGGTATTGCCTCAGGTTTGGCAGTGTGCAAATTATTCATACCTTCCTATTGTCTCAAAGAATTACCACAGAAAACAGTCATGTTTTGTGGCATGTGTCCTGCTTAGTTTTACTGAGATATTTCCTGGTCCTTTCCTCATGTGCCATGAACTCCCACATCACCAATCAGTCCCTTAAAAATGAGCAGAATGTGTTTATTTGGCCATTTACTAAAATGTTGACATTGTTTTAAATAGCAGATCAATTTGCTAAAACATTTAAATTACATAACTATAAGTAATTGCACAATTAAATTATTCATAATGTAAATAAGTCCGCTTACTTTGATTTTTTTAAATTTCAAACAAAAAAAGACAAAAAAAACAAAGGATAGTTTTTCTAAATAATTACTAGAATGTTACAAATACTTTGGTGGTTCCTGGTGAAAACTGTGAACTCTTAGCGTTAAATCAATGATTTTGGAAAAAGTGCCTGTTAGAATTCTACTATTGGACATATGGGTCAGTTGTACAGCTGTATTTGAAACCATAAATATTAGACAAGAGTAATGGCTTGCTCCAACCCTGATAAATCTTTCTTAACATTCAAGACATTTTTTCCATGCAGATTAGTACTGTGGTTTGCTCTTGGGCAGAGATCACTAAAGTATTCAGTATTACATGCTGTATGCAAAGAAATTGTGGGAGGTAGAACTCCCCATCCGGTTCACCTGAGTAGATTATCCTACGCTGACATTACCATACTGCAAGAGTTCTTAAATGCACATCAGTGAACAAAAATGATTGACCTGCAGGTGAATTTGCCCTCTGGTACCACTTTCATGCTTTATCCTGCTGAAGCTACACAGATTAAGAACCTTTAAGCCACAAAGCCAGAGCCCAGGGGAAGAGGAAGAGGGTCTAAAATGTATGTGTCCGCTCACAGCACTTCTGAAGACTGTTGTCTAAGAATTTCCCAGGTTTCATACAAGAGATGTCATACAGTGTCATCGTCAAATGGTAACGGTTGTCAGCTAATGTCAGACTCCATTTGGAGTTGAGACTGTGGCCTATTACACACTAACTAGAAGGCTTTGTAAGCAGAGAGGATTATTACCACAATTTAAAATGTAAAAACCTCAACAGCAATGCAAACTGTGATGATACATGGGTTTCAAAAAGAGTCTTAAAAGCTTTTCTGAGATTTAGACAGCTGCACTAAAATTAACACTGGGGAGAAAAAGAACCTCATCTTGATATTTCTTTTGACTAATGTTGGTCTTGTACCATAGCTTGTGTATTTGCTAGCTAAGGAACCAAATAGTCTGTAAGCTGAGCAGAAATAGCTCTACAAAATGCCAAACATAAGCTGGGTTATTATTGCAATAGAAAACTATAAAAAAAATACTTGGAACTGTATTTTTCATTCATTATTTTAATGGTAAATTTATTTTAACAGTGAGAGATAGAATATCAAAATTATATTTTAAATAAATTAAGATATCACCTTATAGAAAATATATAAATTGATTTGCATTTCAATGAGTGAAATAAGTATTTATTCCCCTACCAACCATTAAGAGTTCTGTCTTACACAGACCAGTTAGATACTCCTAATTTCAACTCATCATCTAGTCACCTGTATAAAAGACACCAGTCCACAGACTCAATCTATCAGACGCCAACCTCTCCACCATGAGCAAGACAAAAGAGCTGTCTAAGGGCGTCAGGGACAAGATTGTAGTCCTGTACAAGACCGGAATGAGCTACAAAACGAAAAAAAACTCGATGAGAAGAAGACAACTGCTGTTGCAATTGTTTGAAAAAGGAAGAAACATAAAATGACCATTAACTGTCCCCAGTCTGGGGCTCCACCCAAGATCTCACCTCGTGGGATGAGGATGATCATAAGAAAGGTAAGAGATCACCCTAGAACTACCTTGCTAATAATCTCAAGGCAGCTGAGACCACAGTCACCAAGAAAACCATTGGTAACATACTACACCATAATGGATTAAAATCCTGCAGTCCTGGCAAAGTCTGCTCAAGAAGACACATGCGAAGGCCCGTCTGAAATTTGCCAATGAACACCTGAATGATTCAGAGAGTACTTGTGAAAAGGTTCTATGGTCAGATGTGACCAAAATTGAGCTCTTTAGCCTCAACTCAACTTGTTTGGAAGAAGGCAATTGTTGACTATGACCCCAAGAATACCATCCCCACAGTCTGAAAAAGTTTATTTACATCAATTACAACCAGTCCTTGACCTAGTAAAGCAGCACCAGGCCAACACACTACCACTGCCTTGACTGTTGGTATGATGTTCTTTTTATGAAATGCTGTATTAGTTTTAGACCAGATGTAACAGGACACAAAACTTACAATATGTTAAAATTTTGTCTTGTCAGTCCATAGAATATTTTCCCAAAGGTGTTGGGAAATGTTTTTTTGGAAAATGTGAGATGATTTATGTTCTTTTTGGTCAGCAGTGGGTTTCCCCTTAAAACCTTCTCATGGATGTTATTTTTGCCCAGTGTGGTCTACAGTTTTTTATATGTCATTATATGTTATTTTTGACTGAGCTGTCAATGAACGTTTGGAGCAATATTGGGAGGCCAGACACCACTGTTCCAAGTTTTCTCCATTTGATAATGGCTCTGACTGTGGTTTATTTGGGTCCCAAAGTTTCTTTAGCTCATAGTAAGATGTGTTGCTTTTTGAGATCTTTTAGCCTACTTTACTTTTTCAGACAGGTTCAAGTTATTTATTGCAGTAATCAGGCCTGGGTGTGGCTAGTGTAATTGAACTGAGCTTTCAAAGACATGGTTGATTAAAGTTACAGTATTTCACAATAGTGTGTACACCCCTCACAAACATCTTTCATGTTTGTATTTTGAGTGGCCATCTTTATTTTTCATTACTGCCTTAACTCATGGAGTTCACTAGACTGGCTAGGGAAACTGGGGAGAAGCCACACTGATGTTTCCCCAAGCACTGCGTGCAGTTGTCCAGGGCATAAACGGAAGGTGCGCATCGGTATGGGGGGGCTGTGTGTATGCCCAGTGGAGCATATGCCAGTTTGCTGGGGGTGCTCTCCCGGTTGCCATGGGCTGTGCGCTTGCTGTGCATGTGGTTGCCAGGTAGTGCATAGAACCTGCGTGCTGCACAGTTCCCCCATTCCAGTCTGGCCCAAGGATTCAGGGTGGAGGCTGGTAACCTGCCCTCAGCATTTACATCTCACCTTTATTTAACATCTTGCTGTAGTATAGCGTGCAGCCATTCACTCTGTGTTTTAGCTCCATCTTATTAAATGGTAGAGGGCAGTGCACACTTTATGTTTCACTAAAGCTATTAAATTCAACAGAACTAAAAGTGTTTTGCTCCTGATTTTCTTTTGTATTCAGTGTTTGGTGCATCAAGTTGCAGTGTCCAACAGTAGTCAGCAAGCACTGACGGATTATAGTTGCCCTGGTAACGTGGTAGCAATGTCCTGGTGAAACCTTTCAACATGCTCGTCATTGACAGCACCGAGATTTGTGGGGAAGAATTCCAAGTATGAGTGGAGGAAATGAAACTTGAGTGACATGTTGCACTTCATTGTCTTGTATGCTTTTAGAAGTTTGTCTACCAAATGAACGTAGTTTGGGGCTCTGCAATTGCCCAGAAAATTGTCAACAACGTTTTTCAAGGCTTTCTAGGTTATTTTTCCAGCCCAACTAACAGATCTTCAACCCGCTTGTCACTCATAATATGTCTGATCTGGGGGCCAACAAAAATGCCCTCTTTAATGGCATCAGTTATTCTTGGGAACATCTATCTTAATTAACGAAAAACATTGCTTTCATTAAACTCTTCATGAGTCCCAGTTTTATGTGAAGAGGAGGCAAAAATATATTTGTTGGGTCAACAAGTGATTCATGTGCCACATTTTTCTGTCCTGGAACTAACGTTTTTTAGAGTGGCCAGTTATTTCGAGAATAGTGCAACTGTTTGAGGGCAGCCATAGCCCAATGGTTAGAGATGTGGGTTTGTGACCGAAGGGTCCCAGGTTCGATTCTCAGAACCGGACAGCAGGCTGAAGTGCCCTTGAGTAAGGCACCTAACCCCCAACTGCTCACCATGTACGTCGCTCTGGATAAGAGCGTCTGCCAAATGCTGTAAATTTAAATGTAAGCTGTCCCATTCGCAGATTCACAGTACTTTCTATAGCCGAGCTGCAGTACTGGTAACAGAGCAACTGCTTTAAGATCTCCACAGACATTACAGCTGTACCTGGTATACTGGTCACAACAGAAAGAAAATGTTTTGGTTATAGAAATTTGGTTGTATCATGTCAGTCTCAAAACACAGAAATCTTTGCACCTGGTGACAGCAAACACCATTCCTGCAGTCTTGAACCCAGCAGCTCAGCTGATCCAACTCTCTGACCATATTGTTAAATTCAGACTGTGTGATTAGATGTGGATCGTCCTGATGAGCACAATTCAAAATCAGGGTCAATGTCACTGTCAGTATCCTGCATTGCAGTTCCTTCATCTGGTTCATCTAAGGTCCAACCCTCTGGTGGTTTCGGCATGCCTAGGATGTCATCTTCCACAGAACAGCTTCCGACCTGGGCTGATTCCATGCCTGGACATGCCCAGTCTGCACAAACCATTGTTGATAAGTCCCTTACGGGAAATATAAGAAAAAGTCTTGTCAAAACTGAAGACTTATCTAAAACGGTCAATGATGATATTAATGATAAGCACCCAAAAATCTACAAGAAACACCAAACAGTGTTCAGGAAACTTTGTTGTGTAGAATTTACAACATATATAAACCCAGATTACGTGTAGCTTCAATGGTGGTTCATTTTATGCTCTTATCTAATGCTGGGACAGCACTGGCACCATGTCCAGCTCCAGATGGGGTATGCAAAAGTGCAAAAGCCAAATACCTATTTCATTAACATCAGCAGCAGGGACTGATCCAATTACATGTTTGGAAATAGATGTCATTCAAATGTCAAAGCCATTTTAGTGACCAGCTCGATCTTTACACAAGCAGTGATTCTTAATTAAACACATTATTGTGAAGCATGAGTAAGACTAGCACATTTTACAGCATCTCTGTGTTTGTGTATGTTTGTCTGTATACAAATTTGCATGATGTGCACATGCAAATGTGATTTCAAAAGCAATATCAGTGATTATCTGTAATGAATCTCGTTAGATCCTGTATGCATGCTTATACATTGTGCTTACACAGTGCAAGTCCAGTAAAGAAACAAAGCTACACCACTTAACCCTGCTAGGGTCTTTCCTCTAGCCACTTAACGTTTTGTCTTTTTATATTTCCATCAGAATTGAGCTCTGGTTTCTCTCCCCCTCTTACCCACTCCTTTTGCATTCTTTTACTCTCTCTCCTTCATCTTCCTCATTCATACAATCACTGTGACATATTAGTGGCAACTGACCATTCAACATTCCTTCAAAACTAAGGGCAAATTTGACACAATGCTGGCAAAAATGTGTCAATTTGACAATGTGAAAATTTGATATTTGACTTATTGAGGCAAATGAAACTTTGTACCACATAGCCCATGATTTTATTTGTTTCTATTGTGATACAGTTTTGATGTTCGAACAAGTTTACATACTAAAAAACACCATGAAATGTTTTGATTAAACACTAAAATATATAACCAGCTTGAACACAGCTATGAAATAGCTGTTGGTCAAATATCAGTGCTTGTATGTATACATTTTTACAAATTTGTGTAATATCTGATTGTTCAATGTTGATTCAATGTTTTTACAAAACTCATACTTATATTTTCATTTATCACATAGAAGGTTGGAAGTTTGATTCTCATCAAAGCAGAGCTGCTAAATCAACACAGGATCAACATTTAACATGGTTGACTGTATCTACATTAAATCAAAGCCAGTGTTGATTGTGAAACTGTGGAATGTCTTTAGAAAAATAAGTACACCTGAGCATCTTATTGCTCTCATAAGGAATCACTACGCTGAGCAACAGACAAACAGACAGTTTCTTCATCTGCAAGACTCAATTCTTTGACCTCAATGCTAACCATATAATAAGGAGAAGCAGGTATATGCAGGAAGATGATCAAGGACTTCTGCTCAATATGAAGAAAACAGATATCGCAATAGGAAAGACCACTAACTTTAGATTTAGATGTGTTAGATGAATGAATTATTAACAACAAAGGATCCAGTAATCAAAATATACAGCATTGATTGGCACTAGGCAAAACAAAAATGAAGGAGCTTGAATTTGTTACATGTAATGATGTCTCCAGACAATTAAAAAAAAAAGGGGTAAAGGAAAAGTAGTTAATGCCTTAAAACTTGCTGGCAAGAACAGCAGGAAAAACAAACAAATGAATCCTTAAACAATAAAGTCTCAGCTCCCAGATAACCAAACTGAAGCTCTTACTTTGGACATATGACAATTAATTATGCTTGGAAGGCAAACAAGGAAGAGAGTGGCCAGCAACAAGATGGATGGAGACAATCAGAGCAATCATGAACAATCTATTAAAAAGCCTGTAGAGTCCAACAGAAGACACATTGGTGTTTTTTTAAATAAACATTTTAAGATTTTGGCTAAAATGAACCAGAATTTATGAGGGAAGAACTATCGAATACAAGAAAACAACCTATTTAGCCTTTACAGGCAAGGCAATTGAGAATTGGTGGTAAGTTCTTATTTATGAATAGTCATGCAAAAATTTGAGAACTCCTTGATAAATAACAGATTTTGGTGATTATGTAATTGAAAAGATATTAACAGTCTCTCTAGGACATGGACAAAATACACAATATTTTCAGCAAACATTGATGCAAACATTGATGGAAAGTGTCTTAATAATGTTAATGTTTATTTTTGTTCAATTTATGGCAAAAAAAAGTAACTATGCATCAATTTTTGCTAAAAATATTGTGTATTTTTTCCCCATTTGGAGACTGTGTTAACATATTTTCAATTACAAAATCCCCTAAATCTGTTATTTATCAAGGGGTGGCCAAACTTTTGCATAAGACTGTATATGTTTTAAGTATACCAAAAATTGTTCCCAAGAAAAAAACTTAAGAAAGAAATTAATAGAATTCGAATATACCTAACTAATTTATAAATCCGTTTTAAACTAATTTTAAGTATGAAGAAACAGTGGGGAGATGGTGGGGATGTGTCACTAAAATATCTAGCAATTTCTTGTTGTTCACCAATAATTGATAATAATCACATCAAAGTGAAGTGGGGGATGGGGGATAAGAAATTAAAAATACTGTAACTGTATTTGTGAATGTATTCATATCTAGCTGTCCTGATTATGAGGCAGCATGCATTATGATTGGATTCGTGTGTATAAATGCAGTTTGGCTATATTTATAGTCGAAACATCTCATGCTCACCACCCACAACATTCAATATGGTTCTGCTCCTGTGTTCAATTCTAGACTTATATATAGACTATACACTATAAATGCAAATGCTGAAAAGCCACTTTTTTATGTGGAGGACAGTATCTCCTGGGTGTACTTTGGCTGCTAAACAAAACTTTTATAAACAATCTTCTCTTTCTCTGCACTTACAGTGCCCGGGACACTGTGCATCACAATTGCAAAATGTTTCATAAATGATATAACACCACATACAGCTTACTCTGCTTTGCTGCCACCATTATTTAAATACCATGAGGGGAACGGAGATCTGACTAGAATCTGGATGCAGATGCTAATGGATTGTATATGGTTTAGATGATCTGATCACCACAACTGGATCATGGCGAATGAATATTTAAGAATCCATATCCCCACATTTTTCTAGGACTTGATCTATTTTTCCCATGTGGTCCACTTACTAGATGAATTTTTTCACAAAAAGTCATCATAGTACATGTCTACATTACTCTTTCCGACCTCGCTTTGTTCCTTACTATTACACAGGCTGTTTCTGTTACTGTACCTTTAAGAGCTATACATGTAAATGGCCTCAGTTCAAACTGGTTGCCTTGTAATACACATCAATAAACAGGCAGAACTTTCTACTTTTTTGCCATATGTAAATGTGTTTGTTTTCATGACTCCACAAAATGCAAAATGCAATTCTGGATCTAAAACAGACTGTTGTAGCTAAAACTACATAAATGGACCATTTGGATTGGAAAGAAAATAAACTTTTCCAAATGAAAGTATGCAGAGTCTACCCTTACAATGTGGACGTTCACATACATAGATGGCAAATATCATTTGAAGTGAATAACATTCATAAATTGGGATTTGACATGCACTCAGTTACGCAATACAAGTTCTCATTTGATCAAAAATATTTCTGGCAGCATTCTGTAAAGCTTGTCCAGCCTCGCAATACTTTCTATGAAAGAATGCATTTGTGGGCAGGCAAGGATGCATTTCAATAGCTTGATTATAAGCACTTACATGGGCAGTTGTATAACTGTGACACTTCTGTTGATGCACTTCACAATTTCATATGACCTTTGTTGTCAAGTGATGCTTACAGTTAAGAAATGTCTGCATCTAAGGTGAAGAAGTACACACACACACACACACACACACACACATACCACGCACTTCCTTTCTTCCTGGTTCTGCACCACAAATACCAAAGCAATTAAAATTCTCAAGGGAAAAAAAGTGAACGCCTGCTTCAGAGAGCAGAAATAATATCTGTCAAACAGTGTCCTCGTGTTGCCATGACAACAGAAGTGGTGGTGGTAAGGATTACACTTTTTCTTTCTGTACTTAATGAATAACGTCGTTCGTTTTCCTGCTGAAGCGCCGACTCACTTGCTCTAGTTAGGAGTGAGAAATAAACATCAATCAGGCTGGTTAAAGCACCTCCATTCCACTCTACCCAATGGGCAGTCTGCAGTCTAGGTTTAGTCTTGACAAGGCTTCAGTGTCTGAAGTCAGTACAATTTTACTGTAGATTTGCCAGTAAGCCAAAAACTGTCCACCTGTGCACAATGCATAAAATCTGCCTATCAAGACCTCTTATTTTCTGTAACAACGCCACTTAACTTCTTTTAACATGGGGTATTGTATGTGCAATATGAATCTGCTGCTGTTTTACTGCACAATAACCCAAATATTAACTTGTTAAATTATTAAAGCACATAATGTGCAATAGAGCTGCTGTTATACTGTTATTATTACTATTTTATCATATAATGTGCAATTCAACTTGAGCCATTATTGCCTCCAACTCAGTTATTCTTTTTCTAAATCATAATCACAACACAAACTACACAAACTCCCCCCCCCCCCCCCCAGTTCTTAATACTGTGTATTTTTTGATGTCCTGGGCCTTTGTAGCTCACACATCCCCAAAGCATCAACAATCCACCACCGTGTTTCACAGTAAAAATGGTATATCTTTCATCATAGGCCTTGTTGACTCCTCTCCAAATGTAGCGTTTATGGTTGTGGCCAAGAAGTTGAATTTTAGTCTCATCACTGCAAATGCCTTTGTGCCAGAAGGTTTGAGGCTTGTCTCTGTGCTGTTTGGCATATTGTAGGTGGGATACTTTTGGCATTTGGTTAGTGATTCATGTGCTTCCTTATTGTCCATCTTGAAACAGCCACACCACATTTTTTCAGAGTCCTGTATTTCACCTTTTATTTCTGGGTTTTTCTTTGTATCATGAACAATTTTCCTTGCAGTTTTGACTGAAATTTCAACAGAACCCCTGATTTTCCACTGCTAATTGGAATTCTCAATTCCTTTGATATTTGATATATACCTTTTCCTGCAGACAATTCTTTTGCTTTCCCCATGATTTAAAATTCCCAAAAACATCAGCACTGGATGAAAGATGCAAGGGTCTGTCAGGAGTCCAAAAACAAGTGATCTTTTATACACCCCCCACTAATTACAAGCAAGCAGATCACAGGTGACGGTGGGTTCCTTTAATAGCTATTCAAACCCATTTGTGTCAAATTGTGTTATCAGGCCAAATCACCAATGTATGTAAACTTTTGATCAGGGTTATTTGGGTAGTTTGTGTTGTGATTATGATTTTGAAAGACTAAACACAGTTGATTGACAATAAATGGCAATAAATCAATAAAGTGTTATCATCCATATTCTCTGACAAATGGACACAAATAAATCTTTATACTGGAGCTCCCAAGTGGCACAATCAACCAAAAACTGAATATATCATCAGGAGGTCACAAGCTCAAACCCTGATGTCATTAAGAACCGGAAGCTAGCCTATCCGTGATTGCGGGAAGTAGAGAAGTTAAGGGGTGCAGCACTTGTTTCTCAAATTGACAAACATGTTCTTAAGAGCAGAATCTACACACACTTAAGAACACATTAGCTTTTGCTGACATGTCTGTGCAAAATAACTGGTTATACATTTCACTTCAATTTTCCCCAAACTAAATTAAGTAATGTATGTGTCAATAAAGCAGAACCAAGGCTGGATAATTAATGCAGCACAGATAAATAATGGTGTACAAAATGCTTCTACATGCAAAAAGAAAATGTCAAGAAATTACATTTTACCTATCCATTTCACAGCACTTATCGATACTTATTGATAAATCAATGAGTAATTCAAGCTTTCTGGATTTGTATTTCAAACTTGCTGATCCAATCTTAGTGCTGATTCTATAGCCATGGCACTGTTTCCCCAGGCTACCATCGTTTGGAAATAAATGCTATGCCAAGCTAGCTAGCTTAGCTTTCATCCGTCATATACTCTTTGAGGCTAAAGAGCCTGAGCAGCTGTATTACTCCTCTGTCTGGTATAATTCTTACTTTGTCGGCTTCCTGAAAGCTCCCCATTCAGCCTGGCAGCTGCAGTGAACGTGGCTCTCATTAAAATAGCACTGGCTCTCCCCTTTGCAATGGCCTCTATCAAGCGCCTCATCTTTTCCTGCTCTGAATAGGAAGCTGATTGGTGTCATCTCCCTGTGTGCTTGGTCCTGGCAAAGTCCAGTCCTTCTGATAAACCATTGATCAAATGAGAGGACTGAGAGGAGTGGAGGAAGAGGGGCTGGAAAGAGAGGGGGGGGGGCAACAGAGGGATGGGGGCAATGCCCACCTGGCAGAAGGAGCACCCATACATCAGTGATCGGAGCTGGTCGAGATCCCAGTCAGCAGCTCAGTCAGGCCTATTGAGTCTTGTTCAAAATTGCAGGAAGTGTACATGGGGTAAGATAAGATAATCCTTTATTGGTAATGGTTGAATTAAACTTTCTGTGTATGTGTTGGTGTGTGTGTGTACCCATTCTTTTTTGAACTACATTAAAATGCACAATGTATTTATTAGGTTACAAGTCGCAAATTTGCCACAATGTTCTCTAAAGTAATGGGACACAACGTTTTTAGGTCCCATAAAGGACTTTCCATATGTAAATGATTCGTTAAGATCGATTTCTATCAAAACTGAGTTTTCCATTCAAGTATTTAACAAATATTAAGCACATGTCTGAGAAATGTTGATGAAAGCAAAGGAACTCTCCCCTTTCTTTACTCTTTTTAAAGTAGTTCTAACATCACTCCATCATTTGAACACAACTGCAACATCAGCAATTCACAGACGGGTTGAGCAGTCAGTGGCCAATGAGGGATTTAATGAGGGCTAAAGTCACTGTCCCACTTTGTTGTTGGCCACTGAAATCTTGGGACTGCCAAAGCAACATCAGTTCACACATCTTCTATAACATTATAATTTATTTTTCTCTTTTGCCAGATGGAATGGAAACATGCGACTTGAATTCTAGGGCTAGGGTTAGATCATTACTACAGCATGCATAACCATTTTCACATTTTTCCTTTATCGATAAACCTTCATTTTCTCACCTTATCAAAGCAGGAAACAATTATTTAACAATCATTATTAATTCTAAACTGTCAACAAATATGTCCATTGACAATACTGCATACATTTTCAAACCAATGTAATGCCTGTAATGAGTTAATGAAGGTATCGGCTCCCATATACACCAATGTGAGAAGATAGCAAAAGAAAAAGAAAACAAAAAAGCTCAAATTAAACAGTTAAATATTTGGTAGCTTATCTATATATCACAGTATGAAATGCATTAGACACCAAAATTTGGTTAAATTGCTCAAAATATTTTCTGTAAATAGTTATATGTTGTTATTGCAAAAGAAATTACATTTACAAGATGTTAAAGGACTTATTGTATATTTATTTTACATTATTTTTAAAAAGCCCAGCCTAACATTTTGTAACAGCTCATATTTACAGGTGTGAGTAATCAAACTTTTTAGCCACATTACCCAGCCTATTACAACATATTTTTTCCAATACTTTCCATATTTTTCTCATTTTAGACAGCTGCCAGTCCTTTTTGGATCTCCATTTCCACTCAGTGTCTCCTCATTAATGATCAGCAGGGATCAGAAGATCTGATTATCTGCTACAACAGACTGGTGGGTTGCAGTTTCGCAAAGTGACCCTTTTTTAATATCAAATGAAACACTTCTGATCTCTGTCCTCTTCCAAAATCAAGACAGTCAATTATCAGCAGAGCCAAACACTTCCTGACCATTTGTAAATGCTCAGTTGGTTGATGGCTTGAAATCAAAGCACTCTATAAGTCTCTGCTGCCTTAGCTTCCGATAGCCAATCCCAAACCATCAGTGACTGTCGCTATGGAAATGTCATACTTAAAGGTGAATAGCATTGGGTGGCCTTGAGAGAAAGGAATGATGGGTTATGGTGCAATAATGGCTTTTTTCAGTGTTATTTCTGTCCAGAGAACTGAACAGCAGAAGAGAGTAAGGCTAGAAAAGCAGACAGGGAGATTTGTACAAAAGCTCAGTAGAGATTTTCAATTTCCTCACACACCAGCTGATCCAGAGTAAGCTCCAATCGATATATCCACTGGTCAGTAATATCTGTCATTATTAAGGCTTCATTTATCACAGACAGACACTTCTGATATGAGGAAACCCATTTAATTTTACAAACTGCATGTTTTCTAGTAAAGCAATAAAGAATGATCTCAACACAAAACACTACCATGGTTAGAATTACAAGGACAAGCATTCATGCTAATGTACAGCATGTTATAATACAACATCACTCTACCAATGAACAAATGTATTACAAATATTGGAAACCTCTGCCCCAACACCACGATATTTATAATATTTAAGTTTCTGTTGTTAATTTAAGCTCAGGAAATACAACAAATAAGAGCTGACAGCCATATTTGACAATTTGCAGACGGCAAATTCAGTCAAACCAATATCAGTCAGTAAAACATAGGTAAATTACATGTAACCATATCATCAGCACTTCCTTATTTTATTGACCTTTTTCAATTTCTCAGTCTTTACAAACAGTATCGGTTCCAAAACGCTCAATGTCAGATCAAGAGAGGTAGAGCAGGGTCATCGCTTCATCCATTCTCCAGACACATCTACTTCTAATTGAAAATAACAAACTATGTCCACTTTAGAAAACATTGCCCATAGTTCCACAGGTGCACTTGTGCTGTGTGTGTCGGAGTGTGTGTGAGTGAGCCTATTATTTCCTAAAGTCTGTGTCCCAACACCATTCTCCACTAATGTTTGCAGTGAGGGCACCTCCCACACCTCAACTATGCTGCATTTTTCATGCAAGACTGGCTCAGTGCGATGACATGCTTCACCAGGGAGACATGAAAAAAACCACATAACAACTTCGAGTCATGAAACATTGATGCACGCTCTCTAGCCCCTGGTCACATGAAATAACATTTATCATCCATCCCCCTGCGTATACTGCTCCTTTAAAACCACACATGCTTTTGCTACTGCTCAGGTGAGTAATAAGCACTGGACATACACTCATCAGCAGACAAACAGAGACAGTTCTGCCTGTAAACATCTGTGCCTCTACAGTTTCATAACTCCCTTAACAAACACGTTTTAAAATCTGCTTGCGGTTTTCTTTGTTTTGTTTTTTCTTTCATCTCTGATTCACTATGTATTTTTGCTTTGACATTTTTGTTCTGTTTTCTGATTCTTGGCTATTTACTGTGTATTGTCCTTGTGTATGTTACTGAAACAAAAACAAATCCTAATAAAAATATAGATTTCAGTTATATTGAAATACAGATTTCAATTTCCTTTCATTTAATGGTTTGCTATTCTTGTTTTAAGCAAAAAGTGAGGACAAGTCACTAAGTTGCAAGTTAAAAATAAGTCTCATGTCTGAAATTCTGAGTCAAGTTCCAAGTTGAGTCTCAAATTAGTTAGAAGAAAGTGCAGGCAAGTGAAAAGTTCAGTCCTGAGTCACGGCAAGTAAGTCTGAAGTCGAGCCTTGAGTCGGTGCAGACAAGTCTCAAGTCGAGTCACGAGTAAACGCAAGCAAGTCTCAGGTCAAGTCTTGAGTGAATGAAGGCAAATCTCATTTTGATTCTCAAGTCAGTGTAGTTTTGTCCCAAATCTGAAAGCTTAAGCCCACTACACCCCACTCAACCTTCAACAACCGTGAGGCAAAAATAAATCCAGCATTGCCCAGTGTTGCCCATTCCAGCAAGCGATACAAAACGTGGTTCATTTCTAGGATTTATAATACACTGAAATAAACAATTATGGCAAAATTATGTGTTTTTAAATATACATTTTTTTAAATGCCAATGATGCTGGAACATTATATAACAATATATAACAACTGGTTTGCACTAAAGAACCCAAAATGACTGAGCTGACGTTTTTTGTATAGCAAAACTGAGTTTGTTTTAACTGCAAACGTCTGTTCTGCAAATACAGTAAGCCAAGATACTTTTACCACTATCAGGAAAAAGTAAGTTAGCTGTGAAAATGATTACAGTAAGACTGGGGTTCAAGCTCTGAGTTTATCAGTACTCCCTGTTTTTAAGCTTGCTTATCCCATCCTTTGAAGCATTATGAGAAAGGCATAACCACAGTCATTGATGTAGCTGTTATTAGAGCTCTATATCAAATATACTGTACATTCAACACAGGAAACTCCATTTATACAAGAAGTAACTTTGTCAAATATTTCACACCTTGGAAGATTTTAGATTGTTGGGCGAGTTCTGACTGTTTATTATTTCTTCATATTATCCAGCGTACAGTATAAATGTTACACAAATGCCCAGGAGGCCAATGAGATGTAGCCTATTTACTGATTTTACTAATAAACTTACAGAATAAAAAAAGGATTACCTGACTGTGTCTGCAGCCTAATGCCTGTACGGTTCTTCCACTTTGGGTCTTAAGGCTTTTTTGAGATGTATGTTCAAAACCAACACAAATTCTTAGTCTTTAGTGTTCAAGTCCAGTCTTAGATATGCAAATTTGTTACTTGTGTCCCCAGGAGTCCACACCTCTGGAATTTGTACTCTTAGGGTAGAACACTTAACGCAAGCTACTTTCAATGGAAAATCAGTAAAAATGAACTTTATTAGAGTTCTTCATCCTTCATCTGACCCCAGAGAGATTCAGGTTCTATATCAAAAGGTTTCAATAAAGATATCTTCATCTATCCTTTATCTATCTACTGTATATTTATCTTTAAAGCTCATGTGAGATCTCAATTCACAAATAAACTGTACAGACAAATCTAAAAGATCAGCTTGACTTTATCAACCTGAGCTTGATCTGTGCTGGAGATTTCCAGATTCAGAGAGCACTTGGACGGTGAAGTCAATAAGCCTTGACAAGAAGCCCAAGCACGTAAGCATAATTTCCAACAAGTGTGGAAAGAGGAGTAGCTGTTATTGATCAGTGTTGATTTCTCATATATACTGTCTTAAGAAGTAGACTACCCTGCATTGACTACCTGGCCTGCATCAAATATATTTAAATTAAATTAAGAATCTTAAAGGGTTGTGGTATTCTGGACGGTGGAAGAAAAATCATTTTGCTATCTCAACTTCTAACTGGATTCCAGTGATTACACTCTTACTGAAGAATTATACCAGTATGACAATAATCAGAAGGCTGTGGACTTGTCAGAATTATGACATAATTGTATGATCTAAATATTTAAGTGGACTATATTTCTTTAAGCAGATAGCAATCATTTTCCAATTATTATAGATTAGATAACACAATCAATTTACAACAAAGCAGTATGGGAAGTGAGAGTGTTGGGTCAAGGTATATAAACTTACACAAAATAGTAAATGTTCTTTAGGTACTGATAATGTCATAGAATGTCATAGAATCTGAGCACATGGTGACATCATCAGTACTTAAAAACTTGTTTAATGCAAATTGTTTAAAAATCAAACTTGTAGAATAAAGATTTTTGTGACTCTTTCTGTCTGTTCCATCAAATGTCAAAGAATGAAAGATATAATGTGACAAACAGTGTACATTAAACATTTCTGTGTTGCAATATATATTGTAGCCATACCATCCACCTCTACTACACATTTATTAAGTGAAGTCAAAGTGACTATTTGTCATAGTGAACACGCCCCATGACACAAAGTGAACCACAATGAAATGTGACCTCTACATTTAACCCTTCACAGCGGGCAGCCATCAGTAGTGCCGGGTGAGCAGTGTAGCAGTACTGTGCCTTTCTCAAGGGTAGCTCAGTGATGCCTGGGCCAGGACTTGGATAGAGTCCTGGCCTACTAAAGGTAAGTTAATATTTCAAGCTTGTAGCTGGAAATGGAACATTCATAGAAACAAAGGGACGTTCATTTCCCTTCTTCCCTTCAAGACCAGTTAGGGACATTCTTTGATTTTTTTTCCCTTGCCTTTTCCAGAACACCTAAAAATGTTTTATGTAAGCTAAAAATGGCTCTACCTGAGACGCTTTCTATCAAGAGCGCACCCTGTGTTAGAAATTATTGAACACTTTTCATTCAGACATTTCAGCCCAACTTACTACATGCCACAGTTAGCAATACAACCACAGAGCTTTCCAGTGGTGTTGCCCAAATGAAACTCAAGATGTGATTACTTGTATTTCACAGGAGATTCCTCATCCCTTAGAGATGCAGCCAGCATCATAGCCTTGTTGCCTTCTAGTTGATTAGTGTCATCACCCATGTCCCACCAGGGCTTCAGTCACGAACCAAGAGGGCGTAGCATCCTCCTCCCACAGTGTCAAATTTAGATGCCCAAAGGATATGGAGATCCCTGTGGAGCTGGAGGGTAATCCTATCCTCATCTCATCTAACTCTAACGTCTAACTCTCTCTCTCTCTCTCTTTCTCTCTCTCTCTCTCTCTCTGTCTCTCTTTCATTAGGTTAGAGGACAGGCAGCGTGGTTTAGGTAGGGGGTTGACTATCCTTCACTTTGGCTCCTGCTCTCAGTGATTGAGCTCTATGGCTTAAATGTCTTCATCATTTCCTGATGGGTTTCCCACAGGGAGCTGGGGACAGATGGTGGACGTGAGGGGTTGGCTTTCCCTGTGTGATTGCCCTCTCTTTCTTTCTCTCTCTCTCTCTCTCTCACTCTCATATTCTTTTCATTGCCCATAAACTCCAGATGTCACTGCCTTGTGTGTTATTTACCTGACTTTACTCTTCTTCTTCCTTTTCCAGTATTTTAGCCTTTGAAAACTTACCAATGTTTTCAGAACAAATATCTAAATAACCATTCTCAATAACACTAAAAACAATTCTATTTGAATTTCATATTTAATTATAATTGTACTGTTTGCTTGATACGCTTAATTTTTTAATCCAAATATTCTTGTTTTTAAAAGTTTCATCTCATAAAATCTTTGTTTAGCAATTGCAATTAGCTGGTTGCTTGAAAACAGACCTGTTCTTCTTCCAATTCCATTACATGGGGTCCTTTACTTACGATAGGGTTCTGTTCTTAATCATGTGTCGTAAGTCAAAACCCCTTACATAAGCTTTTACTGTGTTTTCCCCTGGGACCATTCCTCCGTCAGTCCACCAGAGGGAGACATTAACCCATCTGAGGCTCTGTAATGCATTTTCTTGAGCATTTTATTAAAGTTACTTTCATATTCAATTTTCACACCATAAAAAAAATATCAACATCATAACCGTGAATTTTCACAAGTCGAGTAGGTCGTAAATCGAGGACCCCTGCACTAACTTATTGGTCCAGGTTTCATTGTCATCATATTCATGGAATTTTCCTTCCAGTGTAATCAGAATCAGAGAATCAGAAAAAAACTTTATTTAATTTAGGAAATTGCTTAAATGGCACAGTGTAACATTGCACCATTTTGGGTGAAATGGAAAATGAGGTTTCATTTAAGTTAAGGTTCCATTTAAGGTTCCACCAAAGGTTCCACCTTTATTTTATTTTATGCAAAATATGGACCTGTTTCAAACCTACTTCATTTGTGGTTAATCAGTCCTCTCTCCTCTTCTAATTCCCCACCCCATCGATCATTCTACCCCCTTCTTCTCTTTCCCTCTCTCTCCCTCTCTATGTCACTCTCCCTAGCTCTTTCTCTCTCACAGGGATTTGATGCATGTGTAGGAACAGAATGAGCATCCTCTGGGAGGGATGGGGGGATGCCAAGTTGAGTAAAGTCAGCAGATTTCTTTCAAAGATATGTCATTTATCAGTATAATAATATGGATTAAAATTTTGACACGTACACACACACACACACACACACACACACACACACACAGAAAGTCAGTCAGACAGACAGACAGACAGACAGACAGACAGACAGTATATTTTCATCCTTTTTCAAACAGGCTCTGACAAACTTGACAGCACGTTATCTCTAACAAGCAGCAAAAAAGTAACTGCAAATTTCACTACATAATGCTCTTTGCAACACCACTAATACAACTACACTACACACAGTTTGTGGTTTGGAATGGTGGCACTGTACCCGAGTCACAGTGCCAAACACAGAGTGAGCTCCTGCGTGGAGCTGGCAGTGGCCCCAGTGAGAGAAGATGAGCTTTTGCTGATCAGACAGAACACAAGCAGCTTGTGTCGCACACAGTCTCATAACATGCGGGACTACAAGGACGCCTCCTAACCACAGATACACAATTACATAATGGTGCAAATTTGCACTTGTGAAGACTGTGTGTCCGTCCGTGTGTGTGTGTGTGCGCGCGTGTGTGTGTGTGTGTGTGTGTGTGTGTTTCACACTGGTTAGTTCATGCTGCCACCTGCAGATAAAAACATGTTCACCTTGGCAGACATAGCGGCAGGGTAACCTTGGCAGGCTGGTCTGTTTTTGGTGAGAACTGGCCCTGTCATCTTAGCGTACTGATATAGACTTGGGCCCAGGCCCTCACTATGATGAAAATATAAGCAACTCCTGGCCACTGACCACACTAACGGAATGTAGCGGAACTAATGGAAGATCTGGCCTGGCTGCTGGTTATCATGGAGGGTAACTTGGATTATTAGCTGTACTGTGTGTGAACAGGCAAGGCCTCAAATAACTGTGAATCTAATTTACATGACTTTATCGTTATCTCCATGGTTAGTCTTGCACCAAGACATGTTCATGCAGCTCAATCTGAGTCATGGTTGTACGTTTCTCTAGAGCGCAGCATTACACATCAAAACAGTATGAACAGAGGTGGGCAGAATGGGAATATTTTAGCGGCAGTGTGATGCAGGGCATGCTTTTCGAAGCATCTAATGCATATTGTAAGAACACTGACCAGCTGCATTTCGAAGAGGCAAAATGTGTGATGTTGTTGACTACAGGTGTGTAACACGTAGGCCTGGGTGATATGACCTATAAACAGAGGCGGACAACGTACCTAACTTCATTACTTAAGTGAAAGTACAGATACCATTCAAGTGTTACTCCAACACAAGTGGAAGTCATACAGTCAAATTTCACTAAGTGAAAGTACTGAAGTACTTGCTTCCAAAAATACTTAAGTATTAAATGCGCATATTTAACTGCATTGTTGATTTATTGCTACAACACTTACAATACCTAATGCATTAAAACTTAAACATTATTCATGTTGGAGTTCCTCCATTTTACATGCTACCGTATCATTAAGCGTTAAAGTTACCAGACAAGCCTAGCAGCAGACTGGGCGAGCAAACCCACAGAAAGTAATTTCACTGGCCAAACTGCAAACAGTAACAGTAATACTACTTTTTATTGATATCTAAAATCTCAAACAACTTCATTGCAAAATTGCAATTTTAGTTAATAAACCATTTTCATACATAAATATGCTTCTGTAGATTAGACGGTGAGTTTTTTATGCTGTGATATAGGGTGTTTTAGACAAACATGGCACACACTTAAAACGATATGAATTTTTGATCATTTCCGTAAACATTTAACTCATGGGTGCGAGTATTCTCCGTCCATTCTCCCACTACTGATTGACCGTGTTTGTGAAACGCTGGTTTCTGATAGGCTGTCATCTGCTAAAAAACCAATCACATTTGAGAAAAGAGAAAACAACACCCACTTTCAGAACTGAAGTGAAGTAAAAAGTACGGTTTTGTCTTTCAAATGTAGTCAAGTGAAAGTTAAAAATTTCCAAAAAAAGAATACTCAAGTAGAGTACAGATACTTAAAAACTGTACTTAAGTACAATACTTATATATGTACTTACTGTCCCCCTCTGCCTATAAATAACATATATTACATTATATTATTATATTATTATATTATAAATAATATAATATATTATTATATTATGATACACGATCTTGTTGAAATCTCACTTCATAACTGGCCAATTTAACCCTTTGTTGCCCACAAACACACCAGGACACAGATTCTAGTAGTCATGTCTGCATTTGAACATTGTTGTATATATTCATCAGGGATTCTGTGAGAACAACAGGGAAACCACAAGGTTACATTTTATAAAACAGTATTTTAAAAGCTTTTAAATGTACAAAGTGAAGAGATGGCATAGTAAATGAGGCCAGCAGCTTAAAAATTTTAGCCCTTCCAGAACTTCACCTTCTCCACAACCACAAGCACAGAAGCTCATTCTAAAGAGATGGAGAAGACAGGTTTTTCTTTTCCCAGTGACAAGTTGCTGTGTGCAAACACACTGCTCCAGAGAAAATCAAACTTGTCCTGAGGAAATAATGTAAGCTTTATGCAACTGGGACCAGGTAACGGTTCAGGAGGCCCAGAAAGCCATGAGCAATGGCAGGGAAACTTAGCATCAAGGGCGAGACGCCAAGCTAAAGAAACACTGCTTACACAACCTGCATGGGAATGTTCACTGAAGCATCCTGTAGAAACATGGTCAAGACTGTAAGAAGCAGCAGAATAACTTTGTGGCACCTAAACTTTCTGTGTTATAGTAGGTCTTCTGTGGGGCTGAGCCCTTGGTGATGCCCTGACACATCACAGTACCCAATCCAACATATTGACTTCAAGAACTGGCTGTTCACTTGCTGCTTATACATCATATTCCACCCTTTGACAGGTGACACTGTAAGGAGATAATCAATTGTATTTTCATCATCTGTGAGTGGCTTCACTATTGTGACTGATCAGTATCGATAACACGTCCTTATTCCATGTTGATGTGAAAGTGACGGCTTGTCATTGTGAACACACCCCATCATGCAAAGTGCACAACAATGAAATATGACCTCTGCATTTAACCCGTCCAGTAACAGTTATCAACAGTGACTGGGGAACAATGCAGTGGGACAGTAAGGTTCCTGTGTGGTAAACTCTAACCACTACGCCACTGGGCTACTGAACTGTATTTATCACGAGCTGGTGTTCTTCTTTACTACCAATGCACTGTGTAGCTCCAGGGCATTGAACGGGTTACAAAAGTAAAAGGTAAAGAAAATAAACAGATGAAAATAATAAAAATATATAAACAAAGAAAATAAACAGGTATAAAATAAACAGATAATGAAAATAAACAGATGGAAATATACAGATAAGGAAAATAAACAGATAAGGAAAATAAAGAGGTAAGGAAAATGTGCCTGATTTCAGTGATGAAGTGATCTACTATACAAGGCCCTCAGACCATCAGCAGCAAGTGACAGGAGAGAGAGAGAGAGAGAGAGAGAGAGAGAGAGAGAGAGAGAGAGAGAGAGAGAGAGAGAGAGAGAGAGAGA
>JBBIGC010000125.1:18787560-18815856 GCA_037576955.1 Lepidarchus adonis | reverse complement strand
AAGCCCAGATGGGCTTTAGGTGGGCTTCACATGGGCTCTAGCTAAAACCCATATGGGCAACCCAGGTTTCTCCCATCTGGGGCCCACACTGGCTGGATAAAGAGTGATACAGAAATATTAATGCTAGAAAATTATGTCAGGGTTTAAAGCTGAATAACTGGGAGAGAAGGTGCAAAACTGTTTTGTTTTTAGTTAGTTTATTTAATTAGAAAATGAACACGAGCCTTTTAATGTGCTTTATTAAAGTACCATGTTGATACCTGGTATATAATATATACGTAGAGCCCTGGGAACATAAAACCCAGGGAATATAGAGTCTGATTTTTCTCCAACAACTGCATGCTGGGTCCATTTATTAGTAATTAGTAATTAAATTAATTTAATTAATTAGAATTATTTTGGGGATTATAAAATACGCTGCCTTTTAATTATTATTATTTATTTATTTTTTACCATATTTCCGTTATAATAAATACGTATTTTCACTTAAACCCAATGGTAACTGCAACGATGCGATCTTTTCCGTGTTTGATGTTCTTTGCCTAATACGGAACCACTGTCAGAAACTATTTGGGTATACGGAGTTAATACGTAGACGTAACACTAGAGGTTAATATATTAGGTAACTTGCCATTGATAAAACGCAACACGATAATAACTATACAGAATAAAAACGTTTACGATCCATTTATAAATATTAAAACATTCAGTCACGAGTCACGGACACATATGCACTAATATTTTAGGCAAAAGTGGAAGACGGTGGCACTTCTTGTTGCAACTATTACCTTTGGCCGGGTCCTTAATGCTTACTATCTTAGTATACGTCCCAAACTTTTAATTGGCTTTCATTTATAAAATGGCTTCAATTTAATAAATGGGTATATATATTAGAAAGGGGCTGTATCTCGTTGTTTGGGATGTTAAAGCCTGATGTTAATTTAGCGTTAAATAGATTTTACATTAACTGATAAGACAAGGAAGCTGCTCGGTCACAAACTCACCAATCAGGAACGCTCACAGGCGCATGCGCTGCTCTTCCCACGCGAGACGGTTTATGTGTATCTTAAACTAGATGAAGCATGAACGGCTAATTATGTGTGTGTAACGTATGTGATTGAATGATATTATTTCATTCTAAATCTGTATAATCGCCATAAGACTGAATTTTCAGCTCTGAAATTCATTCGCGATATTAGAAAAAGGTAAGCCATTTTGTCTTGTGCGTGAATGACCCCAGTGACCACAGAAAGCGTCGTCCTTTTCGAAATTTCCGTTCCACCTTAAACTATAGCAGCTAATATAAACACTGCGCCATTTAAGGTGGAATGGGAGTATAGCGCTCATTTCAGTTCGTAATTAATACCGCAGATGCTTGGTGGAAACAACAAACACATTGCCATCCGGTTGTCAGTTTATCAGCATATGCTCTTTCTTGTATTTTATAAGTCTGCTTTCTTTTCTGTCTTTAGCGTTTAAAACATATTTTCCCTCCACAGTCATGTCTCATTTGTCCAGTTACGCGGTGCGCATGGCGCGTCTCAGCGCGCGCATCTTTGGAGACGTGGTACGGACCACAGATTCCAAATCTATGAAGGTGGTGCAGCTGTTTAAGGAACCACCTTTGGCCCAGAAGAAAGAGGTGCACGAGTGGTACCCGCAGCACAATATCTACTATTCCTTGACCCAGAGGCTCCGATACATGGGGCTGTTCAGGTAACAACTGTGACCCACATAGTCTTATGCAAACCTTTGGGCATGCCTTAATAGTAACAGATTTAGGTGGTTTTGAAATTAAAAAGATGTTAACACAGGCTCTCTAGGACATGGAAAAAAAATACACTATTTTCAGCAAACATTGATGCATAATGACTTTTTATGCCATAAATTGAACAAAAAAACCCACATTATTATGGCACTGTGCAAAAGTTTGGGCACCCTAAGAGTTCCAAAGTCTCAGATTTGTTTTACAAAGTTTCAGACCTTAATCACCTCATTAGATCTGAGGCATGACAACAGCTGTCATTAGTAAATGTCAGCTGGTGCCAATTTCAAGGCTTTACAAATACTCTGACTTTTCAAATCTTGTGCAAACACTTGTGGACTTAACAACTATGGGTTCCTCTAAGCAACTGTGTGAGACTCTGAAAATGAAAGAAATTGATGCCCACAATGCAGGAGAAGGCTACAAGAAGACAGCAAAGCATTGTCAGCTTGCAGTTTCCACATTGAGAAAGTAATCAAGAGATGGCAGTTCAGGGGAACAGTGGAGGTCTAGATGAGATCTGGAAGACCAAGAAAACTTTCTGAAATAACTGCTTGTATGCTGGTCAGAAAGACGCATCAAAATCGCAATTTGACTGCAAAAATCCTGCAGGAAGATTGATCAGACTCAGGAGTGGTAATGCACTGTTCCACTGTCCTTCATGGAAGAATCAGCAGAAGAAAACCTTACCTGTGTCCCCATCATAAAATCCAATGTCAGTAGTATGCACTAGATCATCTACAGAAGCCTGATGTGTTTTGGAAACAAGTGCTGTGGACTGTTGAAGTTAAAATAGAACTTTTGACCACAATCAGCAAAGACATGTTTAGAGCAAAAAGGAGCAGCATTTCATGAAAAGAACACCTTGTCAGCATGGGGGTGTCTATCGTACTTTGGGTTGTGTTGTAGCCAGTGGCACAGGAAACGTTGCACAGGTGGATGGAAGAATGGATTCCACTAAATACCAGCAAATTCTGGAAGCAAACATCACACCATCTGTAAAAAAGCTGAAGCTAAAAAGAGGATGAGCTTCTACAACAGGACAGTGATTCTAAACAGTCCCCTGATTTAAACATCATTGAAAATGTGTGGGTAGATCTTAAAAGAGCTGTGAGTTCAAGACAACCAAAGAATATTACAGAACTAGAAGCTTTTTGCAAAGAAGAATGGGAGAAAATCCCAAGTATAAGAATTGAAAGACTTTCAGCTCTAAAAAGCGTTTGCAAGCTGTGAAATCTGCTAGAGGAGGTGTTATAAGTACTGATTATGTAGGGTGCCCAAACTTTTGCACAGTGCCCTATAATTGATTTTTGTTCAATTTATGGCATAAAAAGTAACTTTGCTTCAATATTTGTGAATTTTTTCTGTTTTCTAAAGAGACTGTGTTAACATCTTTTCGATTACAAAATCACCAAAATCTGTTATTTATTAAGGGGTGCCCAAACTTTTGCATTAGACTGTAACCGTGTCAAAAGAAGGTGTAAGTCAGGGGTGGTCAGCTCCAGCCCAGAGGGGCCGGTGTCCAGTACGGTTTGGTAATTTCCCTGATCTAGCACATCTGGATCAACTCGCCTTTAAATCTCCAGATTCATTGTGTTTGATAAGGGGTTCTACCAAACTGTGCTGGACACTGGCCCTCCAGCACTGGAGCTGGACACCCCTGGTGTAAGTGGGTAAGTTATTCAGATGTGTTCTTATGTTGGTGCAGAGATGAGCACCAGGACTTTAAGGAGGAAATGCGCCGTCTCAGGAAGCTGCGTGGAAAAGGAAAGCCAAAGAAGGGAGAAGGAAAGAGAGCCACAAAGAAGAAGTAGACAAAGTCTGCATCTGCACTGGATGGTTGGGAGCACACTTCTTGAAGAGGAATATCTGTACATGAACTTGGACAGGACATGCAGGAGCAGGACATCCATTCTGAACATAGTGACTGCTACAGAACTGTCTATGGAATTGTACGTTACTAGATGGAGGAATTTAAAATTATTTTGATGTGTAAAAAGACGTTTCTTTGGATTAAACATTTCGCTTTTACACGTGTGCTTTGGGCAATTCATGAACTTCCTACCTATAGATTGTAAGATGATTCCTGGGTTGTGTTAACACTCAAAGGTCCTGATCCTGAAGCTGTGATCTGAACTTTTACCTACAAAAAGTGATCCAAGAAAAGGCAACAGGCCCATAGGGTCAAGGCTGAGCATTATGGATGCATCAGTCCTGTCTGGTCTGATCCAAGCTTTAAAAACTCAATGCCGACTCTGATAGAAAGAGGTCAGAACACACTGAAGCATGGTCAGTGCTGTTGTTGACCGTATGAGTAGGAACAACACAACTTGTAGGTGATGCCAACAACAGAGTCTATTAAAACGTGTTTTAGGAGAGTTATAATTATTTATTTTTTACAGAATTGAGTCATTAAGATGTAGATACCAAGTCACAGTTGTTCACAGTGGTGGTGATGGGAACCAGACGTCTAAAGGTTCTAACACTGCTACTATTACATGATGGTCTAATGGCCATTCATTGTTTTACAATTAGTTTGAAATAAAGTCTGCATTTGTTAAAACCTCTGAGCTGCATGAGTGAGTGTAAGGAAATTTGCTCTATATTTGTAATATCACACACAAAACCACAGAAGACGTGGACGTTACCTGTTTCGGGTAGTATATGAAGGGCTATATTTAATTATAGACATTGGTCACTTAGTTCCTCATCACCACCACTGTAAACCAAGTGTGAGTCAGTAACTGTAACAACGACTATTTCTTAATTAATGGACATTTTGAATAAGTAGATGGAATTACCCTTTAATTTTCCTAAATGAATATGATGTGTATTCTTTCAAACTGAAGACAGATAGTAGAGTGAGAGAGAAAATAATAATTCTTACTGGAAAGTACACAAAATGTTCTTTGCCATCTGTCTCTGATTTTATTTGCACCTTTGTGGTGTATGTTTATTCTAGGCTTTAACTAGCTAAATGTGATTCCAATTCCTAAACTGTAAAACTGATGCATGATGGGAGGAGCGAAGGCTAGCCGATCTGGACCGATCCTGCAGAAGAGCTACTATGGTTTGAAAAGTAAATGCTGGTTCAGATGTCAGTGCACAGTGCACCACAATTAGAGCTGTTTTGCCTCATGTGGGTGTGGGGTTAATGTTCTGGCTGATCGGTCTAGAGCATAGTAGAGTTTAGTTTAGATTTTTTTTAGAATTATATTTGAGGATTCCTGATATGATTTCTGACATTAATTCAACAGAAGTGAAAGTGATTATTTGTCATTGTGAGCACACCATAGCAGACAGTTCACCACAAATTTGTCTTCTGCATTTAACCCATCACACGTGCACACGAGCAGTGGGCAGTAGTCAACAGCCGTGCCCGGGGAGCAGTGAAGTGGGACGGTACCTTGCTTAAGGGTACCTCAGTGGTGCCCAGGCAAAGTCCTAACCACTAGGGCACCACTGCCCCACTGAAAATACACTGATCAGTGTTGTAGTGTCCCAAAGCCCTGGGCTCTATAGGAATCTTGTCTGTATTACAAAATAGAAACACAGAATTAAAAAATGGGAAAAGGTTTTTATAAAATACTGAAGCAATTCAGTTTTATTTATATAGCCATTTTAAATAGCAATGCAGCTTTACAAAGTCTGGGTCCGAGCCCCTAATGAGCAAGTCGAAGGTAACGAAGGCGAGAATAAACTCCCTGAAACGAAGCGCAGTATGGCATTGGCAACCCATCCTCTTCTGGTTGACACTGTATGGTGATAAAGTAAAACAGTCAAAACAATGACAAAGATTAAAAAATTATATACCATCTCAATATAAATCAAACCCCGTTAGCTCAGCCCCCTTGTTACCTTGTCAACCTCGCCTCTCGCCATGAAAAGCTGCAGAACAGATTTACTTCCATGTTATTTACCAGGTTAAGCCACCAACCTGGCCTCTCACCCTCGCCACAATGTGCAACATGTCAAGTGTATGCATTTCTCCATCTATAGCTCGCCAAATTTGGGTCTGTGTTAGTGCTGTACCCTAGAACGCAATCAGTCATGCTAATTCTATAGGTCTGCTGCTGCTGTCGCCACCTCTCATTATAAACTCAAGCATGTAATGATTCTGCGCAGGATTTATTACCTGCTGGCAACATGCTAGTGTCATGCGGCAACATGAACGAGCAGCGCGCATTTAGCGAACACCGGTGTCTCGTGGGAGTCCAGTATTACCGTAAAGCAGTTAGTTGGTGTTACAACTACATTCTATATCAGCAACAACTGCAATCAAGCATCTGCGTTAACTTGCAATGAGTCTTTTACAGCTGTGGAGGAATTTTGGCCCAATCATCTTTGCAGAATTGTTGTAGTTAAGCCACATTGGAGGGTTTTTGAGCACGAACCACATTTCTATGGTCATGCCACAACATCTCAATAGGATTCAGGTCAGGACTTTGACTAGGCCACTTCACAAGTCTTCATGATGTTCTTCTTCAGCCAATTAGAGGTGGACTTGCTGGTGTGTCTTGGATCATTGTGCTGCTGCAGAACCAAAGTTTGTTTCAGCTTGAGGTCACAAACAGATGGACAGACATTCTCCTTCAGGAGTTTTTGGTAGACAGCAGAATTCATGGTTCCCTTTATCACAGCAAGTCTTCCAGGTCCTGAAGCAGCAAAACAGCCCCAGATCATCACACTACCAACACCATATTTTACTGTTGGTATGATGTTGGTGTGGTGTTACTTCTACTTCAGATGTCTTAGGGACACACAAAAAGTTATATTTTGTCTCGTCAGTCCACAGAGTAGTTTCCCAAAAGTATTGGGGATCGTCAAGATGTTTTCTGGCAAAGTTGAGACGAGCCTTAATGTTCTTTTTTCTTTTCCTTAATGTGGTTTTGTCTTGACACTCTGCCATGCTCAGTCTCCTTCTTATGATGGAGTCATGAACACTGACATTAACTGAGGCAAGTGAGGCCTGAAGTTCTTTGGATGTTGTTGTGGGGTCTTTTGTGATCTCTTGGGTGAGTTATTACTGTGCTCTTGCGGTAATTTCATCCTGGGAAGGTTCACCACTTTTCCATGTTTTTCCTTTTTTTTCGATAATGGCTCTCACTGTGGTTTGCTGGAGTCCAAAAGCTTTATAAATGGCTTTATAACCTTTTCCAGACTGACAGATCTCAATTACTTTCTTTCTCATTTGTTTCTGAATTTCTTTGGATCTCTGCATTATAATAACTAGGTTTTGAGGATCTTTTGGTCTACTTCACTTTGTCAGGCAGGTCTTATTTAAATGATTTCTTGATTGAGAACAGATGTGGCAGTAATCAGGCCTGGGCGTTGTTAAAGATTTTGAACTCAGGTGTGAAGAAACGTTGTTATGTTTTAACTGTTTTTTATGTTTTAATCACATTGTCACACATGGCCATGTAGGTTTGGATTTTTTTCTTCCGTAATAATAAATCCCTTCACTTAAAAAATGAATTTTGTGTTTACTTGTGTTGTCTTTGGTTAATATTTAAATGTATTTGATGATCTGAAACATTGTGACAAACATGGAAAAAAAGAAATCAGGACTTTTTCACACCACTGTATATTAGCATAAATTTCTGTTTGATGCACTCTTGGTTTGAAATAAAATACTAAACGTCTTAAGTGAGAGGTGTGACCAGTCCCAGATACTACAGTACAGATACTGTCACTGGTGTTAGCTAAAAAATCTATACTCAAAAAGGAATTTGTTGCTAAATGTAAATTAATTAATTGTAACCCACTCAGCTACTTTTCCTCACAAATAAGCTTGAATATGTTGTGATGACTTTCCAGCTTGGATAATCACCAAGGGAAATGATGGAGACTGACACCAATGCTCGAATTGGGCAACAGCCCATCACTTTAATAAAGTAGTGAAAAGCAAGTGTTCCCCCAACTGCTGTGGCACATATAGCGCATTCAAACGTCAGATCGCAACAGAACTGAAATGGCCCATTTCCCCCAACACAACTTCCAAATAACCCAAAATAACCCATAAACACACATACACATAAATTCCCCAAACTAAACACACATAACCCCCCACCAAAACAAAGTCCAAATGTCCCCAAACACCAAACACATTACCCAGGGGGCCGTGAGGCACCAACATGCCCCCCTAAGCTTAAGGGCAGGGGCGTGGTGGTGCCGCATGGCCACCTGGAAGTTCTATTTGGTGCGTTTTTGGGACTATATTTGGGTTTACTGTGTTGTTTGGGGGTTTTTTTGTGTGTATGGGACTCTTTTGTGGTAATTGTGTTAAGTTTTGGGGGAAATAGGCTAAACCACCAAAAGCCATTGATTGCAGTGGCTTGGCGGTGGTTCAGCCATTTCACCACACTCTGGGGAGTGCTTGTGAGTTACTCTGTGTGTGCGTTACGCCAGTTGGAGGTGCATGTTGCTTTCAAGAGTCCTTTTAAGGGTTTTGTCCTGATTTAAGCAAGAACTCTCTGGTGTGTCCTCCATCATTATCCCTCCTATGAATCAGGCCAGAATTGTCACAATATTTTAAAATATTGTGCAGAAACAGCTGAAGTTGATACAGGGGGTAGTCGACTTACAGCATACTCAACTTACAAAAATTGTGGTTAAGTCACTGGTTTTAAAAATATTAAAAATCAATATGCATATGTACAGTCATATACAGTAGTAGAATGCAGTTGAAAGACTACTAAATGCTTTACAGTAACACACGAGAGCCAAGAGATGAGCGCATGCTGGCAGGGATGGAGGAGAGAGAGGGGGGCTGTGCTCTGCTAAATCACTTCACACTGTTTTTCGCTGTTATTGCTGTATTGTTTATGTTGTATTCACCGTTAAAGTTGAATAATAGTTCATGTGGATTGGTGGGTGAGATGGGTGAGATAATAGTGCTGTGTGTGTGTGTATGTGCGTGTGCAGGAACAGGAGAAAGAGGCTCTGCTCTGCTATATCACTTTGCGCTGTTTTTGCTGAGATGTTTATGTTTTATTCACCGTTAGAGTTGAATAAGAGTTAATGTGGATTGGTGGGTGAGATTGGAGTTAATAGTGCACTGTACTAAGGCACCGTCAATGTAGTCTTGCCACAAGTCACCTCTCCAGTGTGTTTACTGCTGTGGTATATGTTAAAACCATTAAAAAGAGTATTTCTTTCTTGGGGCAACATCTCCTAAATGCTTTATTGTAATATGAGAGTGTTCATGTTGCCGGCTGGTAATAAAGCATGGTGCTGTTCAATAAAGCCTCTGCAGCATAATTACATCTATGAGTTCCGACTTACATCAAAATTCAAGTTACATCACACTCAAATGAACCTGACCCTGACATAACTCGAGGACCCCCTTTACTTTGACAATTTCACTGCCCAATGCCCAACACAAAAGCATTTACTATTGTTGCGGAAAGAATTGTCAACATTAAATGTGGGTACCACTGTTTTTTTTTACATGTCTATGTATTTCTACATTTTCCATTGTTGGAATTCTCCTACACACATTTGATTTGGTAAATGATGGTTAAAAGAATTCTAACATTAAAGATTGAAAGTTTTTTGGGGAAAAGCATGGCTTGCAAGATTCTCAGCCACACACTACTGTCCACATGAATGGAATTGTAGAGGAGTGTCCAACTTCTAATTTCTTGGTGTCCAAATCTCTGGTGACCTTGTCTGGTCCCTGTATGCCTTCACCCTGCCCATTAAGGCTCAGCAGTACCTTTACTTCCTGTGGTGCCTCAAGAAGGCTAACCTGTGTCCCAAGATACTGGTGGACTTCTACCTTTGTATCATTGGGAGCAGAGAGCATGCTTAACTACTGTATCAAAGTATGGTATGGCAACTGCTCAGCATCTGACTGGAAAGCACTCCAGCAAGTGATGAAAACTGCTTGATGGACCACCAGTATCCAGCTGCTCACCATTGAGAACATTTAACCCACCAGAGTAATGGACTTTTTACACTGCCCCCATCTGACAGACAGTACGGGATACTTCGCTTTTTTGAGGCTGTGACCCTGCTGAACTCCACATCACAGTCATAAGCATATTACACTCATTCTGCATTTTCTCTGTATTTCGCCTTTTATAAAATCATGTGAAAAAAAGAAAAACTGTGTTTTTGTAACATTTTTGGACATATGGATATTTAATCTCAATTTGAACAATCAGAATCAGAATCAGAATCAGAAAAACTTTATTGTCCCTAAGGAAATTGCTTATGTACAGCAATTCAATACAGGGAGATTCAAGTAATACAACTACACAATTAAAACTGAAGAAAAGTTTTTTCAAAATCTTCTGTAAAATGCAATTCTACAAAAAAATTGATTTCTGATGAAGACAGGACACCCGGTACCTTTAATCCCAATTAAAATGGCTCATATCACATACAGGTGTAGCACATCAGGTGCACATTATTACTGAGAACATTGTTACTCAGTATTTTGAAAGTTTGCCCTATTTAAACCTCAGACATTTAGTTTGCTGTGCTCCTGACTGTTAAGATGAGAGTGAACATCCCTGTAAGATCAAAAGAGCTGTCTGAGACCTTCAGAAAGAAGATTGTGGCAGCTTATAAGTTTGGTAAGTGATTTAAAAAGATCTCAAAAGAATTTGCAATCAGTCATGTGTCTCACTGTGGTTATTTCAGCCAAAGGGGTAACACTAACTTTTAAGGGGTAGGGTGTCCTATCTTTTTTCTCAGTTAGAATACACATTTTTGTTTTGATATTTTTGGTTTAAAGGGTCGACACCGGCTCCATTGTGTCATTGTGTCAGGTGGGGTGGTTACCTGGGGGAGGCCCAGGGGTGGCAGACCAAACGCCAGTAGAGAGAGAGGTGACGATCATCACAGGTGAGTGCGTGGCCATGGCCAGTGTAAGATTTGTGCTCATGACCATAGGATCAGTTTCGGTGATGCACCCTTTCTTGGCGCCCCGAGATCTGGGATCAGTGCATTATAGCCTGGATTTACTCAGGCATCTCGGTGCAGTGATCCATGTAGACCGAAAGAGCATGTGGTAGACTGGGTTTCGTTGTATGGAGGAAACTGCAGTAACCCAAGGTGCTTGGCTGTTGCATCAGCGAAGGTATCCCTTGTGCCAATGTTCCTAATGCCAGTGTTGCTGATGTTGATGTTTCTCATTCCAGTATTCCTCCCATTGCTCCTTGGCCATCACCTTTGAGCTCGGGGGGCAATCTGTGGAGCTACGGTTAAAAGAGGCGGCCTCCCATGCTCCGCTCAGACTTTGGACTGGACCCTGCGGCTGGGGACAGCTGCGACCGAGGTGGGGTCTCCGTGGTTCTGGCGCTGCAGGGCATCATGGATAAAGACTGAGTTTGAGGGATTGTTACTCTTTTGGGGGGTTATATTGTGCCTGTTGCAGAGGGAAAAGTATGGGGTATGTGTTATACAGTGTGTTGTGTTATGGGAGCTAATAGTTGGGGAAATGGCCGAACCACCTCCAGCATAATGACTAAAGGGAAGAGTGAATTAAGGGGTGGTTCTGCCATGCTTGTCAACACACTTGGGGCTTGATTGTTGTGTGTGAACTCTCCTAGAGAGAGCACACTAGTTCTAGTAAATAAACGGGAAACGGGCCTCATCCTGTATTCATGTATTTGAATTTTATGTGTGAAGTGTCCATTATTTCCCTTGACAAATTTTGAAAACGGAAATTCATCACAATATGCTGCCTTCTGACAGGTACCATTGTAATGCAAAGAGTAGACAACCAATGTTATTCACTTTACTTTTCTGTGGTGATAATGTTAAGGACTAACATGTGTATATTAATGTTTTCTAATGTTTATATTATTAGTATTAACGCTAAAATCGAAACGTAACCTAGCAACCGGTATTAAGCGCTTCTCAACCAATCAGTTAACAGCGTAAACAACACCACGATCTTCACTCTAATGCTTATGCTAATTAGCTAATGCTAATATAATCTGTTTTTGGATCCACTCTGCCTGTTTATTATTATTATTATTATTATTATTATTATTATTGTTGTTGTTATTGTTGTTATTTTTTAAATTTATTTTAACCTAAAATTATTTTTTAGGTTTTTAAACATTTTTTAAAAAGTTAAATATAATTTATTTTTCTCTTTTCGTGGATGAAATATCAACGTTGTTAAACGTCAGTCATCAGATGAAGTATGAAAACTTTTATTCATAAGCATAACATTAACAACGGACTCCAAAAACAAGGAAGAAGTCGTCCTGATTTCCACACTCTCCCCGTTTATTCCTGCACGTTTTTTCTTCTTCTTCTTTTTTCTTTTTTTAAACATTTCTTGAATCTGTCTCCCCCTCCTGTCTCGTTCCTCTGTGTCTTTCCTCTATTATTTTCCACTCAGTTTCTCGCAGTGTTAAAATGGCGGCGTTGAGCAGCGCCGAGTCCCCACCGCCCGTCTTCAACGGAGACCCCATGGACCGCGATGCGGAGCGGGAGCCCGGGCTGGAGGAGCTGGGCGCGGGGCTGGCCTCCACCTGCTCCGGGGGGATCCCCGAGGCTCAGCAAGACATTCCCGAGGAGGTACGGGGCTTAGAGGAGAGTCTGGGGAGTGAGGTGCTGAGCAAAGCTCGCTGGATGGACATCTTCAGGAAACACCGGCTCTAATATGGATCGTGGGGATGCATTGCAGGGGAGGGGGAGGCGGCGAGATGATGCACAAAAACCTAAATTTTATGTCGTGCGCGAAAAAATACGCCAGCATCACACTCGCAAGGTGCACTATCGAGTGACGGTGGTTATTCACTTTCTTCCATATTTCCCCCTCGCAGTTTCCTCCGGACCTGTGCTCACAGCAGGGCCTGCACATATTTCACTCGCTTTTCGCTTTATTTTTCCTGAGCCCACTGCAGCTGGAGCAAACAGCTACATCTCGGCTAGCTTGTTAGCATCCGCGAGAGCTAGCTGCCTAGCTTTCGCCGCTGAAATAATGTTGTCTTATGACTCCTGAGACACATTTCTCTATTAGTTCCTCGCCCCGTCGCTTTTTTCACATCTTCCAAACTGTAGCTAGTCACGAAACTGCACCCCAGTTATAACAGTTGCATTTTTGTCCAGTTTCAACTGTTGTCATTTTGCCTGTGCGAGCCCTGCTTCGTGTCGCCTGACAGACGTGCGTGACTCCCATAACTGTCTGAATTATTAGTGTTTTCTGAATGACTGATTTATTAGTGAAGGGTCAATGAAAGATAGTGGTCCGTTCTTGCAGACGTTGTGATGGTTTGTTCTTCTCATCCCGCTGTCTGTCTAATTTACCAGTGCTGTAGTGTGGGCCTGCACTGGAATTACATATTCCTGTGCATTAAAGAAATTAAAGGGGAATTTCACCCAGTTTTCAAAATGTTAGTACACCCCAGTCATTGCAATGTAAACGAAGTCATTCCAATAGTTTTGAGGTGAAATGTTGCGTTGTTGAGAAACTTACTAACTTCAGTTTCTTTGTAATGGTGGTGATGGGAACTAGGGGTTGTGATGAAGATATAGGCATTTTGTTACAGGCTTATTAAACCTGCAGCCTTTCTAATGTAACCTTGGTCATTGTTAAGTAGTACTAAGCCTAAGTATTCATTTTTTTTGGATAAGATTTTTGTTTTACAGTAGGGATTGGGCAATAAAGACTTAACTTTATCGTGATATTTTTTGCATTAACAATATAAATTATATGAACCTAGTACTATTAATGACTTTTATTTTTTTATTTTGAAAACATTGACCCAAAAAAGTTAAACTATCAACCACTATACTATTCCATTTAAGTAAGCTGCAAAATAAAATGCCAGTAATGCAACAAAAAATGGTCCAGGAGGGCCGGTTTTGTACACTGTTTGGTGAACTGTGTACCCCTCATATACACTCAGTAAACCTGTCTTTTAATAGGAGTGGATTTGGCATCTTTGAGCAGGGAAACTGTGCTTGTAATGACTTCTTTTAAATTATAACAATTTGTTTAATTCCTTTACTGTTTCCTGCCTCATTACAGTTGTCTCTATATGACTCTATATGACTATATGCTTTGATGCTTTACTATTTCACTTTACTGTCACAAAAACAGAAGTAGAGATGGATATTATGGCATCTGATGGTTATAATGCATATACTATGTAAGAACAAGGAAAAGAAACATTGCTGTTTTCTTACACTACGCCATGCTCGCTAGCTATTAGACCTGTTAGGGTCAGTTTTACATCTTCAGACATCTTTCTGAATGGTTATTCGTTTTTGTGTTTGGAGCTGTGCCATGTACATCTATCAGCTTGTGTATAATACTGGTGTAGGGTTAAGAAGCCTAATGCCAGTTTATTTAATCTTTGCATTTAGATAGTATGAGAGGGTAGTAAGATTATTAATTAGGTATAAAAAATGGACTATCACCTAATCAGTCTGACATTTAACGTTATTTCTCCATGCAAACATTGCAGATAGATTTTGCAATAGTTTTGTGGCTTTTTTGTGACTATATTAGGGTCATCTGGCCTGTTGTCACACAGGGCATGTTGCGAAGTCCAGGTTTATAACGGATGGAGCCTTTGGGTCACCCTTGCCATTTAGTTGTTTATACTGGCAAGGGGGAAGCTAAAGTGATCACAGTTATGATGAAACGATGGGTGTTCACAGCCAGTTTATCTGTGTGGTAGGTTATAATCAAGAGCCAACTTTAAGTGTACAAATGTTGGAGCATAAAGTTAAACTGGCTTTTTATCAGTTCCTGAAAGCTGATGTGCTTGACACTTCTTGATCTCTGATGGTAAGGCATTTGACTTGTTAAGCATTGTGATGTATCCAACAAATCCATTCTAGGTGTTTTGCTAAAACTATCAGCAATATTTTCCTCCTCTGACCCTTGTCTCACATGACACAGAATGCTTGTAGGAGCATATGACCAATTAAGCATGAATGACCTTTCAGTGTAGTTGATGGAAAATTTAAAAACATTTGCTTTATTTCCAAAAATATTTAATAGATATTTATTAATCATAAAAGTAATATTCTTGGAATTATTTTTGATTAAAGGACTGTAGGCTTTGAGCATTTTAGAGACGGTTGCAAATTCTTGGTACGGAATTGAGTGTTTGGGGTCATGTGTAGTGTTGATGGTTATCTAGGCTATTATCAGTTGTCGCAATTTGCTTAGTTCAGGTCTTTCCCTTCAGTAAGAGTGGATGCAGATATTGTATACGTTTTGGGGAATTAACTTTTCAGTTCTAGTCCCATGTCTTATGTCTGTGTCTGCACCTGAGAGTTGCTGTTGTCTTGTTTGGGAGCATGGCTCAGTCTTGGTTCACAAGTCCGTAAGCTTTCACAGCACCAAACTAATCACAGCTGCTGTGTTACCTCTGAGTAAATCTAGAGATTGAGCATTCAGTTGCAACTTTTACACCTTAGCGATGAGGGTCCACAATGACTTTATGTGATGTTATTTAAAGCCAACTCAATACCTAAAGAAAATATGGAGCTGATGTATGAATGAAAGCAAACAAAGCTCTTTTGTTAAAGTGATGGTATGTTTTTTGCTTTTGCAGATCTGGAACATCAAACAGATGATTAAGCTGACTCAAGAACACATAGAGGCACTTCTGGACAAGTTTGGTGGTGAACACAACCCTCCATCCATATATCTGGAAGTGAGTTAGCAGCGCATGCCCAAAAAATGCAGCTCCTTATTGATGTAGTTCATAGACAGACATAACGGAGTTATTTAATTAATAGAAGAAAAATTCCAATGAAAGAACAGTGGGACATATACATTACAAAGAAATGTATAGTTGATAGCCTATAGGTGGGCAATATGGCACACAATATAAGATGGAACAAATAGAACATGGTCACGTTTAAAAGTATATATAAATATGTTTTTCACACACTTTAATGCATTAAACATATTTTAAATAGTACCTTTAAACGTGACCCTGCACTACATATTTGTTCTACCTTATGTTATATGTCAATGATGCTTTCTTTGTATTTATGCATACAAGGCAGTCTTCTTTCGATGCTGATGATATCTTGGATATATTGAGAAAGGGCTTTTGTGGTGTGTTGTCATGTAATTTATCACAATGCAGTAAATTGTCATGCCTCCAATCCCTATACTCTGAACATGCCACCTTATTTTGAATACACTTTTAAGCAGTTATTTAAAAACAAAATTCAAACTTTAGACATGGTCAATTTTTTTTCTTGGAAAAAAATCCTTAATATATGTTGTGTTTTTTCCTTCTCTTGTAAAGTTACATGATTATTTTACCATAGCTACGGTGTTCACAGAGTAGCACTGACCTCTTGTTTGTTTTTCCAGGCCTATGAGGAGTACACCAGCAAGCTTGATGCTTTACAGCAGAGGGAGCAGCAGTTGCTTGAGGCCATTGGGAATGGCACTGAATTCTGCTCCTCTCCCACCCCTAGTCTGCTGGAGGTGAAGCTTGGAGGAGCCCAAAGCCTCCCTTCTGCCCCAAACACCCTGGCTGTGCTGCAGACCCCCACTGACGCAGCTCGTGGTAACCCCCGCTCACCCCAAAAACCCATCGTCAGAGTCTTTCTGCCCAATAAACAGAGGACGGTGGTGAGTTACTGTTGAAAATTATTCCCTAAGCCCAAAGGTTCTAAACCTCAGACTTGGAATGCTCATGGACTGATTTTTTTACTAGTGCAAATCAAGTAGTAAGTTTATTAAAAAATAACTCCTTTGCCAGACTTGACTGTATTCTTTTGGGTTAATCTGTAAGAAAACCATGAAAGTTTTGGACTATTTAGTGTAGCGTAATAGCTCGCTGTGACTGCATCTTTTTTGCTAGGGCTTTTGAAACCAAATATATATAATAAAAAGATGGGTACATTTTTATAATCTAAAAATTATTTTATTTAAATATTTCCCAGTCATGATGAGAAAATATTTGGGCAGGGAATTGAGTTGAGAATTCGATACTATGATACAATTTTGGCTGCAATATGATATTATTTTGATTCTTCGATTTAAAGGAGATGGTATGTTGCGTATAAAATTCTATATAAAAGCTGACTTTTCTATTTTCTTTCCATTTCTGCTATAATGCAATAGAAGTTTGTGGTCTTGTAATAAATCAAAGGGTATAAAGGTAAAACCATTATTAAACAAGGTCACAGGTTTGACCCCCAGCGCTTCTATAGCCATCCATAGCCAGGAGTCAGAGAGAGAATGATAGACTTGCTCTTTAGGGGGAAGAATGTGATTTTAGGCAGCATGAGCATCTGTTGGCTTGCGCAGCAGAATTGACAGTCAGCATTTTTCTCCAAATTGCGTTAGTAGCCGTTAGAAAAGAGGCAGTGGTTGGCTTCATGTGACTTGGAGGAATCATGTGCTAGTCTTCACCCTCCCAGGGCTGGCAGTATTGTGTGACAGGGGAGAAACTTGACATATGGTACGAAATGATGACTATATTAAGGAAGAAAATTAAACATTTATGTGCATTCTGATCCACAAAAGTTCATTGACTCATATAATTATAAGAGTTTTACTCTTGCCATATTGTTATAGTCTTACAAAAACACATTGCATCATGAGTACTGTCCTTAATTTGGGGCTTTACAGCTTAATTTTAGTTTTTCCCCCAGACTGGATAGTACACCCTAGGTTAAACATTACAAATCAACTTTATTTAGGTAGTAGAAAATACAAACAGATGTTTAATTGGTAGTCTTCATGAGGAATATTTACATACATGGATTTATTAGAGTAGGAAAAAACCCAAAATATGTAGGGCCAAGATATTTCATGATTGAAACTGGAAGCCATTTCTGTCTCTGTTAATGTATGTGTAATGAACAATGTAGATTTTCAACAGTAACTAATTTTTGATGTCACGTTTTTGTTTGGTGTCTGAGAATGAAGGAAAAGCTTTGTCTAAAGTTAGCAGATGTAGGTGACCCTTTTTACACACATTAGCTTCTGAGCCTAACTGTGTTGGATCAGACCACAGTCGCTGAATTGCAATACTTGCAGGATAAAAAGGTTTGCTTAAGAATGTTTGTGGTGAGCAAAGCGCTCTCCTGTTGACATTTGTCTCACGTGTCTCAGGTCCCAGCACGCTGTGGGATGACTGTAAGGGACTCTTTAAAGAAGGCTCTGATGATGCGAGGTCTGATACCAGAGTGCTGTGCTGTCTATAGGATTCAGGATGGGTAATAGCACCTACTTCCCACCTCACACACGCCAGCATAAATTTTTTTGTCTTGGACAATGTATATTACTGTTTAGTGTAGCAAAACCTGGTCCCTTGTCCCATGGGGCACCTTGAGGCATGATTACCCCACTTCTTTCAAACACATAAGCCTTTGGTCAAACTTTGGGCAGAGTGGTTCTGGGAAATTGAGAACATTGTAAAGATGGCAGATCTGCTAGTTTTATAGAGGTATGCATGGTCATTTAAATCACAACTCACAAAGTGAGTTGGAAACTGAGCTCTTACAAGTTTTAAAGAAGCAGTATAATAATTCGCTTATTGTTAATTCCCAGCTGTTCATAACCTTTTTCTTGATTCATCAGGGAAAAGAAACCCATTGGCTGGGACACAGACATTTCCTGGTTGACAGGAGAAGAGCTCCATGTGGAGGTTTTAGAGAATGTGCCCCTGACAACTCACAATTTTGTGAGTATGAGATAAAATTGGTAGAATGTTATGTTGAGTAAATGCTAATAGACTGGGGAATGGGGACAAGGATAAAATAATACTTTCAATGTTTGATTTTTTTTTATTAGTTGGAAATATTAGATTACATTATTGGAAATAATTAGATAATATATGAATATAAATTAGATATATAAATATTTGAAGATCATTTTTATTTTTAAAAATGTGTTTAACCTGCTTATATTAGGCCACTCCATGTTGAGGAAGTTATACAGGGAAAAGGTCAGAAAAGGCTTTTTCAAGTGACCATGACAATAGCAGTGTTTATTTTGTGTTTTGTTTCATGAGGCAATACTTCAGGTCCATATGCTTATTCAGTTTTTGTACAACAGAAATTAGTAAATGTCTTTCACTATTTAGTTAAATGATCATTTTAACTAGGTGCTGATGATTATCATTATTATGCTAAACCTTAATAAGTAATGACCCTTTTTTCTTGGCCCTTGCATTTACTAACTTATCAGTGTATGACCCTATGGGCAGACAGCCCCAAAAGACCTTTTATTATACCTACAAGTGAATTCTAACACGAGGTGCTTAAGTGGTATTTGTGATTGAGGTTCCTGGCCGAGATGTGGGCTTTTAAATGTTGCAATGTCTGCTGTTGTTAGGTGAGGAAGACTTTCTTCACTTTGGCCTTCTGTGACTTCTGTCGGAAGCTGCTTTTCCAAGGCTTCCGTTGCCAGACATGTGGCTACAAGTTCCACCAGCGCTGCAGCACTGAGGTCCCCCTCATGTGTGTCAACTATGACCAGCTGGAGTGAGTGCTCATGGGGAATACAGACGGAAAACAATATCATCACTCACCCAGTTTAGACCTGAATTCTATAATTTATTTAAGCAGTAAAGAGGATAATGCAGGAGTCCAGTGAGTCTACTTAAGACGCTAAAATCATACAGAAACAAATGACAAATTACACGAGCCTAGTAGACTTCATAAGAAGACCTGCAGAATCTAAATATGGGATACCAAAATCCATGGGTCCAGGATCCAGAGATTTGGACTGAGAAATGTTGTAGCAGTAGTACATTTAAACGGTGAAATCCTCTTATAATAGCTTCTGTTTGAAAGTTGCTGAATTACACCAGTAAGTTCAGGAATTTTTCAATCACACTCTGCATATTTGTTCTATCCCATCTTGCAAAACACCTAAACTGCTAAGAAAATGATGAACTGTTTATACAGGTTTACCCCAACCTGGGTTAGAGTAAATACTGAAGAAATATCAGTTTAAGCTGGTGTTGCACACTTTTTTCCCCTGTTGAACTGATGTTTTATTACTCTCCCTATTCAGTTTATTACTGGCGTCCAAGTTTTTGGTGCACCACCCCATTACCCAGGAGGAGGTCTCATCAGAGGGCACCACCCCTGTGTCAGAGGTGTGTCCATCCATCCCGCCATCCGACTCGACAGGGTAAGACTGGCCATTTAAGCTTTAAAAATTGCTAATCAAATAAATAATATGCTTAAACAGGTGCTCGCATACACACTTTTTGTTTAAACTAATGCATTTATTTAGAGTTACTGTGAAAAGACTATAATTTAATTTTTTTTTATTTAAAATTTTTAATTTTAATTTCTAATATGGTCTGATTCACCATTTAAAAATAAACCCTTTCTGTAACATCCTTCCTTTAGGTCACTCTGCCATCCTAGCGTGTCCCCGTCCAAATCCATCCCTATCCCACAGAATTTCCGTCCAGGAGAGGAAGACCACCGTAACCAATTTGGCCAGAGAGACCGATCTTCCTCAGCCCCCAACGTCCATATCAATACAATTGAGCCAGTCAACATTGATGTGAGTGATTAAAACACACGTGTTTTTAATGTTTTTTTTTCCAGTGTAAATGTTGCTAATAAGTTTTATTCTCTTCTTCTTTCAGGACTTGATTCGTGATCAAGGTTTACAGAGGTCTGATGGAGGTAAGAATCCTCTTTGTAAGCACAACTCTACAACTTAAAATTACGCACACACTCCACCCCCTAATGACACAGACTAAGAAACTTCCCCTCATCCCATGTCTTTGTGCCATCCCTGTGTCACTGGCATTAGAAGGTTCGGGCCGGTCCATTCTATATGATACAGTTGTAAGTTGTCCTCAATAAATGTTCTAAAAATCTGGGCCTCTGCTCTCTGTACTGGATGTCCTTTAACAAGAGCTTTTGCTATTTCACTACTCCTTACTCTAAAGTACCCATCAGCACATGCGCCTGCCCTACCTGTTGTAATAGTAACTGTTGGAACAAATTTGACTAAACACTTGGATGTTCTATAAGTGACCACTGGGAGTGGGCTAAAGATGGTTTAGTCAGTGGGCAAGAGGGTGTACCTGTGCTTAGGGGGCCAGTGATTGTGTGTGTCTTTCTTCCCCCTGCAGCCCCCCTGCCCCTCCCAGCTCGCTGCTTGAGGAAGCACAGAACGCGGACCTCAACTCCCCTCCCATACTCCTATCCCAATGACATTGTGTTTGATTTTGAGCCTGAGCCTGTGTTCCGAGGTAGTTAGGCCTTTGTGAATCACTGTGCTTCACACCGCGTTCGTGTATATATGTCTGTCTGTCTGCAGGTGTGCCCCCCACCACTTTCGTCACTGGTGTTTTACTCTTTTAATTCAAGCCCTTTACAAGCTTGTTCTCTCACTCTCGCATTACCTGCACTGCGTTTTCAAAGGCTGAGGACACATCCTCTGAACTACTATCTAATCTATAATCTAAATCAGGGGTGTCGAACTCCGGTCCTGGAGGCGCATGTCCCGCACAGTTTGATGATTTGCCTGCCCATACACACCTTGTTTAAATCACCTGTTAATTGCAGGGCTGAGTGAGTGTGTTTGAGGAGGGAAACTACCGAACTGTGCTGGATACTGGCCTTCGGCACCTGAGTTTGACACCCCTGATCTAAATGCTTACAGTATGTTGATTTCAATGTTAATGCAAATCTTGATTGTACAAAAAGCCTGAGAGTTACAGTAACACACACACAAATAACACAAAACCCATCACTATGGCTCCTCTCATAATTCTGAAACACTTAGTTGGATGCTAGTGTTGTTAATGACTATTTCTGTATTTAATGTGGATTGGAGCATGTTGTTCATGCGCAGTCACACTTCATAGTTCTCTTGGATAGGGCCTTTGAAAGCGGGGAGAAGTGATTTTTGTTACAAATTCACTCTGTGATGTGGCCCTTCTTGCTTCCACTTTAACTCTCTCTCTCTCTCTCTCTCTCACTCATTTTTAAAATTAATGTAACTAGGGTTTTTTCTTCCTCTAATTTTTTCTAAAAAATAAAAAGGCTCCACTACTGGCTTGTCAGCCACACCCCCAGCCTCCCTGCCTGGTTCCCTGACCAATGTGAAGGTTCCACAAAAGTCGCCATGCCAACAGCGAGAGCGCAAGTCGTCATCATCGTCCGAGGACCGCAATAAAATGGTGAGGGGGGGCTATCTGCTGTACTTTCCACTTTTCCCTACTTAGTTCTGTAACAATTCATTTCCTCTTGGCTGGTGATGTGATGTGTTAATCCCACACACATTAGTGAAGATACAAAACATGCTAATGTGTTATTGTTTTCCTGTAGAAAACACTGGGCCGACGGGACTCCAGTGATGACTGGGAGATCCCTGAGGGTCAGATCACTTTGGGCCAGCGAATAGGATCAGGCTCGTTTGGAACGGTCTACAAGGGAAAATGGCATGGTAAGACTTCAGAAACCTTGTTTTGATTTGTGGGTGAATGATGTGGATGAGTGAGGTGAGGTGGGTGAGAGATCTAAATCTGCATAAACACTTAGACAGTCTAACTTTATTTTGAATATTCCCATTTACATAACATACCAGTTACAAGAACCAAGGTAATCCTGAACACATCCTTGCAAAAAAAAAAAAAGATAGAAGTTACATTTTGTTATGTCTGACTTGTAAAGAACATGGTCAGTAAATGGCCTTTTATAGTGACTCGTTCAAGTCAAAGATGATGATCTGACTTGATTTCTTAAATAAACCCTGATAAGAAAGGCCTAAGTTTCAGTAATGGAGTGAATCCACCTGCCACTGTAATAGTTCAGGTTGATGTATTCCACATCAGAGCAATGGCTGGGACTCACCATGGTTGTTAATGCTTTTGTGTTGCACTCAATAATGCAAATTCCTCAGATATTACTACCTAAGCTGTGGTTTGTGTTTTGTCTTTAGGTGATGTGGCAGTAAAAATGTTGAATGTCACTGCACCTACTCCTCAACAACTACAGGCCTTTAAGAATGAAGTGGGGGTTCTCAGGTAAGACCAAATGTGTTCTTTGACCTTGAGCCCCTTATGTGATGGGACCACAGTGTGGGGAGGAAAGATGCATTCCAGAGAGAGTAAACTCTCAAGTAATTTTAGATCCTAGGGGGTTTTTTTTTAAGTGAAACTTTGGCTTTTCTAATAGCTCTTCTAGTTGCTGAAGTACTTTAGCTCTGAGTGAACCTAGATTCAGATAACATGCAGAAATATGAGCTTGTTAGTTATGCTAAGTTATGTTTACTTGTTTTTGTGCAACCATTAGAACTTGATTTAAGCAATGCAAGCACAATGACCCACATCTACCTTGTAACTGGTAAGAGGACTGTCAACACAGGTCCTAGTATTTGGATTGTCCAGATGACACTAAAAAAATACTGGACTTGCATTGTACATGGAGCTTATGTGACAATAAGAGCAAGATTAACCTAATCAAGAAAAGGACAGGAATGTACAGTAGATTCTCTAGGGCTTTAAAGGACTTTTAGTTTTCATGTGTTGTTAGCAAAACAATTCAATGAATATTTTTAAATGCATAGTTCAGTGAAATATAAAGTGTGCACGATTTGCTCTTTACCTTTAAATATAGTGAGTTAACCATGAAGTATCTGGTGTCTGAAGTTTGCTTCTTTGGTTTTCAGCACTAGAGCTACAGGGCTAATGCAGTTAATAAAACTTGTACCTCATTAATTAACATTGTACATACCTAATTCATCACACTTTTGTTATGCTATCGGCTCGGGAAGAGGGACTGGAATGTGGCTCAGAAATTCTCCCCTCCCCCTCAAGAAACATGTGATAAGCTGGATTGAGGCAGGAGATGCGCTTTGAACTGAAGAGAGAATTTACAGTCCAGAGCACGTGTTGCAGATAAACGATGAGTGAAGAAGACTCATGAAGAATAGTTTACTCTGAATCGGTGCACGTCCTCAGGGAAATGCGCACGGCTGTTTCACTTAGACGAGAGAGTAAATCAGCGGTAACAAGTCAACATGCTCTCGCCGCATGACTCGTGATTTGTTTAGTTGAGCTGTTGGTGCTTATTTATGTGCTGGTCTAAGTGAAACTGTCGCAAGCATTTGCCTGATGATGCGCACTAATTCAGAGTGAGCAGAGTCATTATGAACTGAAGTTTATGATAATTTAAACATTACTTGTCTTGCTATTTACAGTGCAAAGCAACCAGGCCAATTAGATTATTTCTGGCCTCTTTAAAGTAACCGGGAGAGATCCTAAATGGCCCACAAATACCCTGTTAAAAATCTTAAGTTTCTGTTACCTACACAAACAACCCATTGATAATCTTTATCATGTTAACAACACAGTTGTTTCATCTTCTGTGTCTTTGCCTCAGGAAAACCCGGCATGTCAATATCCTGCTCTTCATGGGTTACACCACCAAGCCCCAGCTGGCTATCGTCACACAGTGGTGTGAAGGATCCAGCCTCTACCACCACCTGCACATTATCGAGACCAAGTTTGAGATGATCAAGCTGATTGACATTGCCCGTCAAACAGCCCAGGGCATGGAGTGAGTTCCCTAGAGTTGGACTCGGGCATTATTTTTCAGATGCTATTGTCTGATCCAGTATATAAAATGTTTTCAAAAGAGCTGTTAATATTAGCAAATGTGTTCAATTTACAGTTTTTCCTTTTCAAATGTTTAATGTTTTCATCTTTATCCCCTCAGCTACCTACATGCCAAGTCTATCATTCACAGAGACCTGAAGAGCAACAGTATCCTTTCTGCACAATCAACCAGTTTTTCACTCTTCTCTTCTTATGAAAAGATCAAAGGAAAAATTTAGCTAACAAAACTGTAGTCCAGATAATTTATGTTTCTTTTTTCATAAGATATAAACATATTTTGAATGAATGACCCTTAATGGCAATTCTCTCCAGATATCTTCTTACATGAGGACCTGACGGTAAAGATTGGTGATTTTGGTCTTGCTACAGTAAAGTCCCGCTGGAGTGGGTCACACCAGTTTGAGCAGTTGTCTGGTTCAATCTTGTGGATGGTGAGTGCACTGCTTCATGCTCCATTTACATGCATTACCTCTTCTGTATTAATAAATATACAATACACAGCCATAAGAGTGCTCACATGTTTACGTATGACTGTATAATATAGTGTATACCTTTTGTATGATCAACTTGTTTTATTAAAGATTCATACATACAAAGTTCATGCAAAATGTGAAAGCCACTTTAAGTGGAGTACCAGGATGGAATTTTATAAAGCAGTACATGGACATGTGCTGTAAATGTTTACCTTTTACAATGTTCTGCTTTTTAAATGACTCTCAGGTGTTCTTTAGGGTTTCAGTATGGATTTATGTGGTGTGTGTGTGTGCCTGCGTGCCTGCGTATGCCTGCCTTAGGCTCCTGAGGTGATCCGGCTGCAGGATAAGAACCCATACAGCTTTCAGTCCGATGTTTATGCCTTTGGCATTGTGCTTTACGAACTAATGTCAGGGGCATTGCCTTACTCCAACATCAATAACAGAGACCAGGTAAGAATCTTCTGGAAGTTTTTCTTGTAAAATGTTTGGGAGAACTCCAATCACAAATGAAAGAAATCGCAGAACAACTAATAGTGAAAATTGGACAATCACAGAAAGAACTTTATATTTTGGTTCCCCTGCTAAAATCATTGACACTGTGTTTTGAGCCACTTTCTCACACATTAGTTTGAGCATAGTTTATTGGATATTTAACAAAGTGGTTCAGTTTATTTCAGAAGCAAAATATAATGTGCAGTTTGTGTTATGATGGTTTAGAGGATGCAAAACTTCTTTTCTTCTTTTTTTACATTATCACTTTGGTTGGGTTTGTTTTTGTTAATACCTAATATCTAAAGTTGTTTTGGACTGTGGTAATCTGACCGGTAACTTAAACCATACCTTGTCATTGCTGATTATTTAAACACAAAGTATTATGCTGTGTCCAGTTTTTGTAACATAGCTGTTGCTTTTTTTCTTTCCTGGTGATCAGATTGCAGCCTTCCTTTCATTCTTCATAAGTTGCTTTCAAGTGCTTATGTTGGCACATAGCTATTAACATCAAAGGCAGAAGCTTGATGATGTCAGAAGGTTGCAGGCCCTGTGAAGTTAATGCCCTACTGCACACACCTGACTATGTGTCTTGATTTGTTGTCTGAATAAGATGCTCTGATCACACTAGAAAACAAAAGAAACACAGCAAATAGACCTCTGATAAGCGTCACATTTTGGCAGGTATATCTCAAGTAATAAAACATTTTATTTGTTTTCTTTTAATTTGATTACTTTGTATGGTTTCTGTCTGCGAATGCAGCTTGTTAAGGCTTAGTTAAATCTATGCAACTTTTCCATTTGGTTTTAGCAGCCAAAACATGTTTAGTGTCTGAAGTTTATTTTTTCATGGTTAGCAAGTAATGGAAGGTTGTAGCAAACTTTGGCTATTCTTTTGAGATTTAACAACTCAAAGAATCTATATTGTGTCTTCTGACACTGTAGGGCAGGGGTGTCAAACTTAGGTCCTGGAGCAGCACAGTTTGGTAGTTTCCCTCCTCAAACACATTTCCCGGTAATTAACATGTGGTTTAAACCAGGTGTGTCTGAGCAGGTAAATAATCACACTGGTCAGGACACTGGCCCTCCAGGACCGGAGTTCAACATCCATGCTGTCGGATATACTGTATCTGTAAATACTGACAAAATATTACAGAAAAATTTACTTAAAATTACTATGACAGGCTAAGTGTTTATTCATATAATACATTATATTTAATATACATCAGAATATAGAATATAGAAACCAAATAAGACATCTTTAGTGTACTTAAGAGTTTGACAACTGTTTAATAAAAAAAATGCTCTATTGCTAATAGAGAAAATCTTTGTTTTACTTTTTTTCATTGGAATTTAACACTTCACATCAATCAGTTTACATTAGGGACTCTGTCTTAGAGGTCCTAGAGTTTGTGGAATTGAATCACCAAGCATGGTTATAGTGTTGTATGTCCCTTTTCCCCCTGAATGTTACGTCTATTTTGCTTCATAGAAATAATGGAGTAAATTAAAATCCTATCTCTTGCACCCACACTGCAAATATATGTTCATTATAAAATGTCAAATAGTCATTTGTATACATTCTGTCAATTATACACAGTCTCATAAATAGTGCACTATTTATTTAAGTCAGTTTTTTCCCCTAAAAAGTTACTTAAAACATTAACATTTAAATTATGCAAAATATATGTGACATGGTCTGTATTGTAGTTTTACTGTGAATTATAGAGTGAGTACATCCATTTCTGATTGTGTAGTTTATGCTAAATTTGATGTATTAATACAGTTGCACTGGAGCTATGAGTAAGAAGCTGCAAAGTTTAGGCACCAAACAACATAGTGTAAGGGTGTTTTCAAAGAACTAATTAGGAAATTAAACTGCTTTAAAAAAAAAAAAAAAAGTGACACTCAGTTCTTTTGCTGATATCTACACCAGGAGCTGTGATCTTGAGTTTGTGTATCCTGTATGTATAACACTGTACTACATACATGTACTATGCATGTTTTGTAGATCATCTTCATGGTGGGCCGGGGTTACCTGTCCCCTGACTTGAGCAAGGTGCGCAGCAACTGCCCCAAGGCTATGAAGAGACTCATGGCTGACTGCTTGAAGAAGAAAAGGGAAGAGCGACCCCTTTTCCCTCAGGTAACTGACATGACTACACATTATGACCTCTACTCCAGTATGCCAGATTCAGTATTTAAGATACTTTAAAGATAAAAAAATTATTAATAATCAACCTAATCTTGAGCAAGGAAAATGGTAACCTGAGCAATGCTCTCAACTGCATAAATATATTAACCCCATTATGTGTATTCAGTCATATTGCCACAAGATGGTGCTAGAGTTTGTCAAATTGCCATATCATATCATAGTGTTGGGAATTCCTGCTCTTATGGCTCAGCTTCCTAAAATGAGCTCCAATCAGGCTCCTCAGATTTTTTGTTGCTTCTATTAATTTATCAACAAAAATGGTTTTCAGTTATGTGTAAAATTGGCATTACTGATTATTACTTATTCTGCAAAGAGTTTAGCTTTTCTCCCCAATCAAAGCAGGCAGCTCGCTCCCCAGTCCATCCAGAAAACTCCTAGTGCCGACGCGTTTGTACTTGACTGACAGAAGCAGATCTGCGGATATGGGTGAAAGCCCACACAATTTCAGAGACATTAATTGGAGATGGAGGTGGACAAATTGGTATCTCTGTGTGCTCACAACCAGTTCCCCATCCGAAAGGGTATTTAGTACCTGTCACAATGTAGTTACTTGCCAATGGGCATCACTCAAGCCAGAAGCTATTGACAGGCTTGTGTTTTTGGCACAAAATTTCTAAAGAACTTGTCACTGATTGCTTGTCACAGCTATAAAGTTGCAGTTTACCAATTTAAATGAAGAGTTCTCGATGTTAAGCTTCAGTTAAAATAAAGTTTGTTATATTAAACCAGGGGTGTCGAACTCCGGTCCTGGAGGGCCAGTGTCCTGCACACATTGAGAATTTCTCTCCTCAGATACAC
>JBBIGC010000125.1:18749750-18767591 GCA_037576955.1 Lepidarchus adonis | reverse complement strand
GTGCTTCAGAAGTGGGGGTGGGGGTGACAGCAGCAGACGCTTGGGGCTGTAACAGGGAGGGCAGTGTGGATGGGGGTGGAGGGGAGGAGACAAATGAGTCAAAACGATTAAAAAAATGAGCAACTGTCAAATTTTCTGGCTGTCTTGCAGCAACATCACATGGTTCAAACATGCTGGAGATTCAAACATGCTGGAGGCAATTATAAAGTTGTTGCAGACTTTTGTCAGAATGATGGAAGGTGTCTCAGAAGATCGATTTCTTCAGAATGAAAGCACTTAAGCCCTCATCACAAAACAGCAGATTACCCCCTTCAAAATACAGCCCCTTTAATAGGTCCTAGAACATTTTTCATTCACTTTGTACATGATTTGAACTTACGTCTTTTTCTCTTGGGTTGATGTGGATGCAAGAATAGCTTTACAAATTTATTGTATATGCATCTACTAAATTAATTCCAAACAAAATTGATATTTTAATATGTTCTTTACAGCGGTTTGTAAAGATTTTATTTAAATGCAGCTTATGTTATATATCTATGCTTATTGAATGAATAAATTATGTATGCCTTTAATATATTTGACAAAATATAAATTGTACTAGTTTTTATTACACAACTGGTTTAAACATTAACACAAGAATAATAACAGAATAACAAAAATAACAAAAATATATCAGCTTAGTTTAAACTGAAAGTAGTGTTTATTCACTCATTATTAGCAATAACAGTGATAACAGTAATAATACATTATTAAAGCACTTTTCTGCAAAAATATGTATGTCTAATTTTTTGATGAACGTTTTGTATATTTTGCATTAATAATGTATGAAGATTTCTCAGCATTTGCAATTACGTGTTAATTGTTGCTTATGTATCTCACAAGAAAACAAACTAAAGAAGGTTAGAAGGTTACAGTATTATAATTGTTGCACATTGTTGTTTCCCTAATTCTGCTCTGGAAGTTCTCCAGGAGTTTACTGTTCCCTGGGTGGTTAAACAATAGTTGTACCTTGGGATACGTCATTATGGGAAGTGTGGGTGCATGATGTCTGACCACTTTTTGCACAGACTGTAAGAGCATGGCTCCCTCATGTGCTCTCCAAGGTGCTGAAACTTTAGCTCGCACCTTACTTCAGCACTTTCGCTGTGGACCTACAGAGCACATGCCAGCGAAAGGCTGTGCCTTCACCTGCCTTCAGTTGATTTTTTCCCCCAGTTTGTTCAGCATACTCCTGAAGGACTTTTACCTGTCCTGCTTTCCATCCCTTCTCCTGATGTATGTTGTATAACAAAAACCTTATGAAAAATATCTTCATTTTCTCTACATGTGCTCTGCATCCCAAACGTGGCATGTGGACTTCAGCAGCTTCTCAAACACCTTCATGACTACAGATGTTAGTGCAACATCTTTAGTTGATCTGTGCTGTGGGGATGATGGTGGACTTCTTGAAGCATGCAGGAACCACAGACTGTGCCAAGGACTAGCATTATGAGCAGCGGTCCAGGCGTTCAGTGCGACACGAATCGATCTGTCTACCCACGGATTCTGGTTCAGGAACACAGTGATCCTCACTGTTGGGATGATTTTGCTAGGATGCATGCTAACAAAGCTCACTGCCACATCTGCAAACTCAGTGATGTCATCTGCGCATGACCGGAACATGTCCCAGTCAACATCATCGAGTGCGTCCTGGCAGCGTAGCCTCTGGCTGGGCAGACCAGCACTGCACCTGCCTCGTGGCTGGGGCGTTGTTTGTATTCTGGTATGAGGAAAATGGTGCTATGGTCCGATTTCCCAAGCGCTGGATGTGAGACAGCTTTATAGTCGTGATCCAAGATGTTATCGCCCCTAGTCGGACATGTGACGTGATAATAAAAGTTCGGCTTCACTTGTCTGAGGTTTGCTTTGTTAAAGTCCCCTGCCCGATGAGCGCTGTGTTCGGGTATTTGTTTTGGAAAGCACTCTGCACATCGTGGAGTTCAGATAAAGCCATACCTGTGTCCACTTGGGGTGAGATGTAGACAGCCATGGTGATATCTGCGGTAAACTCACGAGGCAGATAAAAAAGAATGACACTTGGAGGCAAAAAAAAGATGAGCAGTACCTGGAGAGAGTTGAAACACTCCTGCCGTCACACCACTTGTTGTTAACAAAAAAACAGACTCCTCCACCCTTGGTTTTACCAGACTCTGTCGTTCTGTCCATGCGGAACATGGAGAAAGTGTCAGACGGGGTCATCGCTCGGTCTGGGGTGTCGGGGGTCAACCACGTCTCAGTGAAGCACAGCAAGTCCCTCAAGCTGAAAAGTAACTCTGGCTCTCAGGTCGTCCATCTTGTTGTCCAGTGACTGTACATTAGCCAGCAGGACGCTCGGCAGTGGTGTGTGGTGAGCTTGCTCCCTCAGTCTGTTCCGGATGCCGTTGCGTCTCCCGCGATGTATCCATTGTTCTGGTTCGAGCTGCACAGTATCTCCGACTGATCAGGTTTGAAGGTGGGTGAAAACAGGTGAGAAGTTTGATTTCCAATCCACAGTAGTGTTTTACTGTCACAGGTAACCAACTCAGATGTTAAAGGCACATTAACTGAAACTAAAACTAGGTAAAAAAAAAAATAGGAAAGTGCACAATCTGCACGGGGTGTTCAGGTAGGCGTCTCCATGTATCACCTCTGAAAGGTTAAAGTGTTAAATTAGATTAATAGATGTGACAAGATCATATGTGTTCAACAAGCATTTCATTTTCCATGATCATTTGTTGACTTCAGCCACTGGAGCAGTGTCCCAAAATCTAATGTTCTTGTTGTGTAATTCAGGATTTTCTGCTTGTAGTTCTCTTCCTTACCAGCAGAGGGGGGCAGTGTGTCTCACACACACGTGTTGTACTTTAGTGCACACTGCTATCACAGCAGAATATGTGATGCGTAATATATGAGGCGAGACTAAAGAGAAGGCCCTGAGTGGAATACCAGAATAAAACTGAATTGAGATTCTCCTCACTCCATCACTCAAACTTACACAAACGCACATACACAGACTTTGTTCTGCATACTAGACAAAATTAATAAATTGCTTTTTTTATGTTCATAGCTCAGCATAGAGGTGGACTTTTGGACCAATAAAAGATTAGAAAAATATAGTCTTTAACCCACTTCTGCTTCAGAACACATCAGCTATCTCAGTTTTCTTTGCTGCATGTGAACAATAGAGAAGCACCAGGTACCAAGATTAAAGCTGGGGAGCACGTGAGCATAAATGAGTTGCACTTTAATCTAAACTCACCTGCCCGTCGCTTTTAGAGGCTCTTCTTTTTGTGCAGGAGGGCAGAGAGGACAGCACTAATGCTTCCTCTTCCATCACCTTGACAGACCCTTCATGTTCTTTTATTGTTCTTAACTCCATGGCCTCCCTGGTCAGAGGCAGTCCTGTGCCCTTTCTCGCCATATTTACTTGCAAAGGCAAACAGGTCAATAACTGACTTGATGCTTAGTAATCCTTAAATCTCAGTCAAAACTTCCCCACCCTCCCCCATTGATAATATTATTATCCCTCATCCTCCCCGTGACAAAACTTTTACATCTCAACGTCATGTTTATGTTTCCACCCTGCTCACCATTCCCCACTGTGCTGCAAGTTTTCCACCCCCTTTGTTTAGAACACATTAGTCTGGGCCCACATTGCAGTGCCAGTCATGTCTAAGCATTACAGATCTGACACAGTCATTGCTTATTCCATCAAGACACAGATGGTTAGAGTGAAAGTGACTATTTGTCATTGTGGACATACAGTAATAGCTGTTTCAAAAGCTGTATTGGCCTTTACCAACCCAACGTGCCTGTCTGAATTAACGATAATCTAAAATAAAATAATGGTAATAAATAAATAAAAAATAAATAATCACTTTACATATTTAACACGTTTTAAATTTGATTTGTTGTTTAGTGAAAGTTGATTTACCAAACAGTATCAAACAGTTGCGTTGCTTTTTACATTATGAATTTAGCATCTTTACATTAATCCATGTGAGTGAAATTTATGTCTTTCACATGAAAGTTTGAAGATTTAAAACTTCAGAGGAATATTTTAGAGCATGTTGCCCTCCACAGCCAGCCCCCTGCTTTAGGCCATGGTTGTTATGTTGGGTGCCGTCAGAGATTTACAGCACTAGTCTAACACACTTCAGCAGAGCGCTGTTGTAAAGGCAAGAGGAGAAAGAGGAGTGTAGCCCAGACTTCATGAAACTACAGGCCAGTGAATATACAAGAGAACTACAAGAAATATTATTCTGCATCTTCAGCGTGGGTCATGGCCATATAGGATAACTCTCATTTAGAGGTAAGTCTCAGCAGAGTGTAGAATATCTGGGTTTTCTCCCCTCATTCTACTGAATGTTGTTATTGCTATAATTATACAGCTGTATGCAAAGGGTTTTACATCCCTCACAGCTTTTTTAGTTTTTCTGACTAATAATAATACATCTTACATTTAAATATGACATTTTCTTACAGTTTACTTCTCAGTTTCTGTTCATTTACTCTATATAATTTGTCACATTGTACACAGGCCACATTTGTTAAAATATATTCTAAACTCCATGTAAACTGTAAGTGTGCATTAAATGTGCAGATGTGTGTTTTCTGTAGAGGATATGGAACTTATTTGCACTTGAATAAATGTCTTTTAGCCAGGGACACTCAAAACTAAAAAAATACTCATAAACTGACATTTATTCAACCTTATTTCTTACTATCTTCCTACACATCCCTCCGGGTCTGCGGCACTTCTTCAAAAGAAATGAATTTCACATGCTTTTCTATGCAGTAGCGCACACAGGGCTTATACTGCAAAAACATGATGCTGGTGGAGCTTTGAACTGTAAGTGCAGTTTGAATCACAAGTAAACCTCAATTTTGCAGCCATTTATCGTGGATCCTCTGTCAGACCAACTATGTCTAATATCACAGCTCTGGCTACAGGGACCAGGAGGAAGAATGAAAAAGGTACTGAATACAGATACTACAGCTAATAAAAAGCAACATTCTATTTAATTCAGAAGATATTACATTTTGATTTGAACACAGATCAATATCTATGTGCCATTCTTAGGCACAGTGACAAAAATAGCCTAAATGGTTATTTTTCTTTCACAAATTCACATAAATGTCAGAAGTGGGACTACACAAAACACAAAAGTGTGGTATATTTTACGTGTTTTAATATCATTTTTATATGTACAGTTTGTAACCCAGGTTTGGAGTGTAGCAACCATAGAAATCATGGGTGCAATGCCATCATCTCACACACTCCATGTTTATTGCTTATTTCCTGGAGAATATTTCAGTTTTTTGTGTCTTTCCAGTAACTAAAATTTGTATATAGCATCTAGTAGATTGGATTCCTCCAAAATAAAACGAGAGAAGGTTAAAATAAGATTAGTGTTATAACAGCAGAGCTGAACACATGTTCATCATTGTTCTCATTGTAATTGTATGTGTTCTCCAGAACGCTGGGTGGCTAATGCTGTCCGGCTCGAGAGCATGCATTTGTGCAGAAGGCTGCGTTTTCTGGGCCAACAGCACCAGCAAGACCTGGCTCGAGTGTGTGGAGCTCAGCTGGAGCTCAGAAAGGCCTTGGACCGCCTCAGAAGTCCTAGACCTTCACCTCGTTCTATTCTGGCCAGGCCTGCAGGCAACTCCAATGGCCTCACCCTTCTGCCCTCTCATGGACAGTTGGTTGTTCAGTCGTGCTGCCCGAACCACATTGTCTGCTCCAGCTGCAATCTGCGGCTCAGGCTGGCAGACAAAATGACAGGACGTTTCACCCCAAGCCTGTGGACCATGTACTGCCGGCCGATTCCCACAGCCTGCTCTGGACTTGGTCAGTCTGGTGTCTATCACATACCCAGCTTTGTGCAGCGGAGGAACCTCTCTGTCTTGGACAATTCACTCAGATACCTGCCCTTTGTATAGTGTCCTAAAGGCCAGTGGCTTTCAGTGCATGCAGTGATAACACTGAAATCATTTTAGCTGGATTTTTGATTATGCCAGAGCTAAAAACTAAAAGCCTGGTATTTGGTTGGTAGGTTAGGTGTTTGTCTGAACTATACTGAGCTGTTCTGTGTATAACATGTTTATTAAATCACATATGTTTGTTCTTTGTGGAAACATACACAGAATAACCCCCGAAATGAATATCAGATTTCTCAGTATTTATTTTGTCCACTATTTGCCTTTATTACAGTCTTCTCTGGAGACTTCCCTTCAGTATTTCTCCATGGACATTTTGTTCCATGTTTCTTCTACTCACAGTATTCAGATGGCTGTTTTTCTGCTTCTCAAAGTCCAAGTAATTCCAATTACACAATTACATCAGTTTATTCCACATATGTTTCCAGGTTGGGTATTAATTATGTACATTTTTTTCAGTGTTCAGTGTTGGAAACTATTTCTCTCTTTTAAGAGATTTATACGTTTCCTTGTGTAATTGCTCAATTTTCTCTCTAATCTGTTCAGAAATCTCTCAATTAATTTTTGCTGCACATGAGAGATAAATGGGTGAGGCAGCTGAGGTGTGTGTGGGTAGCTGATCGTGTAAATGTGTGTGTGGCAACTAACTGGTTGAGTTTAAGACAGAAGTAAATATATGCAAATATTTTATATTAAACAAAAGAGAGAATTCTCTGATCCTGATTAAACTTAATCATAGACTACAAAGGCCCTTTGATGGTACAATTGTACAATTGTACTTTATTGTACAGTTTAGTCCTAGACTATGTATAACACCTGTCCATAAAAACAGCCATTAGTGCTGGAGGCTGTAGGGTTTTCTACGATTTTTTCTGTATAAATGTAAATCTGAAGTAACTTTAACCTTTACAAAGTCTATTTATTTTGGAGTTTTGGAGATATTTCAAATGAGTTTATTTGAAAAATAGCACAGTGCTCTATCTTGCAGCAGGACAGGTTGTTGTGCTGTATAGTTTAAGTTTTCCTAGACAGTCGTTTGGATGGAGTGGTGAAAAGACATTAAAATGTCTAAGGCAACTTAAAGGGCTTGGCCAGCTTTCTCACTAGCTTTATCTGCAACACTGAAACAAGCTATTGTTCCTTCTCAAACCTTTATACTGCCTTTAGTAACTTTATACTTTAGAATGCTCAATTTCTTTCCTTTTTTTACACACATAATGATCAAATGATAATGTTTATATATTCATATATATACATCACATCTCTGAACAAACAGAAGGGAGATTTTCTATGTAGGCTTGATACTCCACAGACTGTGAAATGCATTTTGCCATTATTAGATGCTGTTCAGTCATGCTGTGCAGTTTCTTTTGTGGTCGTCAAGGTGATTTTCTTGTCGTTAGGGTGATGGAGTCTAAGCCTAGAAGATGCTAACTCTTGTGAATGCAGCATGGTCTCTCATTCTTCTTTTCCATCTCCTCTCACCATGACAATGCTGTTGGCTCGCTGACTGTGGTAAAAGAGGCTGTTAAATAAGGACTGAGATTTATAGTTTTTTCTGGAAAATAGATGGAGGGAAAAACAGACAACAAAACAGCTGACTCAGCTCTAAACAGCAGAATCTGGCACCTCAGCGGCATTAAGTCTGAAGTCTAGACTTGGCCTCCATGTGGAGTACTGTCTCCTTTCTCTTCCACGGTGAGGTCATAATTTACTTTTTTACTACACTGTAAACTACAAGAAAATTTAACTAAAGCAGAACATTTTACACTGATAAAAGCAATGCATTGCGTTTATCTGGTTAAAATTTCTCACCCTTAAAATGTAGCGACCTTTGCTCTGCAGTTATAACATCTGATTTTATACATCACTATGTACCAGTGGGCAGAAGAAATGATTCAGAACCCACTTCCACCTATCAGTGAAGCAACTCAACTCGTTCAAAAAGGAAAACATTTGACCTTGATATACACAGTTTTCAATGGTATTTAAAATCAAAAGAGCCATTTTGCCCCCTCTTCAACTAAAGATATAGTCTGGGATCACAAAACATCACACAGTGTATAAGCATCTGCAGTTCCTTAGGGGATATCATGTAGCTTTTTGTCCATGCTGCTCTCTCCAGTAGGCGTGGGGGGTAATCACAGATGATCTTCCTCCTCATGATCTGAGCAGCAGAGTGGGACATGAATCCAAAGCTGGAATCTCAGAGTAGCGCATAGAGATAGATAGAGATAGAGAAAGAGATACAGATACAGACGTAGAGATAGACGTAGAGATAGACAGAGATAGAGATATAGAGTGCGAGGGAGAGAGAGAGGGAGAGAGAGAGGGAGAGAGAGAGGGAGAGAGAAAGACAGATTGTAAGGGATGCTCAGTGTTATGGATTATTTAAAGTAATGAACATTGTGGTCTGAGTACAGGAGCTCCGACAAAACTCTATGACAGCACAGCTAAAGAGAAGAACCAGGAGGTAGCACAGACATGAGGGCATCCTGGGTCATAAGGCAGCCAAGTTATTTCAGTGACCATTGTGGGTTATTTTTTTTGTAATGGAAGGGTACCAACAATTCTGTACTTGTGTGTAAATATTCAATATTGATTTTCAATTTTGTCAGTTGCACACAGAGAATTCTCACAATTCTTCCAATCTTTTGAAATTATGTACTATAGATGATGAGATATTCAAACAAAATTTTAATTTTAAGGAACATTGTTCCACAATATGTAGGATTTTTTTGCAGATTGATAAATTTATGTCCACCTTTATTTCTGAGAGACTCTCTAAGAAGCTTTTATATACCCAGTCATGCTACCAGTTGTAAATTTTCCCCTGCTCTTGCCCTTGTTATGGTCCCAGTATGTGTCATGTGTCATTGTCATGTCCTGGGTCCTTTGTCAGGTGTATTTGTCATGTGTCTGAGTTTTGTCTCCGCCCCTCTCCAGGTGTCTTAGGTTATGTCATAACCGTTTGTTTCACTCTTTGGTGTCGGTGTTTGACTAAATGCAGGCGTGTTACTCAGTGTCTTTGTACATCTATGTTTTCATGTTCTCATGTCTTTATAACATTAAAATAAGAATTTGTTGCCAACTACCCCTGCGTTTACTTTTGCATCCCCTCCGCATGTTACACCAATGAACCTAATAAGTTGCAAAATGTTCCTCCAGCTGTTTCTTTTTAGTATCACCTACTTTTCAAACCTTTTGTTGTGCCATCCCAATGTTTTATTGATGCCATAATATTTCATGTAATATTGAATTAAATTTTTTTGGACACACGCATACACGCACGTTTGCATGTACGCACACACACACACACAGATGACTTGTTGAAGAAGAGACAAATTAAATCATGATTGTTTTATTGGCTGTACACAAATGCATGTCATTAAACAATTGCACTGTAGCACAAGTGTGACATTCTTTTTTCCATAGTCAACCACATCCCTTATATTTACACTATGTTTAATATATATATATATATATATATATATATATATATAGATTTCTATATGTATCTTTTGTACAATGTACAATGTTGCAGTAAAGTGAAATAAGGATTGCAAACAATGTTCCGTCTCAAACTCAAATTCAGTTAAAACATGCATGTTTTTGTCCAGTAAAGACATAAAAGATCACAGCCCAGAGTTGAGTTGTCTGTTAGCATGTCTTAGTAGCAGCCAAAGCAGATAGCCAAGTCAAAGCCAAGACATACTGAGCAATTCATTTATATATATATGTATATATCTGAAGAATTTTACTTCATGTCTGAATGACTTCTAGTTCTCATCTGTGCTGAGTGAATACCTAATTAGTAGAGTAGTGAACTACTATTGGACTATTTACTAATTGGCAAAGAACTACACAAACGACCATTTCTGGTGTCCGTCACTCATGAAGTGCACACAACAAAGTACAAAGTTTACTGTGTCTTTAAGAAAAGTGTTGCCTAAGTGTTTCATATTGCTTTACATATTGGGTTCTACCCTCTTAAAAACAAAAGTGCTAAAGCGAATGGCTGTTTCTTTAAAGAATCATGGACATGCAAAAAATATATTATTTAATGTGAATAACCTGGGAGGGTAAGAACTAGCATGTGCTTCCTCCGAGATCAGATTCACCACTGGTTGTGTCAGCCAACAGACTGAATGACTGCCTGCTGAATGACCGTGGGAGAGGGAAGGTCATTCTACCCACCCAGAGAGAACAAGGCCAATTAAGCTCTCTTTAGCCCCTTTTACAGGTACATTTAAACCCTGGAACAATTTTGAGACACTTTTACCAGTAATTTTTGGGCTTGTGACTTTGGAGCATTCAGCCCTGGTGTAAAACAGTTTAGAACAGAACGTAGTAAAACAGAAGGTAACACTAGAAGGGCCCCTCTTTAATCTCTGAACCATGCATAAAATACTATTTTCACTCCCTGTCAAACAAACACCAAAAAAAAAACTTCAGCTTTGTTGGACAAACTGTCTCAGTGTTCCAACATGTAATGTATATGTTTGCTGTTTCTCTCCTGACTCTCCTGTGACATTTTGCAAAACCAAATGAAAGTGTAAAACAAGCATCACAGAAATGTTCTGCTAATCTGTGATTTAGATTAATTAATTTGCTTCTGTTCACCAATGAGCCCTCCCTGTAATTTCTTGTTTATTATACTAGGCCTTGTGCAGATATCTTTGACTCAGCCTTGCATTCACATTTACATTTACTTCTGATCATGTATGATGATGACATCATCTGGGATTGAAGTCCTGACAAAATGAAGAACTTGTAGGAGCTCCATGTAATGTAAATTCTTATACAAATTGGTTTTAGAACCGTACTTCCCAGCCAAGAACCAATTAGGAACCTTTAGTGTAGTGTAGTGGATAATACAGGTTCAATGAAAAACACCATGAATGGATGTAAGTTAAGTGGGCTCCTTAAGCAGGTTATTTTGTTGTTTCACATACTGTACTTCATTTTGGCACATGAATGAGACAGGACACCTGAACACTGGCTTAACAAGTGAGTTTTGAGCAAGTAAACGTACACCATATCTTTGTCTTAGCTACACAGAATAGCTGAGTGGAGTTTACCATCAAAAACACAGATTGTAAGAAAATAAAGCTACTATACTATGATTTCAAATAAAATACTCTTCACAGTTTAAAATTATTTGCATCATATCATTCCATTATTAGCTACATATGAGTAAACTCTGCTCTTAAATTTCTTATTAAGCTTCAGAAATGGGACGATCTACCAAGCTAAATCAAAGAAGAGAGTCAGTTTTCTCCTCACACCATATATATATATATAGAATGTCAGCCAAGAAACATTCTACGTTTTATATATATATTTTATATATCACATAACCACCCTCATTATATAATGAATGTCTTTGTGTAGAAAATATATGATGGATGCACAAAGCATATTGTTTGTGGGTTTCAAATGGACAAACAGACTATTTAGATATTTTTTTCTTGGCAGACGCTAACAATAACTACAAATGATCTTTGGGTGAAAGTACCTTATTATATTTCTTCAGTGTTAGTTACTTTGGGTTTAGCCCTGGACACACACGCCCATGCTGGTATTACACTCCTAGGACGTTTTTACAGTTACAAACATACCAAAAACTACAGACACACATAGAGAGATTAAAAAAATACAAACAAGCAAACAAACAAACAAACAAAAAACTAAAACAAAAACCCCACACAAACAAAACATGCATCTTGGCAGTAACAGAATTCCACAATTAAACGGCAACACTTGCGCTGGCATCACATATAGCAAAAGCAGAGTTGCAGGTGAGGATTTGTAATATGTACATTTGGTCATATTGGTAATGGCCATGGAATTGGCATGTTTCTGTAAACGCTATTAGACAGAGTTGCAGTCAACAACGATAACAAAAAAAGAAAAAACTTGCACAGTAGATCCCATTTCTGTGAGTTCCACAACGGCATATACTCGGTGTCCACAGTTTGGAATGCGAAAAGCATTTTGTCCTTTGACCAGGTGACCATGGACATGTTTTTCTGTCTTTCTTTGTTTTATTACAAAAGTCAAAGCAAGGCTGCAAAGGGCCCATGCAGATTATTGACACTGAATGTTGATTTCACACATCTTCAAGGCAAGGATGAACTGCTCAGTTTTCAGTGTACTAAGCACAGTGGTAGATTCGTGGGTCATTAGAACTTGTTGGCTGTAACAAACTTGGACACTGTGCACGGGACCTCCTACAATACAGAGAACGATGGTTTCCTAGGAGAGCACGGTTAGCCAGGGCAGTATGAGAGCTTCCTTCTCAACTACAAATGAAATCTACCATTAAATGAGCTTAGCCAAATGACATCTTTTAGTGTACAAAATACTTACTCTAAATTGCTCCAAAATTAGCTTTCTCGTAGTTTGCAGGTTTGCAGACTAATTATAACACTACAAACTATGTAAAACCAAACACAGTTCAATAGCTTCATTGGCAAACACTATAAAGGTACTAAAAGATGACTTCTGGACTTCATGGACTAATATCTGGACATGGCAAAGTTGAACAATACTTCCATCATTTTAAGTCCATAATGAAGCGTTCTAAGAATGTGAATGGTAGAAGGAACCTTAGAATTTGGGCACCGTCTACGTGACGTAATCAGCATCTTCACTCCTAAACACATGGCCAGAAATCGGTTGGCCAGGCTAACATTATACATTTCATTAACTGCAATGGAAAGATGAATTATCTTAATTCAGTGGAAATTGAGCTACTTCAGCCTAGTTCAAAGAACAAGTAGCATGGGTTCGTCCGTCATGGACCATCTTTAGTGTCCATAAGGCCTGCTCATGAGAATGAGTGCCCATCCTTCAGCAAGAAAATCCCAGCATTTGCATTGTTCCGAATGCTCTTCAGACTGGAGGATGACATGTAATGTAGCCCTTGACATGGGATGGGGTTACAGGAGGCTGGCCTTGCTGTAACATTATGGAGATGCTAGCCTGTGAAGAAAATCAAAACAGCTTGTCCCTCATGCATCCCACTGGGCAGACAGGTTGGCAACTGCCCCAAACATACCATTAAACTACCAGTCACAGACGACACAGAGCCCACATTGAATCCAAGGTAAAACAGCAAGCCAAAGTGGATAAAGTTTTGCACTAAAGTATGTAAAATGATGTCAGACGATGGAGCCCTTGGAAGAGGAGAGGTGGATGGACTGGATGCGTGTCGCCAGGGTCTGCTCTAGGTCGTGGAGAACGTCGTAGGAGGGGCCTGGGCCAGGGCTCTCTGCAGGCACCTCATAGAGCAGCTGCTTAAAGATTTCCAGCTCAATCAGGAGCACCATGTTCTTCAGGAAGAAACCCTCGATGAAGGCTGACAGCTCAGCGGCCCCCAGGAACTGAGAATAAAATTCACATGATTTACGGTTTTAAAAATGAATAAAATGGGTTATACTGTAGCAAATACGGGTGATCCTTCAACTTTTACGATCCCTGCCAATATTATGGTGATATTAAATGTCCACTGCCAATTTGTATGCCAATATTCTTTCATAGGACCCAAATTATATTTGATGCTTTATAAATGAATCCTATATTCTGCCAACATCCTTTCACATTTGGAGCCAGACACTGAGTGGAATAATATTAAAAAAATAATTCCTGGAGGAAAGGAAATATGTACAGTTATCAGCATAGTGAAAAGCAGCAGTTCAAATTTGACACTGTAGATGAAAAGACAAATCTCACTTTACACTGTCCACCTTTACATTTATTTACACTCAGGATACACTGTCAATCTTGTGGTCTAATGGTTTGAGAACTGGGATTGTGACTAAAGGGTCATGGGTTTGATTCCTGGAACCAGGTGCCTTTGAGCAAGGCAACTAACCCCTACTGCTCCCTGGGTGCGGCTGCAGTGCTCTGGGTGGGTGTTCTCACTGCCTCGGATGGGTAAAATGCAGAGATTAATTTCCATACTGCAACTAATTTAAGGGTTACTCATTAGTCATGTTTTATTACAATGAGGTTAATTTAATAAAGCCTAGTTACCTAATTAAAGTAAATCTCTGTCATTTGTAGTGAGTTTGCAGTACATGAATTAAAGGCATTCTTCAGTCATGTCTCCTGTAATTTTTATTAACATTCTTGAAAAGTGAAGAAAGAGCAACACATATATCCGATGGGCAATCCAGAAGCTGAGCCATATCAATGGAGAAGCAACAGCCCATATCCACACAGCACAGTTATAGTAGCGTGATATTACCTTGGCATGTTTGTATATGTCCACACAGGTGTCTATGGTGATGTTCTTGGAGCAAATGATCTCACAGTGTCGTTGGAGGGCCTCAAGCTGGAAGAACTTGGCTGCAGACAGGAGCTGGGGATGGAACAGAAGACTTTTAATGATCACACTAAAGCACAAATATCTTTTCTATCATACCCAGGACCTTCTTGCTTACGTTAAGACATTGACTTTTGTCAATACTACCAACACTAGCTGAAATTTCAGTTATGTCAAAGAGATGCAGGGGATAACATTAATCAGGTTCCTAAACTCATGATAAGACTGGAGGGGCCATCAAGTGGCAACAGAGGTGAAATACATGTATTTGAACTGACTGAATCTTTTACCTCTCCATTATAGCTATGGTTGTACTTTGATTATTTCAAAAGTACCATTTATTCTCTTTCTAGCTAAAGTGAATCATCTGATGACACATGCAGTGGGTGTGGGAACAATTGGCAGACTCTGTGGCCTTGGCTGGCAATCAGAGCCACATATCCAGGCAATTTCACATCATATTATGAGGCATCCCGTTCACACCACAAATAAAGAATTGAGAAAAGTGAGAGAGAATAAGTAACAGAGCATGAATAGGTTAGACAGCAAGGATGAGAATAATATGGAAGTAATACCTCCATGACTTCAGTGTTTCTGATGTGAAGCGTCTCAGTGCCTCCGCAGTACAGGTACTGCATCACCAGCTGTAACACACAGCGCACTTAGTGTACGCAGTACTAACCAAACATCAGCATGGCCTAGAAGATTCTTACACAGGTTTCGCATATGGTATCATTTTACTGCATGTACACAGTGTCATAAGTTTTGGAACATATTGCCTTCTGAATTCTTCAGAGTAATTTTTGATTTTTACAGTTTACTTATAAATTAGTATGAGAAAAAAAGGGGAAAAGGCTTCAATTTTACCTGCTATTCATTCATTTTTGGGTTACACTGGGTTACATTACTCTTTTTCTTTAGTATGAATCCAAACACACATTGAAGCTCACTTGGCCCAAATGTGGTTGGAAGGCAAGGCAAGGCAAGGCAAGGCAAGGCAAGGCAAGGCAAGGCAAGGCAAGGCAAGGCAAATTTATTTATATAGCACATTATCATACATGTGGTCATTCAATGTGCTTTATAGGATAAATGGAAAGTGAAGAGGAATAAAAGGTCTGAGGGACTATTTTTTTCAAACATAGAACTTTCATTAGTTACTTCAATTGACTTATCCATGCTTCCCATAACAACTGTTTCAAGACTGGACAAATGTGAATTGCTGAACTGAAGTGCAGCTTTTGTGAAAATACCTACATTCAATAATTTAATTTTAAATCACACTGACTTGTGAGCATGGCAGATCACATTGTTAAGATATTGAGTGAGTGGATATAATTTTTTTCTTTTTAAGAAGTCAAGCTAATTTAGTTGGAATAAATATTAAAATAATTGATTCATGTTGACAGAAAGGAAAATTGACAAAAAGTATTAAAAGTTATTAGCTAACATTATTATACAGCTATCCAGAATGCCAAAGAACTCTCCATTGAATGTGAATGGGAAGGTGTCCCAGGCATTATTTTCTCATAACGCCTGCAGCAGATGAATAACTCTTGCTGCCATAGGAACAGGTTTTGTGCTTCAGATTTGCAGTTTCATATCACTCTGACATTAACGCAGTTAGGATGACCATTTCAATATAAACTGTAATATTTCCAGCGAATATGGGACTTTGGAGTGCTGGGCACAGACCCAAATTATAGACCAGAAAAAGGGGGAATATTTTGGTGAAGAAGAACTATTTTTTTCTCAGAGCAAGCCACAAAACTATATTTTCTTAGCGCATGCCACAAAAATCAATTCATTTAAATACTAAATACATTTTAAAAGTTTGCTTTCTCATTTTGGCACAGATCCATATAATAAATCAATGTTATCAAGTAGGAGACAATGTATTTTGAGACAGATATTATGGGAAAATTAATCACTTTTAGATGCCTCTGCTTATGGTTGGGGTCTTCATCACTCTGTCAAGATGTATTTTCCCATAATGGCCAGCTCACATTGCATTATCCCTTGCTTGATAATGTTGATGCATAATGAGATTTCTGCAACACTCTTTGAAGCTTGCCTAACCTCACTAAAGTTGCTACAAATGAACATTCTTAAAATAGACAGTGAATGGATAGGTCAATTTTCCAGAAAAATGTCCAGATCTAAATTACTTAATGTTTAATATGGTATTATAATAAATAAAAAGTAATAATAATTCAAAGAGGCACAAGAATCTAAGAATTGTTCGTACCACTGTCTATATGATATAGTCTATATCATTGGACATAACTAATGTAGGTGTCTGTTAACTGACACAGTAGGTATTTTTCTCCTACAAGTGAGTTGTGTTGTCACTTTATGTTATGATGCTGCATAATGAAGAACATACTAGTTTCACCCTTTTAGCCTGGCAGTAATCATTATAAGAGGACAAAAGTCAAACTTTTCATGGTTGAAATTTAAGTATGTCAGCAGATCACAAAAGCATTACAACCTGAAAAATGTTGTACTTGACATGACTGATTTCAATACAGGTGTTCTCTGCAGCAGGTCTGTTGGAGAGCAGAGACTTAAACCTAAAACACACAGGTAGAAAAACATAGAAAAGTGAGAATATATTGAAAACAGGCCCTATGAATGTTTTTTCAGAAAAACAGAAATATCATCTACCAGTTTAATTCCATTACTCTGCATATGAGTATTTAATCAACCACTTGATTGTCTTACCTGGATGAGGCTGTGAAGAGCAGCACTTTGTGGGCATAGAAAGGTTTTCCCTCCACCAGGAATGTCACATCAGACATTTCTTTATTGTTCAGAAAGTGTGGATCTAAAGAAGTACATAAAGGTGATGTTTGAAATGATATTTTCTTGTAGAGTATCTACAGTGCCCATCAAACATTACAACTACTACTACTACTACTACTACTACTACAACTAATACTACTAATACTAATACTACAACTATTATTATTATTATTATTATTATTATTATTATTATTATTATTACATATTTATGCAACTTTTGTAGTGGTAAGGTTAAAGTTATTATCCACACCTAAGAGATTGCACGTAACAACAGCAACATGTTTTTTTAAACAAATTATTTTCTTAAAAAAAATAAAATAAAACAAGAACAGTGAACATAAATTAAGAGTCCAAACTCAAAACATTTAATTCCTAGACTAACACAAAATACAATAGTACAAGGAACTAAAGAGAAATGAAATTAACAACCCAGGGTTAAAGTAAAGCAAATCAAACCATGGCTAGTGCTAGCAAAAGTGTGTTTCCTCCAGATTTAAATGCATTTAGTGAGCTTGTATAGGTATATTAAAGTATTCTCTGCTACAATATTGCAGATTTTATTGCTGAAGCTATGCTTTATGTACTATCTAGATGGCAGTGGTGTTCCTTTAAAGCCACATCAGCCTTAATTCAATTGAAGTGAACAGAGAATTCCATTTACTGCACTTTATGATCTCTCTCTCTCTCTCTCTCTCTCTCTCTCTCTCTCTCTCTCTCTCTCTCTCTCTCTCTCTCTCTCTCTCTCT
>JBBIGC010000125.1:18727473-18748637 GCA_037576955.1 Lepidarchus adonis | reverse complement strand
ACACACACACACACACACACACACACACACACACACACACACACACACAGACACACACACACACAGACACACACACAGACACACACACACACACACACACACACACACGGTTAGGTAATTAGGTAACACGTAACTGAAGGGAAGGCCTGTATTCATGTCACAAACAACTGACTTGAACCTAAATAAACATTTATAAAGCTGTATATAATTCCAATGACTGTGATCCAATGATCAGTAGTTACAATTCTGCAGGTGAAAAGACATTTAAAAAATACTAAATGAGAATAAATACTTTTGCTGCTCTTTCTGCCATAATACTGCAAATTTCCCACTTGTGGGACAATAAAGGATTATCTTTTCTTATCTAATCTAATTAATTCTAATCTTATCTTATCTTATCTTTAAAAAAGGGTAGTTTTATAAATATAGAGTTTTAATGTTATTAACATTATGTGTAGCTACTTTCATTGTGGATAATTAACAAGATGTCTATATTTTAGTTGCTGACAACTATTCCTATCAACACTGCAGAAATCTGAGTTTCCCTAGAGCTGCATATTACCCACCGTTCCTCTCTAAAGGGTTGGTTTACATCTGCATCATTTTGAAAAATGTCACTTTAACCCATATGCAGGTCTTATAGGGGCTGTTCTACTGGTGGAATAGAAATAAAATCAACTAAATAAAGTTTGTATGCTATTCCAATTCATCAAGCTTCAATAAAGTCAGATTTCTGTTTCACTACTGTAGCTTGCAGTGATACATTTGTGTTATATCCCTGTGTCTATACATATGAGCGCATGGTCAGGGGAGTGAACCTTGCTGGCTCTGAGGATCTGGAACATTAGTGGTAGGCCGTGAGTGATGAGCTCCTCAGTGTACTCCTCCTCTTGAATGCAGCTGAAGTCTTTCAGCAGGCCTTGGATTAGTGGCCGCCGCTGTTGCACGAAACACGTCCTCAGAGACTCCAGCCACGTGTGTAGAGTCCAAGGCACACCTACACACAGTCAATTAATCAATTACTCTGCCAATATTGCTTAGCCATCCATACATCCAAATTAAAGTGGCCATGTTATAGAGAACTGATTCTCTTCCTTCTTTTTTTTGAAACAAGCCTGACGTGCAACGTTGTTAAACTACCAGGACATAAAGCTGCAAAATCAGACCATTTTCAATTCTTCACGGTTGTGTTGTCAGTTTATCCTGCTCGTTTCACAATTAACTGATAAAGAGCGTCACTGTAGACAGTCAATACAGTTATTGGAGCAGAAGATGAAGAGGAAATGATAAAATGTTTTGTTTAATGCGTCACTGCATAGCTTTTGAAAACATTGAAACGTCCAAGAGAAGTGAACATTTATTTTTTCCCCAATGCAACTGAGAATCAAAAAAAGTTTGTTCTGGACATTTCAGCCTGGATATCACAGAGAAGCCAATCAGAACTAAAGTCATTAACAATATTAGTGTTAAAGGCACAATTCTTTAGTGTTCAATAACATGGCCTCTTTAAAAGTCAACCTTTAGCAACAGAGGGCTATTCCTACTACTGTGCTATATCAGTGCTAACCCATGCAGTGAGTGTCTATGATAAACCAGGCAGTGGATGTCTGTGGTTTCCTAAAGAGGTCAGTGCTAACAGGCTGCAGATGTGGATGACAGGCGTGCAGTGTGATTACTAACCCAGGCTGCGGATGTCTATGGTAATGTCCACATGGCCGTGTTCGGCGCTGTGGTACATGGCCTCTCGGAGGGCCCTCAGTTTGGCCTTGCCTGACCGCAGCGTACCCTCCGAGTGGGATGTTCTCTTCTCGCCACCGGCCTCCGAACCCTCAGCCAGGATCTCTTCCAGAGACAGTACGTCACCCTTATCCTTCTCCCCCTGGGACAGAAGCTTCCGGAACACATTCCTGCAGGAAAAAAATAACTCAGCCCTTATAGATGCTCTTCATTATCACTAGGCATAGTTGTGATTATTTTAGTTATTTTTCCAGTAAGTCTCATTGACATCATTTATAAGCACAGTACTCTTAGAAAAATCATCATGTCAAGTGTCCTTCACATTCTTTGAGGCTGGTAAATTCGTCAATGGATAAAAATGTTTCTAACTTTAAGACGTCCATCCATCCATGCATTATCCAAACCGCTTATCCAGTTTAGGTAAGTCTCATATGATGATGGGCCAAGGCATAGACTTTTACATTTTTGCTAATTATTCCATGTCATTGGTGCATGGCAAGAAAAACAAGTTTTCCCCATCTCACCCCATCCCCCCAACACCCAGGATAGGTTATAGCATCCACTTAGAACAGTGTCATTGTTAATAAAAAGGGTTTGTACAAAAAAAAATAAATGGAAGTTTAGCCAAAATCACCTTGTGAATAAAAATATACCCATGCTGTTGTCTGCAGGTGGACAATGATGACCATCCCACCCAATGATAAATATACAGACTTTGCATTCGTAATAAAATGCAAGGCCACTTGATATACTGAATCAAGAGTCCATTATTTATTTCATGACTTTAAATAATTCATGGCATTGAATCTAATCAAAATAAAACTATTTTCTATTTTTATATCAGATTACAATAATTAATCTAAGAGGTAATCAGCATTGGCATCTTGTCAGATGTCTAGTTTAATAAATCACAAAACCAAGAGCAATCAAAAAAATCAATGAAACTATTTTCACTATACACTTTACACTGAAATGTATAGGCTACTCTGACTGCAGTCACACAAAGCTGTCATCAACTTTATCACACAGTCTTATGCAAAAGTTTGGCCACCTCTTAATAATGAACATATTTTGGAGATTTTGTCATTGAAAAGATATTAACACAGTCTCTCTATGACGTGGAAAAAATAAGTTTCAGCAAACATTGATACATAGTTACTTTTATGCAATACAATTTATAAATAAATAAAAACATTATTATGACACTGTGCAAAAGTTTGGGTACCCTAAAGGTTCCCAAAGTCCAAAGATTCGTTTTGCAATGTTTCAGACCTTTATCAGCTTGTTAGATCTGATGCATGGCTTCATCTGTCATTAGTAAATGTCAGCTGGTGCCAGTTTCAAAGCTTTACAAAAAAACTGACTCTTTCAACCTTATGCACACACTTGTGGACATTCAACAACCAGGTTCCTCTAAGCAGCTGTGTAAGACTCTGAAAATGAAAGTTATTGATGCCCACAATGCAAGTGAAGGTTACAAGAAGATAGGAAAGGGTTGTCAACTTGAATTTTCAAGTTGTAATGTAATTAAGAGATGGCAGTTCAAGGGAACTGTGGAGGTCAAGATGAGCTGTGGGAGACCAAGACAATTCTCAGAGACAACTGCTCAAATCAAAATCTTGACTGTAAAAAACCTGCAGAAATATTTAGCAGATTCAGGAGTGGTGGTGTGCTGTTCCACTGTGCAGTGATGTTTGCACAGACAAGACCTTCATAGAAGAGTCAGCAGAAGAAAACTCTACCTGCATCCCAATCATGAAATCCAATGTCTGAAGTAAGTGCTGTGGACTGATGAAGTTAAAATAAAACTCTTTGGCCACAATCAGCAAAGACATGTTTGGGAAAAAAGGAGCAGCATTTCATGAAAAAAACGTCTTGCCAACCATTAAGCATGTGGTGGATCTCTCATGCTTTGGGGTTGTTTTGTAGCCAGTGGCACAAGAACAAATTGCACGGGTGGAGGGAAGAATGGATTCCACTAAATACCAGCAAATTCTGAAAAGAAACATCACACCATCTGTAAAAAAGCTGAAGCTGAAAAGAGGATGAGCTTCTACAACAGGACAATGATCATAAACAGACCTCAAAATCCACCATGGACGACCTCAAGAGACGCAAACTGAAGGTTTTGGAATGACCATCACAGTCCCCTGATTTAAACATCATTGAAAACTTGTGGGTAGATCTTAAAAGTTGTGCATGCAAGACGTCCAAAGAATATTTCTGAACTAGACGCCTTTTCAAGGAAGAATGGGAGAAAATCCCAAGTACAAAAACTGAAAGACTTTTAGCTCTAAAAAGCATTTACAATATGTGAAATCTGCCAGAGGAGGTGTAACTAAGTACTAATTATGTAGGGTGCCAAAACCTTTGCACAATGCAACAATAATGTTTTTTTTAATCTTTGTTTAATGTATGATTTAAAAAGTAACTATGCATCAATGTTTCTTTAAATAATGTATTTCCAAGAAAGACTCTTTATTAACAAAAAACAGAGAGAAATAAATAAATGACAGTTTTGAGAATTATATGTTCTTGCTCTGAGATGGGTTTGTATTTTCATTTTATTCTATATATTTTTATAATCCACATTAGCATATGGCATTTTCAAATGACGTTGTGCACTGTTGAAGTCAACTTATCATCCTGTGGACTCTCAACTACATCACACTGTCTAAACTACTCAGTTAAATGTAAAACAACGACATTTCATTTAAGATGGCATCACTAAGTATGGCAGGTACAGAGCAACAGGGGCTGGCTGGCGTCAAACCCCAGTCTCAACAAACCACAGCCTAGAACACTAACCATGAGCTGTAGCTGGCAGAACCAAGTGACTATCAAGTGATATATATATATAGTATTGAACAAGTATGACTTACACTTGCATGGAAAGGAGGAGACATTATTTCACAAAACTGAGAAAAACCTAAACTCACATGTTATTTTATAATTCTGCCTTCACAGGAAACTCAGATTGTTAAAAGAGCAAGCCAAACTTGACAATACGGCACCATATACCAGATTAGAGCCACAGACACAGGGGAAATGTGAAAGAGCTACCGGCAAGCAGCCTTTAAATAGGTCAGTCATAGATGTAGCTGGTTGCTAATCAGTGGCTGCTCCATGCTTCCCACTAGTGGCAGACTCAGCAGGTTGCAGTCTGCCCTTTGCAATAGCAGGTAATGCCCCAGCCCTTCAAACAGCAATCTAAACTTTAAATGCCCACCTGGGCAAGTTCACTATGCTGCAGCAATAAGCATATATGGGCACGACTCCTAACACTACATTTGCTAATATTTGTTATGTGTCACATATTGTACCTATTACCCCAATGTCTGAAGACAGAGATAAGGAACTAATTAATTATAACCAACAATAACTGCTTTGTATTTGGTTAATGGTAGAACAGTGACTATAACATACCATTAGTTTATATTCAAAACATTACATAATGGCACACATTTCACTTAGTTATCAAGTAAGGCACATAGTCTGTGCTGTATTTCTACTGACAGAAAGGTAAGTCAGCAACTGAAACTGTTTAAAATACAAAATTCATTTTTGAAAAACCTCAAAGTCCTTCAATGTTTATGACTCTCATTTATCATGGCATGAATATCATTTTTCTACATATTACTGTCACCCGCTCGTGGGCGTGTATTAGAGAGTTAGTGTAAAGTCATTATAACCCAGCGGAAGTATGCTCAGAGAATGACTGGGTCGATCCGTGCAAGCCACAAATCACAGAGACACAACATTGCACATGTCTCAGGAGCTTGAGGCACAGTGAAAGTAGCTTTTTCAAGCCCTGGATCACCATGCAATACTTCTGTAAATCCAGGCCGGCATCCATAATGGATTGCCTTAATATCACAGCATTTAGGAGTGCTGGCTGTCTAATGCAGTGGATTCTCAGTCAGAATGCATGCACAGTGAATATCAATAAGCATTCATTATGCAGTGCTGGGTCTGAGTGTGAGTAAATGAGTGGGCTCCGATGCTCGTGGTTTACAGTTTCTATGCAATAGAAATAACAGTGTTGAACTTATGGAGATGTATTTCTCTAGTGGACCTGCACACAAAACACCAGCTGGTCTTTTATATCCAGAAACAATCTCAGTTCAAAAGTTCAGAGTTGATGAAGGGGGTGTTTACAGTCATGATAAACAGCTCAAACTAAACACATTGATGAGTGAGGGGAAACATGGGTTATGCAACAAAATGAAGTTTAAGTAAGAAGTTTGTACTATGCAACCTCACAGGATCCAAATAATCTGTAGACATCTTTGTGTCAAAAATTCTGAACTGATTTACGGAATATTTCTAGACAATTGAGAAAAATCTTAAAACACATTTAATATGTAGATTTATCTAAATTATAAGATACTTACACAGAATGTTTTTTATTGCATTAAATTTAAAAATGTCCTTTTCTCATTAAGTATTTGAAAATAATTTAAAAAATGACTTTTGTGAAATAACTTAACCCCTTCAGTCTAGCGGTGGAACCACTTTTTGCTGCAACGGCGTTGTTATGTTTTAGACAGGAAGTAGACGCTAGGATGTGCACTTTATACATTAAATAAATGCAAAACAAGCACTAAGACAAAGATTCAGGCTTAACAGCCACTTATGTGACATGGACATGAACACACCAAGATAAGACAATCACCAGAAAATGTTGAAAAAAACACAAGAGCTTCAATGCAGGACTAGTTACAAAACACCTGAGGAGGGGTGTGGACATACATTAACCAAAACTGTGGCTACAGAGTGGGGCTAAGGAGCACATGGACACAAACAGATCAGGAAAGGGTGGTGGGTGGTATGATGCAACTTCCTTTTACTAGCAATTGACCCAGCAGTGCTCCCTGAAATGTCTGAACACTTAGATAATAGTAATATAATAAACCTGGATAATAAGCCTTATTATATGTTGATATGTTATATTATATGTAGAATTCTTTTTGTTATTCATTTTCTCCATGGTTGATTTACTGTTATTTAAGGTGGCTTACTTCAATTAAAGAGGTGAATTTTTAATTGTTCTAAATTGTTCCAAAAGGGTAGAGGCCAACTGCGAACCACTTGCATCATATGCTGTATAACTTTATTCTTCAGTAGACTAATTTGTGTGGGCCATTCGGCTGCATGAATCCACTTTAAGTTTAAATTTTGATGGCATAATACAGAATTACATTTTCCATCAATTAGACCAAACCATCATAACCCAGATGCAGCGAAACAGGCCCAAACCATGATACTACTTCTATTGCTCCAGCTCCATGAGCATTAACAACTCTTTTTCCGTGGTTGTCAGGAATCTCCTTGTTTGTGCCATGATTCATTTCCACAAAAGTGTTCTGAAAGTCAGACTCAGAAAAATCCCCATTTTTAATTAAACAGGATGGCCACTCATGTCTGATTGCTACCTGATTGATCCACTCTATATTCACCTTCAAACGAACTGCTAATCCTAGAGTTTCACACACTTCTGGAACTCAGATATACAGTATTAGATCTTTTTGCTCAATAAAACATTGAGTATGTATAATATTTATCACATTAACTTACTGTATTCATTTGTCATTGTTCACAAAAACTGTTCTTATGAGTAGGCTGTACAGGTGTTTTACCTGTGTCCATGTGCTGCAGCAAGGCTGTACGAGTTCATATCCCCTAATGGAGCAGAAGTAATGCCATTCCGGTATGTGGTGCCAATCAAAGGGTCTGCACCTCTCTCCAAAAGCAGGCTTACCAGCTCAAAGTTACCTGTAATCATTCATAATGAATAAGAAAGTTTTTATTGCCACATTATCACAACTACAAAATAAAAGGGCATATCACTGGTAAACAGCCTTATATTTTTAACAGTGGGACTTCCTTTGCAGTGTATTCCTTTCTCACACAAGTATTCTTAATTAGCCAGTGAGTAAAGTGAGTTACTAGCAGGACAATTGCTCACTACAGTTCAGAGAAAAGAGAGACAGTACTGGTACTGGTATACAGTACTTTGCAAAAGACTGCAAATTGTTTAACCCCATTTGCCTCAGCAATGAGTATCTGAGTGCCAGTAAAATACAAGTTAACATAAGAATAAATGCAAAGAAACAACAAAACAACCCAATCAATTCTATCACAGTTAGTTGTGTGTAAAAAGTAGCTTATATTTTGAGTGCTGGTTAGAAAAACATTGGTTTTGCTCCAAACGTTTCCTCAATGCTTCCAGACATTGGATGGATGAATTTGATTCATGAATTTGACTCTGTAATGTGATTAGCTCCTCGCAAACCTCAGAATCACTATTAACACAGTTAACCCCTTTCCACAGGCCTCCTACACATTCATCTTGTGGAATGTAAATTAAATTAAAATGCCAACTTTTCAATGAAACATCTAAAAATTCAAGGGTGAACTGAGGGACCTTCTTAAAAATGCGATTTTGCATTTAAGGCCACTGTGAAAAGGGGTTAACAAAAATGTAAGCAAACATTTGACAGGCTTGCATGATTGCATGCCTCTGCATGATCCAAGCACTAAGTACTACAGTAAGTACATCCAAAGGCATTTTATGATGAAAAAACAAACTGCATATCGCTGCTCCAAAAATGACTAACAGGTGTTTAAGCAGCTGGTTCATGCAGATTATTTTGCTGATCCCAGGGGTCTATTTAGGGTCAATACAGAAGCTCCAGTAGCCCCCTGCTGATTGTGTTGTTAATGCCAAACATCGGTACACATCCAAACTAAATAAAGCTGTGAAAAGTGTTTCCTTGTTAATGCGAAAACCCTGCAGATTCAAGTGCTGAGGGTAATTGACCCGCTGTATGGCAAATGAAGCGTAAGGAACGGGTCTTGATGAGCTTTGGATGTGATGAGCCTCAAACAACCCAGCTTTTCCTGTACCGCCACATTAGCACACTCCAGCATGCAGACAGAAGTTTCCATACATTTCTGCACACTCATGCTTCTATTTAGTGTGTGTGTGTGTGCGTGTGTGTGTGTGTGTGTGTGTGTGTGTGTGTGCTTGTGTGCGTGTGTGCGTGTGTGCGTGTGTATTGAGATGGCAGTAGAAGCATATGCTTGAGCATCACATCAAAGCACACTATGCTTCATAAACCGGGACCTTCAAGCTTTGAGTAATTTTTAAGTAATTTTCTGCATTGTACTGGAAAACGTACCAGTACAAAGTGAATATAATGAATATCATTTCGTAATATAATAATGTTGTGTATAACACCACCCTGATCCTACTCAGAGGTTTGACTGACCTTTTAGTTTGTGTTTACTATATCAATACTGAATCATTAACAGCAAAGATTTATAAGAGATTATTATTAGAAATCCAACAAAAAACCAAGAGAAATGGTGACAAATTGCTCAGGGTGTCAAGGCCCAGTCATTTGTGAGACACAAGGACCAATGATTAACATTCCAATCTAAAAAAAAAATCACTCATAGTAGTCTTACAAATCTTTAAAACTAATTATGCCCACTTTAAATGTTCCAGAAAGTTGAGGATTCTCACACTGAGTCCAGGTTATATAACACAAGCAGAACTCTGTAATGATTAAATTCCCTGAAGTTCATATTAGGCTTGCTGAGCTACCTGCAGCAGAAGCCAGCTGAAGTGGTGTTTCGGTGTAGTTCTCTGCTCCTTCCTGCAGTGCTCCTTCCACACTGGCTCGAGCATCCAACAGCAGCTATGATAAGCACAATATAATAGAGAGAAAACATCATTATAAAATGAAACACACCAGGGCTAAGCTTACTGTGGAGCTGACATATGACCTATATGGCAAGAGCATTAGTTCATGCTTTCCGCTATCTAAGCAAGTGAGGTGACAAGCTAGACAAGTGGCTATACTTTCTGTCACTCTCTGTTTAAAGAGTGAGAAACCAAGAGTGTCATGAAAAAAAGAAAGAATAAAAAAACACTGAAAAAAAGCAATTACCTGCTTCATAAAGCAAGCGCTTGCAGTTTGAGGGATTACTCATACAAAGGAAGGCAAGGAGGAGGATTTCATTTCAATGACAATTCATGTCCTGTGTTCTTGTTTTCTTGGGAGATCAAGCACTCCCAAGTATGTGTGTTCTTCAGAGATCCAAGAACCATTTCTTGCTATGCCTTTCCATTATGTCTGGGGATTAAAACTGCTCCTTGGTGGCTCATCAAAATGAACACTTATAGGTGTTGAGGGCAATTTAATATGTGAAATTTCTTAACATGGGGAAGATATAAAGATAGCTACAGCTTAGCCATACTGCACAAACGTTTGCTGTGTCTATTCCCACACAAACGTTCTTGTTGCTTTCTAAGGTCACTGGGAACTACTCATAATGCAACAATCCACAAGCCTATAGTCCAAAACACACTAAAGCTGATGCTCTCCTGACTCATTCAGTCTAGCCTGGTTTAATTAATTTAATAAACTGAGCCATATTAATTGAGCCATTCAATCTAGCCTAGCTTTTCTAAACTGACACATGTTAAATGACCCATTTAAAGAAGCCTAACTTCACTAAGCTATGCTAAACCATGCTAAACAATTCCTTCAACCTAGCCTAGCTTTTCTAAACTGACACGTTAAACGATCCATTTAAAGAAGCCTAACTTCACTAAGATATGCTAAACCATGCTAAATGATCCCTTCAACCTAGCCTAGTTTTTTTAAACTGACACATGTTAAACAACCCATTTAAAGAAGCCTAACTTCACTAAGCTATGCTAAATGATCTTAGCTTTTCTAAACTTAGCCATAGCTGTCCCATAGAATCTGACCTAGCTAAACTAAACTGAACCACGCTAACTGATTCACTCAGTCTAGGGGCTTGTTTTTGTTGACATTATTATTATGTTAGAGCATAATAATAATTGAAGGAGAAAGTGCAGAGGTGGAAAGGCATCGAATCATTCACATCGTCACTACCTGCACGACAGGGATGTGTCCGTGCAACACGGCGAAAGTGAGTGGAGTCCCCTGCCTGGTGTCGGGGTAAACTGAGGGGTGCCTGTGTACTGAGCTGGGCACCTGGGAAGTCATATAGGGGGAGGTTCAAGGGGAGAGAAATAGCATTTAGCCATTAATGAAAACAATGTGCTTTCAATTGGAGCAGGAAGAAAAAAGAAGCAAAAGAAGAAAAAAAGGAATGAGTGAGTGGAGTGGTCTAGAGGAAAAAGATGTAGCCAGCTTCTTTCCCCAACTGCCCTTTCTGTTAACCACGTACATGAAAAGAAAAGAGAGAGTTGTGGCTTTTCTCCCTCTCTCTTTCTTTGTTTTCTTTTCTTTTTTATTATATAAATCCAAATCATGCAAGCAGACAGCCTTGCCTTTCCTTGTTCTCCCACTGCTGGGTTCGTTTGGAATTTTAAAGGCAGCGACAGACAGGCTGCAGGAGAGATAATTGGCATGAAGCACAAAAACGCTGGAAGACTGAGGGAGTGGTGACTCATGAGCAAAGCACCAAACGCTACTCGCCTGGCCTTAACGGCCTCCTCCTCGAGCTGGGCAGAAATATCCACACATATTCGTGTAATGTTACATTGAGCAGATATCACTGAACGACTGGACAGATTTGACCTTTAAGAAAAGTTTAAGCTCACACCAGACCTAAAATCCTGAAAACCTTCTTTCGCATGTAAACGTCAGACCACGGCCTGTTCCCTGTCTGATCGTTCTGCCCCTTCAGGACTCTTCAAAGCTAAAACATGAAAGTTCATGCACTTTGTGTTTTTGGTCACTCTTTCTGAAAGAAGACACAAACTTTAACAAAGTGCAATGAATACGAGCGTCACATGAAGCATGGTACACTGAGAAATTATGCACTGTTGTAGCACATGCATTTGCAAAACCCATGGACACGGCAAGACCCCAAGCCCCTCCTCTAACCTTCACAAACCAGCCCTAACATTATATAGAAACCCCACTTCTGCAAAAGTCTTTTTTTTTTTTTTTTTTCATAAAATGCAATAAGGAATACAATGTGTGAATTTGTTGAATTTGTGTTTGTATTTCTAAATATTCAGATAAAATAAATATTTGGTGAATTAATTAAATATAAAGGCCTATTTATTTATTTATTTATTTATCCGTCCATCCATTCATTGATCCATCCCCATTTTAGTCAAGACCAATTCCATCACACTGGCTGTGTCTCATCTCTTCTCTTTTGAGCCAACAGTTAGTCGTGCCTCTTGGGAGCCCCAGCAGACCTATATTTTTTGATATCATGCTGTGGGAATAGCTGGTATATTTCCTTCACGAATTATATCACCATAATTATAAGTTAAGCTATAAATTAGAGTGGCTGTGTGAGTACAGATGTGTAAGCACTAAAGAGTGATAATAAACTCTAACTGGTGCAGCACTGTGGAGCAGAGAGTTAATAATAAAAAAATTAAATATCGTTAAACATCTGATATTTTTTACAAATATACTGAGTGGGGCTTGTAGCTAAAAAAGAATTACTGCCATCACTTTCACTCTTAAAAATAAAGATCCCAGAAACTGCCATGTTTTAAAGATTCTATAGCAATAAAGATATTTCCTGTAATGGCATATGCAAACTATGAAATATTTCCCATACCCTTTGTAAAATGCAATATTAACAACAATCTGTGATTGTTACAAAGAAATTACAAAGAAAGGATTTACAATAGCAACCTTAACTGGATTTGTTAAATATATAAATAAAAAATGTAAAGCATGCAACACACTAAAAAAAGACAAAAAAGAGACAAATGCATGTCTACCATTGTGTTACATCATTGTTACATATTTCCTGTTTAAATAGCCTAAATTTGGGTGAATATGATCTATTAGGTAGCTTCTGGCCTCTCCAAGAGCTGGGGTGGTATTCTGGATTAGGATTTAGTCTACTATTAGGTTGGCTGGAAACTTCTGCTTGGACCCTCACAACCTGCTCCACAGTCCATGGTTCCTCTTGTCTAATTTTCCTCTTTATTATGTGCAATAGGAAACAGACCTGCACTGCTGGAAAACATGGAGAATTCATTCCCCCCCCAAAGCAACCTGAAATGGGGACTTATCTGATGAACATGGGCCCAGAGATGTTAACCGTGTTTAAGCACAGAAATGAAATATGTAGCCTAGGTAAATATAGCCTATGTTGCTATATTCACCACCACAGCGTTTTGCAGTCCAGTCCTATATTGAACGAGATTTATGGGAAGTTTTCATAATATTATGTACTGTAGCTGGTGAATAAAAGTTCTTTGTAATCTTGTGAAATGTTGTTGACTGACACTGCTCTCACAAATTTGACTCAAGTTCAGAGCCATGACCCTTTTTTTAACAAAGACTGAGCCTTTGCAGATTTTGATAACAAATCATAATATTCTGCAATGTTCCCAATTTACATGCATATTGTTCAATGTTTCTAAACAGTATTTTAGAAAATTTTCAGTCTCAACTTTTCATTTGGCCTTTTTTGAATGTGTTGCTTCCATCAAATTATTATTTTTTTTATTTACAAAATACAAAAAAGTCGATCAGCCCAAAATTAAAGGTCATTCGTCTGCACTTTCATAAAAGTACAAGAGCTTATAACAGATAACTAATTTTATTTTATATTAAATATATAAACTAACTCAGGCCTCTAGTGTGTTTCATCTCAGACTGGTTTTAAACTGGCACAATACAGGGCAGCCAATTATGTCTTAAGGTTAATTTAGGCTCAACAAATACAAATATAATCTCATGTCCATTCCTTTAATCTGTATATGTGAATGTTTTCTAAAAACCTGCAAAGCTGTACCACCAGAAATCATAGGGAAAATGACCTAATTAGATACAAGTACATACAAAAAGGCTGCAAGAAATTTAGTATGAGATGCAACATAATCAAGGCTCAGGCACTTTATTACAATCTCCTCCAGTTGTTGTTACTTCACATCCATGCCAATGTAAACTACACATGGAAGTATGTGGGCCATGATGGTTATATTGTTTGCAATGGACATTTATTTTTTTTTTGTAAAATGGGGCATAAATGAGGTTTTAAAGCAACACAAGCAGCATTTTTATCAAAAGGATAAGGCAAATGATAAAAACAACTTGGAAAACATACATAAAAATGAATTAAGACTGTTTTAAGTACATAAAACCACACAGTCAATATTGGGTACAGGAAAATGCAGGATATGGGAACTTAAAAAAACTTTATTTTCAAGAGTGTTATAAGTGCCTGAGTGTTAACAATGAGTGTGTGTGGAGGGGGAAATTTGCACAAGTGTCCCTAAATGATGTGCTACCACAGTGCTTAAATAATATTTATTTCGCGCAGTTGATAAGTTCAGATCTATAGAACATACTTTAAATGCGTTTGACGTAAATGCCACACTGAAAGTTAAATGCATCTACTTTAAACCATTGCTAATGTTAGAAACACTGCATAAGACACAGAAGGGAAATCAGCTTCTTTCATTTGCACACAGTATGCACAGGTTTAAGTGGAAACACTATGACAGCAGCACATACTAACACGACAATGCATGCCATTAGCATAGGAAGGGCACAGAGAGACATACTGTGACAGCACAACTTTATCGTTATCTAGAACAAGTACAGGGCAAAAACACACTGCATCCAATTTTATACTGAACAGACCCCCTTCGACAGATGAATACTAACCTCACTGTTGATATCTGCCCCAGCATCCAGGAGCATCTGCACCATGGCTTCATCACCGCGAACACACGCGTACATGAGTGGGGTCATCCCCTAGACACACACCCAGACACACAAGCTGTAGTTACAGCAAATAACTGCAGTGACTGAAAACACAAAGCAGAAAAGCACAGCAAATGCAAATTCAAACAGTTTATAAAGATCTGTGATTTTAAGTATCACTGTGGGTGGGCAGAATAGATCTGATCAGAATGAGTTAAAGCCACAGTGAATATCGATTGTAGCAGAATTGCTTTTCATTGTGAGTAAATTGCTTCCATTATGCTCTTTTCAGTTTGCCTCCTTTAAAATGGCTTCAAAAGTACCATTCTTTAGGTTATGGCATAAAGCAGAACAAATATGGAACAGAACAAATGGAGCCTTGTCATGGGAGGGGGTCTCAAAATGACTTCAAATGTACTATTCACTTCCCAGTTGGTATCGACTCGTATTCGAAACCATCATGTTTGCTGTCACAGAAATGAGCACATTTCCATATTGTATAACCTCCTATTCAGTCTGCATCGATGTTGTTTGTTAATATGGGAGTGACGAGAGGTGATGTCACTACACATTTTAGCTCATGCTGCTTTTTTAAAATGAGGCACAATCCAGAGCAGCTAATTGGAGCACAAACAACAAGTTTAAATCTAAGGGAAAATTAAAAAATAGACAATAATGAAGCAAAAATATATGTACTTCAAACAAAGAGAATTGGGGCTCCACTCTCTAATCATTAGCCCTGTCATCAGGAGATTGTGGCCAGAGATCCAACAAATCACAACTGGACATGCTCTCTGGGCTGGAGGGATAGACCTGCCTCTTCCCTGATCACCACTGTGATGATAGGCATCTCCTGGCTGATGCTCTCTTGCAAGATCATTGCTCTGTCCAGACGCATTAGCTGCATTTTCAAAAAAGGCAAAGTAGCATTTCACGTGACTCAGAGGAAGCATGTGCTAGCCTTCACACTCCCAGTGTTGGTGGTATCATGTGATTGGAAGAGTCCTATTTAGCAGGTGGAATTAGACATAACTAAAATAACTACGATTCTTAAAAATTTTAGTACAATAGGTATACATTAGTGACTCCTTTGCACCTCTAGCACAAACAAGGTTCAAAGCTTTGATCACTATAACATTTCCACTACTGTTTATTGCAGTATGGTGCTAAAAGCTATGCAGTAGTAGAAAAAATTCCAGCTAGACTCAAAGACTGCTTGCTCTCTATCACCCTCACTATTTCTGTCTACATCTTGGTGCCATGTATTTCATTGTATACGTTGTTATCCAATATGTCATCATATCCCATCCACTCCTCTCATGCAACAGCTTGTACATCAACTGCGTAGTTCACCATGTGAATTCTTAATTTCTAATTATTCACAGAAAAAGTATCTGTGTTACCAGGACAGTTTCTAGGGGCCAAACAGCCATTAGATTTTTTTCTTGTACTGCAGCTACTCAGCAAACCTAAGAATGTAGCTGCTGTTGACTTCTAAAGATTATACTGATATGAACACTAAATGTGTATTACATCATACAAAGAACTTGTTACAAAATGCAAAACAAACAAACAGACAGAAACACAGATAGACAGACAAACAGCAATGACTGCACAACCCATTACCATTTTGTAAAAAAAATATTTATTATACTGTATTAATCCCTGAAGGGAAATTCGTCTCTGTATTTCACCCAGCCAAGGCAGTGAGAAAACACACCTGGAGCTGTTGGCTGCCACTGCAGTGGTGCCTGGAGAGCAGTAGGGGGTTAAATGCCTTGCTCAATGGCACTCGGTCCCATCGAACCCATGACCCTTCTGTCACAAACCAGGTCTCTAACCATTAGGCCATGGTTGCCTCCATAAATTTCAGTTCAATCATGAACAACCTCAACAACAACCTCAAAAACAACCCCAACAACAATGACAACAATACTAAAGTGTGTCTATATTGAACCCATTATACATTACAAAGACAGAATAAACTGTAGGAAATGTACCTTTTCATGAATTAAATATGGTAATGCAACTACAAATGAAGTATAGTGATGTTATAGACACATGACTGACGATCTACGTTTCTCTAAAGTAGAATCTTCTACCATGAAAAACCATTATAACAATGACTGATATGTTTCCATACTGTTCTGAGAGAAATGGCAGAAAAGCTGTTTCAGGCTTTATGAAGTACAGCCAGGGTGAGGACATGGATTACTGGCATCCATTAGACCCACAAGTGGCAACAAAGTCCAACACAAACAGAGGCTTAGAAGAATCTGAGGGATGTCAGTGTTTCTCTAAAAAGATTGCCCCTCTTTCCGAATGAACTTCAGAGAAGCTGCTTGAAACGGGATTTGATTTTCATATAAATGACTGTCGGGATTTTCATGTAAGAGGTATTTTCCACATAAATATGTCTGGCAATTCATTAAAGGATCGTCTCTATTTTCAGCTGGGATGTTGAAATCTGGTGCAACCAAACTTCAAATTAGTGAATAAGGTCTACACCATTAGCAGATGGCATTTCACATACACACACTCCGTTTTGACCTCTAACACTGAGTCTCCTTTTAATCTGATGTGCTTTAACAGTAATGAGGGACTTTACTGAGAGGAGAATGAGGTGCAGCTGCAGAGAGATACAGCTTTTATCTTCTTTGCACTGTAGTAACTGCTTTTCGCAGCTGATATAGGGGAGACATAGCTAATGGGTAAAACTTGACAAATTGTGGAGAAAATTTGGAAAAAAAAAAGAGAGAAAAAAAAAACAAGAATATAGCCGCTAGCAGCAATGGGTGGGTCCAAGCACATATGGGTCCTGTGAGGCATAATGCGACAAGAACACAATGATCTATCAGACAGTTTTTAGAAATGCCTGCATAATTCACGACTCATATAATACACCAGCTTCTTACAGAGAGTACAGTCACGATTGGGAGTCAAGAGATCATTAAATCTTCTAAATCTGCAAACCAAATCTGTCTCTTATTAATATGGCTCTTTAGTGACGATAAACGTACCTAAATAAGCATATACTGACCTTTTGACCTTTGAAATTTACATAAGGATGTGGGAGAGTGCACAGATATAGACATCAGTGGCATTTTACACTTTTTGCCCTATTTAACTCATTCTTACTCTTCCAGAAAGTAGGTTCACTGGTAGGAGTCTTGTTTAAAATATCAGGATGAAATTGAAATTCCTGGTTTTGACTGATACAGTGCAAAATCTAAGCTTTGTACCAATACTGTGCCACCAATTATATGAATGTTGGGTAAAGATTCACTGACTAGTTCCCAAAAATAGGTTTTGCATTTTATGGCGGTTTAAGGTTGATCGGACCAAAGTTATTATCAATTATCAATATCAAAATTATAATATTATCAATTGACAAAGTTTCATGTCTCCAGGGTTTATGGTTTGGTCTGGGAGGTTTGTTTGAGGGTAGAACAATCACAAATGTATGCATGCATCTACCCTAAGTATATACAGGTCAAAAATCTAGTGTCAAAATGAAAAAAATAAAAGGCCTTTATGTATAATGCATATCAAAATAAAGTGAAATAAAATACATTTGAGATAGACGGTTCCAGCAACTCTCACCTGTTCACTCATACTGTTAATGCCGTCAGGTCCAAGCAGATTGACTGCCTGCTTGACCAGATCTGTGCGGCCGCAGTTGAGCATGCGAAAACCCAGGTCCTGCAGGAATTTGGCCTCAGTGGAGGCTGCATCTAGCTTCCGGGTAGCACAGAAGCAGTCGTCCGCTCTGAAAAGATAAGTCACAAGATCAAGGAAAAGTAAAAAAAAATCCCTTTTTTTTAATTATGTACAGAAAATATGAACATTTTAATAACAAATGACAATAACTTATTTGGTATTATTACGTTTGAATCCTCTGGTGAAACTAATCAAATGATGAGACAAGGAAAGGCAAAATATAACTTCTTTATAATGACAATTTTTTCCAATCTTTAATCATAATCATTCTGCTCATAATCACTAAACAAGATTATTTTCTTAATAAACACACACACACACCCTAATTTGTATGCACAAATTGCATCTACTTAATTTAGGTCTTGATGGCTATGGTTATAAATGAGCTTCAGCTTTTAATTAAATATTAATACAGATTACAAACTGTCTGCTTTGTTTTCTTTCCATAGGCCCATTTAACAGAAAAGCAGCAGCTCTAATCTTTCTCCGGGACTTAATGGCCTGTATGAACCATAATGGCCCTTTAAAGGCAGCTGTGCTCCCGACAGAAATACTGGCTTGTTACTGATTTCAAGACAGATCTGCTTTTCATGACAACAGCGAAAAGAGTAGCCCTAAAGCAAAACTTTTTTCTCTGGAAAGACTACCCAGATTTGTTAATGCAACAGCATTCAAGTAAAAGCAACACAATTGTTTTACAGAGAGCTTTGATGGCTATAAAACATGGTCAGGCATCTTGGATTGGTGATTCATTTTAGTCAGCTTTAATGATATGCTCTGTTGTTCACTCCATGGCCAATAATATGTGGATATCACAAATAAGTAGTAGGTTGAGCTGATTTAGCTACTTTTATTGCAAGCAATGCAGTTTCTATTGTTCCTCCAAGTTAATTCAGCCAATACTGGTCTTGCTAGAGCTACAGTGAAGTGGCAACACCTAGGAGCAACTCACAAAATGGGATCACACTACAACTGCAACAAAAGTCAATAGACCCCCAAACCTTAAGGTCAACTTTAAGTTCTTGAGTGTTTTGTTGTAGTAATGTGTCGGTCACGAACGAATTGGGTCTTACAGTCGACTCATTGAAGTGAACAATTGGAGTCGACTCATTGAAGTGAACAATTGGAGTCGACTCATTGAAGTGAACAATTGGAGTCGACTCGTTGAACAATCTTTGAAGTAAAGGATTCTACCACCTTTTCTCTCTATTTTTTTCTATTGAAACCATGCACAAATGGTCAACTACATTACGTGGGACGTCATCAGGTTCTGCACTGAGGAGGGGGGGTTACAGACATAGCACACATAAGAGAGAGGGAGAGAGAGAGAGAGAGAGAGAGAGAGAGAGAGAGAGAGAGAGTATTGACTGGCTGGTGAAGCTCACCCCTCTTTAGATGAATTAAACTGTCTCATGTTGAGAAATTAAGTCTTTTTGTTTTTTCTTTTCTCAAATTAAAATGTCATTGTTTCATTTTTATTTAGTTTTTAAATGATCCAAAACTTCTTTTGGAAATAATTTGCTACTTTAATGTACTTTGAAGTTTAGAACATAACAATTCTCTATTTATTAACACGGATTTTTAATAGAACAGATTTTTACAGTTAATTTCAACCTTTTGTCTTTGTGGAAAAAAGAAAATATGACATGAACATCCTTTAATTGGACATGATGAAGATGATGATGAAGATGATGATGAAGATGATGATGATGATGATGATGATGATGATGATGATGAGTATTGTGATCCTTCAAGCTGGTTGGTGGGTTGGTTTGGTGTCTGTTCTGTGATTGGTCAGATTGAGAAGACTCTGTTTGAAGACACTGTGAAGACTCTGAATAATTACTACGCGGAGGCGGAGAAGATCGGAGGCCACTCCTACTTGGAGGGCTGCCTGGCCTGCGTCACTGCTTACCTCATCTTCCTCTGCATGGAGACGCGCTACGAGAAGGTGTGTGAACACTGCGCTGGGATTGGTCCAGCAGATTTGTAAAATGCATATGAATTTAATATTTATTCATGTTTAGCAGCTACTTTGTTTGCATTTAGTAGAACATGTTCTGGTTGGTGAAACATTACTACTCAAGGATGAAGGAACCGGACTGATATTAGCACTATACAACTTTTGTGCTAACTTGCATGCTAATAACATTAGCATTAGTTAGCTAGTCAGCAAAGACTTTACAAAATGTCGGTAATAAAATTAGACTTTAACACATTAAAATTCCAGTTTAGTTTGTATTCTTTTTCATTTATTGGTCTAGTGCTTTGCAGCTTTATTCTCACATGGACAAGAAACTGATTTACTACACCATGTTTCTACACTGAGCAACAAACAACAACAGCTCAAATAAACAAACATCACTCACCACTGTTCTCTGTGAGCAGGCGGAACCTGAGATTTTTTGTTTTGTCTCTTATACACTTTTAGTTTGCTTGTTGGTTCTTGCTATTTTAATGAGGAATTAGCTACAGCGTAAACCTGCCTTTATTAATTAAGCTCAAATGATTAGCTCCAGTGTTGATGCTTCTACGCAGCAGAACAAGCGCTTTTTACTGTGTGTTCATTTTAATTCAGCCTCAAACAGTGCACATCTGCTTTCGGGTGGAAAGTAGATGAGTTCCCAGTTGTCATGAAGGCTGCACTGTCCTCCACTCTTTTCTTTTGTTGTTTTTTGTGAGAACCATGATGTTTTTCAGCAATTAAGACGTTTTATTTTCCTTTTGTTTTACACAGTGAGAAATGATGACAAGATATTGTTGATGAATGAATGAAGGAATGAATGAATGAACAGATGGATGAAGAAGTTAATATAATTGTGTGCAGGTCCTGAAGAAGATCTCCCGCTACATTCAGGAACAGAATGAGAAGGTTTACGCTCCTAGAGGTCTGCTTATCACTGACCCTATAGAGCGAGGCATGAGGGTCGTATCCTTCCACACTGTGTGTGTGTGTGTGTGTGTGTGTGTGTGTGTGTGTGTGTGTGTGTGTGTGTGTGTGTGTGTGTGTGT
>JBBIGC010000125.1:18701089-18715339 GCA_037576955.1 Lepidarchus adonis | reverse complement strand
GCGACAGTGGCAAGGAAAAACTCCCTAAATAGGAAGAAACCTTGAGAGGAACCAAGGCTCAGAAGGGGAACCCATCCCCCTCTGGTCGACACTGAAGACATCCAATATACTGTATAAAGCAAGATATATGCAATTATGTAGCAAAGAAAAAATATTTAAATATGTTTAGATTCCACCCTTTGCTTTATTGGCAGTGCTGCAAACCCTTGGCCTTCTCTAAATGAGCTTCATGATGTAGTCACCTGAAATGGTTTTTACTTCACAGGTGCCTTGTCAGGGTTCAATTGTGGAATTTTTTACTTCTTAATTGGGTTGGGACCATGAGTTGTGTTGTGCAGAAGTTAGGTTTGTACACAGCTTACAGCCCTATTTGACAACTGTTACAATACATATTACGGCAAGAACCATTTAGCTAAGTAAAGAGATACTACAGCCCATTAGTACTTTAAGAACTGAAAGTCACTTAGTCCGGAAAATTGCAAAAACTTTGAATGTGTTTGAATGTGTTCTTGACTGGTAGTGTATATAAACATTTGATGATTTTTTCACTGTGACAAAATGGCAAAATAAGACACTACAAATGAGATGGGTTAATTTGTTTAACGATGATACGTATGCCGATATAATCTTGCCAGTTTATTGCTGATAATCTTTTATCATAATAATGATAATTGATCATTTTTTTGTATTGCATTGTTTTGTATTTAATTTTGGTTTGTGCTGTCGCCTAAAAGCAAGAATGTCCTGGGTTGGATTCCAAGGTGGGTAACACATGCCATTCTGTGTGGACTTTACAAGCTCTCCCCATGTTCATGTAAGTTTCTTCAGATGGTCCAGTTTACTCCCACTGTCAAAAAGGCTTGCGGTTTAGTTGGAGTGGCTTCTCTAAATTACCCATACATATGACAGTGCGTATGAATGGTTGTCCTGTGATAGGTTGGCCTCCTGTCCCGGCATTGGCTCGTAGTCAGTTGGGATCTGCTCCAACATCCCTGTGACCCAAAATGGACAAAGGCATTTTGGAAAATAAATAGATGAATGAAGGTTTTGTAATTAGTTGCATTTCTTTACTTAAATTTCCATATATTTGCATGTTTTTTAAAAAAAAAGCCTTTACTGTATATACATACTACAGGTTAGAATTAAACTCTTTATTTCACTGTGAAAACACGATTTTAAAGATGATTTAAGTCTTATTTACATTGTTGAACTAAGAAAATACTTTTATTTTTTCAAAATATTTTCAGATTTATAGTATAAAACAACATATCATGTAAATGCATAAAAAAAAAACTAGAATTATGCATTTGTGCTATTTGTTGCTTTTTACTGTTTTATACCTGGTTATATAACTGTGATGTCCAAACCTTGATGTGAACCAACCCATGAATTTTATGCACCATATTCATAAAAATTTTAAATAAAGTATTTTAAAACTTAAGCAATGTTAGCATACTACTATAAACAACAAGCAAACACAGAAGTGGGTGACGTTGTGTTTTTATGGGTGCATTCATGTCAAATGCTTCACCACGATTTCACTACCATGAATCAAAAACTTTATGGAAATACTTGTTCTCCATCATTTTCTCTTTGGACATGTTTACTGGAGACCATGTTACATAAGTCTAATCTCAGTGCACAGTTTGTGGCATTTAGATGAACGTGAGACGAAAATCAATTAGGGTAACATGTTTGTACTTGGAGATAGTCTAAGAAGCAATGTTCGAGTGTAATTGCATGATGTAGTGGCTGGTGATGAAACATGCTACAAGTCATTCCTAAGAAGGCATTGCAAGATAAGATTCACAAGCATTTTTTACAGGAGAAAAAGAGAGAAAAACTTGTATTTTAAGGAAGATTTATCACCAGAAGGCCTCGTGAATGGCTGCTAACCCTAACCCTAACCCTAAGCATGCAACACATCACCCTGTATGTTAAACACAGAATACAGATACAAGATATAAGATCTGCATAGAACACACACCGTGCAACTCTAAGGCAATTGTTCATTATTACAGATAGCTAAGCTGCTGCAATTATAAAAAAATAACAAATGAAGCCAAAACTTAAACTTTCTTTACTGTGCTTCATTTAAGACCTTTTAAAGCATATTTTTAAGTGAAAGTGACTATTTCTCATGTGATATGTGACCTCTGATTTTAACCCATCACATATCACATGATGCTAGTTGTGTAGGTTTTTGTACTTTTAATTTTAAATACGATAAAAAATATTTTCCATGAACATACTTTTTAAAATGCATATGAAATAGATAAAAAGCTATATACAATCATCAGCCATTACATTAGCACCACTGACAGGTAATGTGAGTAACAATGGAAATCTATGCTGTGAGCATCTTGATCATTCACAGTTCCAGGTTAGTGTGTGAATTATTTGTTTACTTTCACCCAGCTGAGGCCTTTTGATGAATTAAAATATATGGGAAAGAGCACACAACACATGCTGGTGCTAAAAATGGAGATGACTCTCCTTCTCCCCAACACAAAACCAAGGCACATAGACATCACAATATGTAACAATATAAACACAAGTCATATTTTGTACATATAATTGAGCCTTACACTTACATAGGCTCATATAAAAAATAAAACAAAATTACTGATAATTTTTTTTGTTTCTCAGACCACAGTACAGGTTTACTTAAATGAAACTAATGATGCCTTTTTAACGAAACAGTGTTTAAGTACTGACAATATCACGGAATGCTCAGGAAATCATATTGTAGACACAATTTATCATAATAACAATAGAAATTACCTTATTGCCCAGCACTACGCTTGACCAGTCTCGATTTTATAGATACCAAGCCTGATATATCCCAGACTACAGTTAAGAGAAGAGGGCAGTGATCTACCAAACAGGAACAGCTGCATTTCAGCCTGTAGTTAATTAAAGGAACCATATTGAGATAATTAATCTTGCATGATTGTTGTAGAAACGGGCAGGAAAACAGCAGGGCATAGAGAATTACAGTTTGTCTGGAAAAGGGAAGTTCCGTTTTATGCCTATTTATGTCATAAATACTGCAGTATGAATAATGTGAACAATAATGAACTGCTTAATGTATCATTAATCAGATGTTGAAATTTTTGTTGTTTTTCTTTTTTCTAAATCAAGTGCATTTAATTCTAATTAGACTTTTATTTTTTTATGTAAAGCAGTTCTAGACTGAGGGAAATGACACTTTTACACGTCAGGAAAAAGAGAAATCAAATGCCTCCCATTAATGGGCTCACACTTTTAGCTGCAGGGAACCTCGCAATTAGCATCCCCCCCTCTCCACCTTCCCACCCTTCCCCCCATGTCACCAAGGCAACGTGAGGAACCCATCACAAACTTTTTTCCATCTTAACACAAATGAAACTGTTACTTTAGGAATTTCCTCTTGCTATTGTGCCATGAGCGTAATGGGCTTCTAGGATAAAAGCTTCACTTAATTAGAAATCCATTTAATGTCCTCAGAGGGGATGTTAATTTCCAGTGAAGCTATCATCGATTACTTTCTGTGGTACAATTGGACAACTGGACCTCTTTAAACCATGTGCTAGAATGAGTCAATACACCTATGTCAATTAGACTATGTTTAGAGAACAGGGAAAAGTTTGAGGCAGATTAGTTTTGCTTGTTTACCTAAAGGAATATATGGATTTCGGCCAGAACTGAAAAGATCTCATTATGAGACAAGAAAATATTAAGTATAAGAGCAAAAGTCATATCTGCTTGAGTGTTTAAATGTAATTCAAAACAACAGCTTCATCCATGTGACTCATTGTCTGCTGTCTACACCAACAAAAAATTAGATAATGCATTGTCACCCAAGGCCACATCTAAACCTGAAACCCTCCAGCTCACAGAATAAGATGATTTATTTAGCTCATTGTGCAGGATGAAGGATAACCCCTTATTGATCTTCTGGGCTGAGGATTTGCTGAGTTGTGTTTTCAGGGCAGATTTAAAGCAAGAACTGTATTGATGGTTTTAAAATAACACAATAATCAGAGCCAGGCTATAAGGGAGATCAGATCAGAGCAGATTTCAGTTTTCTGACATACACTACATAAAAGTCTGCTCTTCAAACATCAAGTAGATACTTGACTTGAGGCCAGGCCATTACAGACTGACGTCATATCAGTCTTTGGCAAACTGGACCTCAGAGTAGATTATGACACACTGGACCTCAGACCAGGGTATGACAAACTGGACGTCAGACCAGGCTATGACAAACTGGACATCAGACTATGATGAACTAGACCTCAAGCGAGGCAATGGCAAGCTTTCAAAAATTAAAACATCGCCCTTTATCTTGTTATCTGTGTCCCGTCATGGCTCACTACTATGACAAACACAAGATCAAACTATTAATAAGTTCCTTTAATGAGCTGCCCTGACGTCAATCTGCTCAATTAAGGACAAGAAAGGGTGGATAATTGACCATAACTTACACATTGTCCTTTGACACACTGTGCCGCTGTTTCCCATATGGGAAAATCTAGGCCAACCATAGAGAACCACAAGCATTATCTAGACCCTGGACATTTTCCCAACTGGAACAGAACAACAAAAACAAAGCTTAACCACTGGCAAGCATCTACAAATTTTCTCAAACAAGAGGGACAGTGGCGAAGGGTTTTGCCCCCAAGCTGTCGTCAATGTCCCACCTCCAATCCATCTGCGTTCCCCTCCATTACATCCCAGACAGGCTGAGAGACGAGGGATCGTTATGGGAGATAAAATTCACTGTGATGGATGGAGCCGCTCACCGAGCGGAGATAAAAGTCGTCAGAGCTTGGTGGGGAAAAAATGAAGGCAGGTGTGTGTGTGTGTGTGTGTGTGTGTGTGTGTGTGTGTGTGTGTGTGTGAACCCCATAGCTCCACAGAGACTCAACCTGACACATGAACATTTTGGAAGGGAGTCCAATATAAAGCTTGTAAAGAGTTCTTTAAGAACTTCTATGACATTTTCCCCATGGCAGTCAGTTTTACCATGTTTTTAAACAATGTTTCAGAATAGGCAAATATTATCAGTAGTGGAGTAGTGGCATTTTGTATCAGACATATCATACATATTATATATATCATATACTGTATTATAGGCCATGCAGTCCAGTGCACTGCCTCAATGATAACACCCCTGGTCAATTATGTCTAGTCCTTTAAGAGCAGGACCCTCTAGCCCAATGATTTCTGTCAAATAAAAAATAGTTTTTGTAATATTTAGTTAATGTTTAAAAGAATCATCATGCTTGTAGTAACTCTTCATGTACTTTAGTGCAACTCTTGCATTGCATTGCTAAGACTAAAGTTAAGAAAGGTTATATTTTAAATGCAAAACAAAATTTCAAAAATGCCATTCTTTGTATTGGATAATGCTCTGAAAACTAACCATTGCAGTCAAACCAGGCTTGAGTCAGATGTTAGAAATGAAAACATTAGCAGCTTTATGTCACTGTAATCTGCACCTGATGTGAAATATGTTAGTAGGTTTGGCGCAGCTTTAATTAAAATATGGAATGTTTTATTAAAATCTTTTTTGGGAATTGTGTCTTGCTTTTGGCAACATAGAACTAGAATCCCATAGGGATACTAGCATGATTGCAAATGTGCTTGTTTTCTGCTTATTTTATTTATTGTTTTTTTCAGGTCTATGGTGTGAATGGAAGGTTTAGTGCTAACAGTTGCTGTACCTTGGGCTCTTTTTAATGAAAAACAGGACTTCCTGTAAATCAACCACAATGCTGAGCCTTACAAACTATTCTACAAGTGTTCCTTAGGTTATGACGGACTTGACATATGGTGATTCTTGGTTGAATCATTGGCTTCGTGTTTGCAACGTAAAACAAATTTGGAATGGGAACTAGTTAGTGAGCGGAGTGGACAAATATATGCCGCTTTCTCCTCATTTCATCGCTGAGCGTTGTCTAATATGTTTACTTCCCGGTTCTGCCCCTGCTCCATTTTTCAATCTGCAGTCTGTCTCACCTCTCGACCCGGATTGTATTCTCTGTTGTCATTTACCTGTTCTCTGCAAGTTTCCCCTCAAATCGGATGATATTCGTCTCTTTTACACTGGCTCCATTACGCTTCAGTTATACTCACAGCTTCCTATGAACCTAAATTCCCATCAGGCAACACTTGTCTTGTTCAACAGACTCACTCCACTCATCAGGCCATTCTCCTCACCTCCAGTGATCTCCTGCTCCTAGTTACTTTCTGCTCTGCTAATGCTTTGTCACTTCATTATTGCTATGTATGTGATCTGTGTGTTTATTTATGTATTTACCACAGGAATAAAGGTAAGGAATTGTTCACTTACTGTATATATACTGTATATATAATTTTTTTTGGCCATGACCTTACTCCGAAGATGTCTTAAACTGAATGGATTTAGCCAGAGTTGCATAGTCAGAAGATAGTCCTTCATCTTTCTCTTTCTTTTCTATTCGCTTTTTGGGGGATAGTCAATATTATACTTTTTAAATGGAAAATCAGTCAATTTTGGTTTCTTACTTGGTCCTTTGCCATAGACTGGTAGATCACAATTGACATATTGGCCATCCCTGCTGTACTGTATGTGCTCCATGTGAGTTACGTAGATGTTTATGTAAGTGGGCTTTTACCCGATATTTCCGACTTACGCATGAAAACCGGGCTGCATCACATTTGGAGGAATGGATCTCTGGTGTAACCCAAGGACCATATTCCATATTCGACTAGTGACCAATCTTCTCTTCTGAAAATAAATGTATCTAAACTCCATCCATACATTTGAGGTTGAAGCATTACAGCACATCCTATGCAGCATAATCAGAAAAAGAGGCAATGACAATTTTTCTGATTACATGTAAGTGTCAAATAGTGGTCAAAGATTTAATGATACATAAAATAAACAACATCAACAACAACAATGCTTTCAGTTATATGCATTTTGGGCACTCGTGGTCAAATAAATACTTTTGATTTGTGTAAAAAAGTTCTCATTTTCACAGAAATATATGAATTAATATTGTAATGCACAATGATTATTTTTTAAAACTGAAACATGGTCTGTAAATAAACAAATACAGTGTATATAAACAAACCTTCTTCTGTCTGTTAAACTGAGCAAATGAATTGAAATAGAGCCATTAAATGTGGGTTACCCCAACTTTTGCATATAACTGTCTGACAATAATTAAAGGTAAGAAGGAATCTTGTTTGGGAAGCTAATTTATCTGCTGCTGTTCCATTAATCTACTCCCATTCATCACCTGAAAAAAAAGACTAATGTTCCTGTCACACTGCGAATCCTGTAAACCATTGTCTTCTTAAGGTAATGGCAATCACACATTGCCATTACCTAAGAGGAGAACCAATAAACACATTAATGACTCAATTAACAGCAGGCCAGCAAAGACAGATCCATATTTGTTACACAGTTCTCTATAGCAATCTAACAATAATGGTCATTTTGTTAGGAGGTCGAATAGTTTTCCTATGACACAATCGTTTATGTGACACTGCAGGGATGCTCTGCAGGATCCTAAGCATTGTCTGTCTCTCTCTCTCTCTCCGTCTCTGTCTCTCTCTGTCTTGGTTTCTCTCTCTGTCTCTCTCACTCACTCACTCTAGGGAGTCACTTTAAACCTTAACCTTATGAAATATAAATATTTAAGCCCTCAGACCAAACCAATCGAGTGGAAAGGCTGATTTTTACTCTGTGCTTCTGAACATCTGAAGATCTGTCCACACCTGAGCTGTCACAGATCTGAGCCTTAAAATGCTCTCTTTTACCAATGAAGGATGAACAGGTTCTTTGATTTGAGCTCGGTAAAGTGTCACAGCTCCTTCTGATGTACGAGCCGCTGTAATATCAAAAGACAGTTTGTGTCATGAGGATGTGCTAATAATGACATTCTACAGTCATAGGCTGTGACACTGCATGGTTTAGACACCGACAGGTGAAGCAGGCTGTCATTTCGTTTTTCTGCCTTTGAGCGCACTCGTTAACAGTGCCACGAGCAACACATGCAGCCAGTTCCTGACCCAGGCTGTAAACCCACAGACATTTTTACTCTTCTTTATCCCTTAATCTACACTTTCATCTTTTCTCTCGCTTTCTTTCGTCAATCTTTCCGTAACAAAGCCTTTGTCTTTTATATTCAACCTCGGTCTGCTTTTAGAGCTTAATGTCTTAATTCCCATATAGCATTTCCAATTGTTCATGACCTCAGACTGTTCTAGCATGCACACACACACTAGACTAGACTAGACTAACTAATATGATCAGGGCCCATGTGTTTTACTGTAGCTACTATAACAAAACCTTGTCTTTTGTAACTGTATGTTTTAGGACAATAAAATAAACATTTTAAAGCATATTAATGTAAGAAGTCAACAATTGTGAACCATTTCTAAGAGATCATTGATCATTAGATGAAATGAGATTTTGGCATGACAGAGGTAATACAGTATAATAACCATTTAATGTTGCAATAAAAATACAGTAACAGAAACAAAATACACACTGTTAACTGCTGTCATTTTACAGTTAAGTTACAACACAAATAAGATCCTGACTGCCACAGGCATCTAAGTATTGGCCCTATTGTTGCAAGATATCACCAGCCATCTGTGGCCAAGCGACCAAAAGAGCATAATTGGCGCTGCTCTCTCTGTGTGGGTGGGTGGTTTGAATGCCCCCCATTAGTCAGCGTGAATCCTACTGACATAGGCTTATTATCTAATGTAGGGGGTTCTGCAGTAACCACACAACCAACTACCAAAGCTTCTGTGTCCCCCAATAGGATTTATTCAACCCAATTCACAAACAATTATATTTAACTATAATCTAACATCAAATTTTGCATCACTGTGTAATAAGACAACATAATAAACACAAACAAACATTTCATTCTAACTCATCTGACACGATGGTTGAGGCTGTTTTGTTACCAAGGGTCAGGTTGAAGAAAGTATAGTTAAAAATGGTCTGGTTCAGTTTGTTAACTTTCTATGTACATTATTTAACTATGTAAATTAAAAATTTAAAAGTTTTTATTTCATTTTCCTAGAGGTTTGTCACACCTTCAGTTTGCTTGTTCTTGTCTACAGAGCTGAAGTGGGCCATTTTCCCCTTGGTTGACTTTCTATTCACACAGAGGAAAATCCAAATGAATCAAAACATGTCATTACAAACCATGTGAGAACATTCTCTACATTATTGGTCAGTTGTATCTGTGACTGGAGAAAAAAGGCAAATAGAGGAAGATAGTCTTTGTTCTGGACCAGTGCTTTTTCAGTGAAAGAAACATCAATATGCAATTCAACAGCAAAGCTGGCATTTGATCTAAAGACTGCAGATGTGAAAGCTCCCTCTGAGATACAGTGACCACTTCACTTGTAGATAACCCAGCTTTTGGATCTCCTTATTAAACTGTATGGGGCACCATTCATTAAGCGACGATGTTTCCCCTCACTGGCTGACAGATTGAGGCTCCTTCCCAGGGTTGTGACACCATCTGCGTGCAGAGGGATCAGAATGCTGCGGGTGTAATCAATGACTGATATGAATGAGCTGGGTTGGCTGCTATATCAACATGGTTGCTCCCAGCCACCTCCCACCCTTGGCATGGTTGTGAACTCTGTGCTGGTCGTGTCCAGAGCCTTTCTATAATGTGGTATTCAGTTCTAGAGTATCGTTCATGGACCGATATCCTTTAAAAATCCCAGCAGGCTGGAGCGCTGCCCCATATGTGTGTTGTAGCATGCACACATCTCTGTGGGTTTCCCATTCACCCTGTAGCAACACTACGCTCTTTCTGGTTTAAGGAGGAGTACTCCTGCAGGGAGGCATGCTCCGTTTATTTCTGGGAGGCAGTGTGAACATGGGGAGGCACGTGTAGATGCCATGCATGCACAGTGATCTCTTCCAGCTGGAAGTCAGAACAAGGGAGCATCCACAGGCTTTCGTGAAAGTCACTGACAGTAATTCTAGAACCATGCTCTATTACCAGAGCTGCGCCCTCACATTTTCCACTTCACCTCAATACTACGCTGATATAAATAGGGGTCGATTTATCATCATCATTGCTTATGTGATACAATAATGGATTCACCAACTGTAAATTCGATATTTTAATTAATAAACATAACACACCAATTTGACTTGCCAATGTCAATACTTCATGTCTTCTCTGGGTGGCACTGCTCAAATGAATGCAGGAAATTTGGGCAAAAGGAGAAGAAGATGTTACCACAGAAAGACAGCAGAAAAAGCGAGGTTGAAAGATGCCCCATATAACATTGACGAAAAATACAGTGGATTATTTTAATACTTGCTGTGAAGCAATGAAGCCTACAAGCAATCCCACATCATCATGAGTACATCACTGGAGAGCTTCTTTGAAAAAGGGGTAAAGACCCAATAATGCATGGGCATAGAATTCCCTACCAATATCTAGTGTTTGTTGCACTGTCCTCACAAATAAGTTTGAACAAAGTGTAGTGCTCCATTATTTCTTACATAATGCATCTCAGTACACAGAGAGTTAAATGCGACTGGTGGAGACACGCGTGTTCGGGAGGTGGGCCTCTTAATCACACATCACCAATGTAATTGGCTTTTGTCTTTTCCTGCTGGTCTGTGTCAGTCAAGATTTGTTAGCACCAAAAAGTTATAATAAAGTTTTAAATTGAGAAAGATGCTGCTGTATTTATTTTACTATTTTATGATTTATATATGTATTTTAAGATAGCCCCCCCATTCATTAATTGCTTGCTCGAATTGTTTTCTTTTCATTCTTGTTTTCCAACTCCTTTCGGCAGAGGGTCACACACTTGTACCCCTCCGCCAGACGAACCAGCATTAGGCATTAGCATTACTTTCCACATTAACGGGAGCTGAGTATGAGCGTGTTCCTTTATTTTCGTTCTCCCCTTGCACCGTTCCATTACTGAAGCATGCTGTTGGTCACCATTGATCCATGCCCATGAAATCCAAACAGAAGTTTTTACATTGACTTGCAATTAATTTGTATTTGTTTAATAAATGTTTTACATTTTTTACTGCCTTGGTGTGAATGCAAAGTTGCTCTTTTTTGGCACTCGGTGGGTATAAAAGCAGCAAGCCTACACATTCTTATTGTAAGAAAGCAGAAGCAGCTTAAAAGCACATTTATCCTTAAACTGAGCTAGGCTTAGCATGTAGGTGCGGGTCACTTGTAGTCTTTATTCAGTTTTTCTCAGGCAGATGATTAGGCAGCACTCCTGCACTCTTAACAAGGAATTAGCTGAATTATACACAGCCTCGTTACCTCAGAGCTAAGAGAATAAAAGAAGATATCTAAGATATTTTCTGATAATGAGTCTGAACACAGCTTGAACTGAACCTCACTGTGGTGCATCACTTACTTCCACATTTTCTGGCACAGATAAAGCAGAGAGGTGAGGTGAAAAGTGCTGCATTACACTATGGCTATGACCTTCAGAGCAGTGAGGAATTCCACACACAAACACCAATGTCCTCACAGCTCTGGGTAATGATAAGGCTAACTGGACTATGCGAGAGGAGGGCACTGGTCACTGGAGAGATTATCTCACGTTTCTGCAGTTTGCTTCTTACTGCCTGTGGGATAATTATATCTAGCCAGACAAGCACACAAAGAAATACTTGTTGCTTATCTTCAGAGACAAGTCCCAAGGGCTTTAATGAAATAACACAGGGATGTACAGTATGTACTGGAGCAGGGACGTGCCAAGTATGACATCCACATTTATCCTGTGAATAGAGAGAACCTTAACTGACTGCCATTTTCGTCATTCAAACAAAGAGTGTAAATAAGTGTATATATATATATATATATATATTATACCATATATCTTGTTACAACAATGGATTAAGTTGAACTAGTTTATGGAAGGCGCATGAATTTTGGTGAACAGTTTTACCTACATGCTTGTTTCAAAAGTGTGTTTTTGGATTCATTTGCATAGTTTGTTTACTGGGAAGATACAAAGTTCAGTACAGATCCAAACAGAGCGTGTTGATGATATATTGTCTACACTGGTATTTTTGTGTTGGTGTAACACAACAATACTGAATTAGTTTAGCTATTGTTGGATAATGAGCATTATATCCATGATTCATGATGCCTGCAGTAGTAGAAATACACAGTGTAAGCTCTTTTAAGTTATTTGAAGAAAAGACAACAGCAGAAGTGGTGGTTACATTCACTAATTTACTTTAAAAATTATGAATTTGTGCTTCCCTGAATCTGAATACTTTGATAATTAAATAATAATAGTTGTACTTAATATTTGTGAGGAAACAGTACAATTCTGTATTCAGGTACATTTAAGTTATTAACACTTGGTTACTATTTCCTTTCTTGCACCTAATGCTAAAACTGATTTATGTACTGTATATACAATTATATATAAAATACTGATTAATATGAAATATAAAATTCTTTAAATACTGCTTTCAAAAATATTCTGCATGCATCTGTTTACATACAGCACAAAAAACTTTTTCTAATTTATAAAAAGAACCAAAATAGCAGTTTAGAGGGAAACTTTGAATTTTCAGGTAATGTTCCAATTTTGGTTCAGTCAGTGTATGTAATCTGCTGTGAACTTTTATTGCATTTACATATGTTACATACTGTAAGTGTAAAATAGGCACTAACCTTTCCCTTGAGATGTTTCAGTTTTAACATGAATTGTTGATCATTGTAAAATAGTAACTATGAAGAAAAAAAAGTTTCTATTGGTTACTGTTTAGTCTTAAAATATTCTGCATATACACTACAGTACTGTGCAAAAGTTATACACATGAAAAACTCTTTAAAAAATCTTTAGTTTAGACATGCAGTAAGTAGTCATTTTATTTTATTTTTTTCAAATAAGTAAGTCAATGTGTTCTCCTTGTGGAAGCCTGGAATTTTTTGTAGGAACTACAATCAATGGTTAAATCAAGTGCTGCTGCTGAGAGAGTTTCAGACATGTATGCAATGGCTGGTGGAACTGAGGGGGTATCACCAAAACTGCACTGTTCTAACACCTCCCAATACATATCACCAACGTTATACACACAAAACACAGATTAATTTATTTTTTTGCATTTTTATGTTTTTTTGATTTATTTGCATTTATCCTAATCATAACTTGTGTTTTACTGCAGAACAGACACTTACTGCTCAGATAAATGGGAACAAACAATTTGAACAACTGCCTAAGACTTCTGCACAGTATGTTTTGTAACTTATGTAACATACATAAGTTAAGCTATATGACTATAAGTTTAGAGAGGAAATGAAACAATAATGGGACACTCATCAATAATGAGGGACATTGCTGGAAGCTTCAGTTACTGTTTTAATTTTAGTTTAAAATCTGTGAAGGCAGCACAGTGCTTAGTGATGGATTTGATTCTCCATGGTGACCAGGCGAGGCAATGCTTTCTGTGTGTCCACCACACACCTGGTTTCCACCAGATGCTCTGTTTTCCATCCACCATTCAAAGAAATGTCCAGTGAATTAGATATGCTTTATTTGGGACTCTACTTTTATGGACTGAGACCTGTCTGGGGAGTTATCCGTATTTCATCCATTGATAGGTGATTAGGCTTCAGCACCGTCTATAATGCTGGGAATGATAAGCAGCTCAGAAAATGAATTAATGTATGAAATACATACATCTGCTCTGAAACACTGATATTGTATTTAATATTTGACAAAAAAAATCTTACATGATTTTTCCATGCAAAGCAGATGTGGTCATATTTACCTCATGTTTAGGTACAATGGAACTGAATACAGCTTTAGAGGGCTCAGTTTTCCTGACTAATCAAATAAGATGGTCTCATTTAGAAACTAAGCTGACGAAGTCACCCAGCAGTGTCACATGAAATGGCACTAACCACACAATAAGGGCTAAACCGGGAATACACTGACTCATTTCAGAGTCATAAGGTTCACAGTTATTTACTGTTTTAAAGTAACAAAACGAAAACATCAGCATCTGTTGCTGCTAATGTAGCTGTGAGTTTAATTGGACTGGACATGAATGGTTTCTACAGCAGGTGGAGAGATAACATCTTCTGTAGAGAGACAAGAAATAAATAAAACAAAGGGGAAAACTCACAAACTATAAAAGTGCAGGATAAAATTCAGTATTGTAATTTTTCACAGGTCACAGTCGGGCAGCTGGTGGCCTAGTGGTTAGGGCGTTCACCCTGCGATCAG
>JBBIGC010000125.1:18680680-18700989 GCA_037576955.1 Lepidarchus adonis | reverse complement strand
CAGCCGGGTTCTGACGCCCCATGTCTGGCGTGGCCTCGCAAGGCATTGCGGGAACATGGCGGCGTGCGAACCTTACAGTTGTAGCTACTTCTTTTGATTGTATACGTCTCAACATCTACAGTGGAGGAAATAAGTATTTGATCCCCTACCAACCATTTAGAGTTCTGGCTCCCACATACATTAGATTCTCCTAATTTCAACTCATCAGCCACATTAAAGACACCTGTCTCAACTAGTCACCTGTATAAAAGACACCTGTCCACAGACTCAATCAGTCAATCAGATTCCAACCTCTCTACAATGAATAAGACCAAAGAGCTGTCTAAGGATGTCAGGGGAAGATTGCAGCCCTGCACAAGGCTGGAATGGGCTACAAAATCATAAGCAAGAAACTGGGTGAGAAGAACACAACTGTTGGTGCAATTGATCAAAAATGCAAGAAATAAAAAATGACAATCAAATTGGGCTCCATGCAAGATCTCACCTCATGGGGTGAGGTTGATCATAATGAAGGGGAGAGATCAGTCCAGAACTATTTGGGACCACAGTCATCAAGAAAACCATTGGTAACACACTACGCCGTAATGGATTCAAATCCTGCCCGCAAAGTCCCCCCTGCTCAAAAAAGCACATAGGAAGGCCTGTCTGAAATTTGCCAATGAACACCTGAATGATTCAGAGAATACTTGGGAGAAGATTTTGTTTTCAGATGAGACCAACACTGAGCTCTTTGGCCTCAACTCAACTCACTGTGTTTGGAGGAAAGCAAAAGCTGACTTTGACCCCAAGAACACCATCCTCACAGTCAAGCATGGAGGTGGAAACACTATGCTTTTGGGGTGTTTCTATGATAAGGGCACAAGACAACTTCACCGCATTGATGGGAGGATGGATGGGGCTACATACTGTAAAATCTGGAGTGTCAACCTCCATCCCTCTGCCAGGACACTGAAATGGGTCATGGATTGGATTTTGCCACCAAGTACTAAGTCTTATTTTGCTAGGGTGATCAAATACTTATTTCACTCAATGAAATGCAAATCAATTTACATATTTATATATACAGACGTGTCTCCTACTGAAAATGTATGGAACATTATGTAGAAGAAAATCAAACAACAGCAACCATGGACCATTAAGGAGCTGTCTTGTATTTTGTGAATGTTGTGTCAAGCAAGAAAGTGCAAATATTTCACTTTTAAAACTGTAACAATTAAAATGTTCAGTTCCTAAATTATTTAAAAAGTATAAGTAAAAGGTGACGAAACCATGCATTGCATGCATCACAGTCTAAATTAGTTAATATTTACAAATTATGTTGTTCAGTAAATTGAAAATCTTTTCTTTTTACTCCTGTCTGTTAAAGGTTCAAAAGAATGAACAAATAACAAATAGTTGTTTTATTGCATTTTACCAAATGTCTCAAATTTTCTGCCATTGTGTTTTGTAGAACATTCATTTTAGACCCCTACAGGCTTCAGGGGCTGTGCATCAATTTATAGTCATCTGCATGCATTATAAGCATTACAAGCTGCAGATTTTTTGTCTAAGGAATAATAATTCATGTTCTCATAAACCAACAATTTCATACCTGGTGGAGGATTATACAAATGCACATTTGTACATTGTACATTTTTTCTACAGAATGCCACTAGATCTTCTGAATTACAAGGGCATTATGCGGACAATTTAATTGTCAGCACATTACAATGTAAACCTCTGTGACAATGAGTTAAGTGTCTGATGAGTCTGAAATAATAATATAGTATTTCAACATGCTTCGGCTTTGCGGGTCCCGTCGGGTTCGGGTCGGGTAGCCATGCTCTAATGGAGATGGTCTTATAGTTCTCATGGAGACTTTGTGAACCCAAGATACTTCTCTTATCATCCTTCTAACTGTTTGTGGTGGCCAGATAAATTTGGGTCCTTGTCCAGCCTTGTTCTTCACTGTTCCAGTTGTTTTAATCTTCTTTATTATTCCTTTGACTGTAGATTAGAGTATGGCTACCCGACCCGAAACAGACGGAATGCAACAGAACCCAATGTGACGACACAGCACTCTAGTGTAAGCAGCATTAAATGAGTAGTTAGAGAGAGTTTCTTGTTGCCATTACCTAAGAAGAGTAGCAACAGGACTCTGTGTCACATTATATTTATACTCCAGGGGAAAAGATTGTTAATTATTAATTAAAAGTTCCCATTTACTCGGATCAACTTTAAAAACTACACTTAAAATGACAAAAATGCTTAAATTACATTTATTTTATAGGAATCATTGCCAATAATTGTGGAACACATGATTTTTTATTTAAAATTATTTAATATTATTTCTTAGTGATGAATATTTTTTAATTAAAGTTAAATGTCAGATTTTTCTACAATATTCAGTGTAGGTTTATGCTCCTGCAATAAAAATGTCATTTATTTTAAGACTTCTAACACAACTTAAGCAGGGGTGCCAATAATTGTGGAGGGCACTGTACATGATTAGTACATCGACACTCATTTACAAAGATAAAACAAACAAAACTGAAACATGAACATTTACATAAAACCTCTGGAGCGAACGTTGAAAATCTCTGTGCAGTCAGGAGAACGCTGGAATTATCTGCATTCTGAGCAAATGAGGAGGCTGACAAACAGAGGCACGAGAACAGCTGGACTGCAATTCCCACTCTGAGGGAGGGCAAAAGAGTGAGGTTTGAAGAACGCTTTGCAGTGCCGTCATTTATTGCTCCCTAACATATCCTGCAAACTCACACTCCTCCTCAGCACTCCCTTCTTCAGAGAAAACTACATTAATGGCTCAGCTATGTTATTGGGCAGGTGGGTGAAGGTTGGCAGGCAGGTGGGTGAATGGAAGAAGCAAACATTTAATTTCTTTGGTATAGATGCTATAAAAAATGATGTGTCTGACTGTGTGGCTGAGGCAAAGAGGAAAGAGGAAAACAGACACTGCATCACAATATGTCATACTGCAATGTGTAAAACTAAAAGTAATGGCAACAAAAATGGTTCATTAAGCATTCTTAAATGATGTAACCTATCACCAGGAGACTGCAGGTGTGATCCCCAGTGATGCTATGATATGTGTGGCTTGGAGTCCAAGACAGCACAGTTGGCTTCACTCTCTGTGGGTGGGTAGGATGACCCTATTTGCCCGTCACTCACTCAGCATGAATGTTTATTAGCTGACTTAACTGAATTGTCACTTAGTGTTCTCCTTCATGTGTGCTAGACTGTCCGATGATGCTGCATTCAGCACCAAGACATAGTGGCGCTTTATGTGACTCAGAGAATACATGTGACAGCCTTCACCATTCCAATATTGGTAATATTTTGTTATTGGGGTGGAGTCGTAGCCACATAGGACCACATATATTCATTCTATGTTTTACTAGAACTGCACATCCAAGCTATGAATCACTGAGAAATCTTTTATTATTGAAAAAGTGTTGAAAAGTTTGGTAAAAAGAAAATGTGACAGCTGAGTGAAAGGAAACTGTCAAACTATCATTTTAAGGAACATGACATTGACACAACTGCAATTGTCTCCTCTGCTCTTATGATTGGTCTGTAGCCATTCCTCCCGAGAGACAGGTAAAGGTGTGAAACTGTGAGACACAGTATATGGTAGTGACAAGCCCCCTAAGCCCAGGGTCAGTCAGGGAAAGGCTTTGAAAAGCTGCAGATGACAAGCCCATGATGATATCATGGCTGATGATATCAATTTATTACCCAAAATCCCCAGAAAAACAAACTTTTTAGAGGCCATGCACTCCAGCCTATGGGACATAAAAACAGAGAAAGACTGGGTGAACAAATGATATGCTAGACAACAATATGGTATATCTGCTGTTATACACAGATCATATTAACACTTGTTTCTGTTGCTATGAAAGGCAGGGACATTGTAACTGGAAATAAAAGCAAGATAATTCCAAAAGGAAAAAATGCTATCAATATTTGTATGGTTTATGTTTTATTATTTGTGATGTATGTTCTGTGGGTTTCTGACAGATGTACACAGTTGAGTTACAAAGATACACACATACACATTATATATATAGTCAACCCCCGTTAGCGAGCCCCTATTATCTAAAAATTTGGCGAATGTAGCCAATTACTTTTTCCACACAAATCAAATACAGGGGGTCCTTAAATTATGGACGTCATACTTGACTTTTTTTATGAGCATATTTACTGTATTTATGATAGTAGAAAGCAGTTGAACTGCTACTAAATGCTTTAGGGTAATAAAGGACTGCTACGTGTGTGCATGTGCATGTGTGCAGGGATAGGAGAAAGAGGGGCTATGCTGTGCACTGTTTATTGCTGTTTTTGGTGAGATGTTTATGTTTTTTTTCATGGTTATTGTTAAATAAGAGTTCATGTGGATTGGTGGGTGAGACGGGGGGTTAATAGTGCACTGTGCTAAGGCATCGTCAGTGTGGTCTTGCCACAAGTCACCTCTCCAATGTGTTTACTGCTGTGGTGTATGTTGAAGCATTAAAAAGAGCATTTCTACCTGGAACAATGTCTCGAATTACTGTCTTTGAATTACATCATGTTCGGACAAACCGAACCCTTTTTTAAATGGCTTTTTAAATTTCTTTTTAATTTTGGGGTTCTTGGTGACTTCTTTTCCAAATGGTCTGCTTTTGGGGATAAATTTATTTGGGTAACTAGTCCTGAAAAAAAATACAGTTATTTGAAATCCACAGCACAATTTTCTTTTCAATGGAATTACTGTACTTTACATATTTTTGAGATATTTTAATCCTTTTAATTATTTAACCATTTTACTACCTTTCCAGACTTATTGGCATCTACATTTCTTTCTGAAGAATGACACCACAGTCCAATAACAAAAAGAACACCACACCTTACATGTCAGGTTTGAATTAGACAGGCTCCACCTGCAGGAGGTTCTAATCAATGGCAATTAATTTGGAATCTTGTGTGCTAAATGTATGAATGTACTTTTCCATGTAAATGGTCTCTTTGTGTGTATTTAAATGATGAAAATATGCATTTTATGTGTCGTTTGTGAGTATAATCACATTTATTTGAAGACACTGTAGCAAAGGGGGTTTTCTTGTAAGAATATATTGAAAATAACAATGATTTCCATGGCATAAATTATTTTTTTTACTTGAGTGTAATGTATAATGTTCACGCTAAATCATGTGACTTCACATTTTATATAATTGGTTAAGTAAATCTTTTTTAATCTTCTGTGCTTACCCATGTAATAAGGTATTTTAATTTGTGCTATTGTTATTTTCTTTTTTTTTATTAACCCATTTGCAATGTACATGTCTGTGTGGCAGTCAACAGTGTCTTCTGTTCCTTGTGTCAAGACTTTGATACAGGTCCAGACTCATGAAGCCAGAGGGGGAAAAGGGGTGTTCGTTATTCCACTGTAGCACCAGGAGACAAGCAGGTTTTGCTTGATCCCTGGCAAAGTTCTACTAACAAGTCTCAAGTGTATTCTCTGATGCAGAATCATTTAAAGACACCCAGGTTACTTACTGCCTTAAGTTCTCAATGGTGATACAATAGTTATAAAACATATTTTAGTAATGGCATCATTAAACATTTACAGTGATGTTTGAAAGTGTGTGAACCTTTTAACTGTTTCTATATTTTCAAAAAATCTAAATAAACAACCTAACTAAACAAATGAAACAATAATATCATTATCTTATTTGGTCATGTATTTATTGAAAAAAATCCAATAACATATCTTTGTGTGGCAAAAGTAAGTGAATCTTTAGAATTATTATATAATTTGAAGGTGAAATCAGAGTCTGGTGTTCTCAGTCAACTGGGTGACATTATGTGTGTGAGAAACCCTGTTTTATTTAAAGAACAGAGATCCAGCCATGCCTGATCAAGATCATTCAACCCAAATCTGTTGCGTCAATGTGGTGTTTTAAATGTTTTGTTGTAAAAGGCACAAGCAAAACAACTCTCTTGTATTACTGTATTATACTGAGTTATAAGTCACATTAACCACATTTACACTAATCAGACACAAGATTAGAACCAATACCAGGTTTGGTTAATATCATTCAGTGGTACTCATTACAGTGGCACCTGTCAAGGTGTGTTGAATAGAGTATTAAGCAGCAAGTGAGCATGTCTTGAAATTGATGCATTAGCATCAGGAATTATGGGCAAGAGCAAGATCTGAGTGGCTTTGACAAAAGCCAAATTGTGACGACTGGGTCAAAGCACCTTCAAAAAGGAAGGCATTATGGAGCATTCCTAGTATATGGTGGCTAGTAAAAGAGGTCCAAAGAAAGACAATCATTTAACTGTAGACAGGATCATGGGTGCCCAAGGCATGTTTTCTTTCACTTCATGTGGACGGCTGGGTGTGTGTGTCGAGTAGATGGCATAAGAATGCACTATGGAAAGAAGGTAAGATGGCAGAGGCAGTGTGATGCTCTAAGCAATGTTCTACTGGAAAACCTTTGACACATACCACCTACCTAAACATTGTTGTAGACCAAATATCCAACTTGACAGAAATGGTATTCAGCAGCAAAATGCATCTTCATACACTGCAGAAACTGTTTAAGGAACATGACAAACACTTCTGACTTGAAAACAAATGACAAATTACCAATTTCTCCATCGTTGCTTTGGAGGAAAGTGCTGTTCATATTACTTTAATCTGTGAAGGCCTATCCTCATAGCTTACAAGATCTGCTGCTAAAACCTTACCACAGCACACCTTCAGAGATCTTATGAAGTCCATGCTTTAATGAGTCTGAGATATATTGGGGTGGGTGGGGCTATTATACAACTTTAGATTGTTATACAACTTTCGGCAGGTGGTTTTGATGTTGCCGCTGATTGGTGCACATGTGCACAATAAAACAACTAAGCGTTTATGAAGCCTAAAAATTGGATCAAATTAAGACATTTACATGAGTTATAAAAGACTGTTTCCACATTTATATGCGTGTCTAATATGCCTTCACAGCGCACCTGAGCTTCTTGCTGTTCAAAATGGGCAAATTATAATTTTTCCCCCATCCATTTACATATGATTACAGAAATAATATAGTTATTTATGTTTAATATGAATAACTTGCCTCTCCTCCAACGTTTCTGTCACTAATGGTTGTTTTGATGTTGCATGTGGTTTTGATGCCACAGAGACACATCAGAATCATTGGAGTGATCTTATCATTTACAAGTCATTATCTACCTCAACTGTCAGTGCCAATCCTGACCACATGTTTTATTGTGTTCATCAATGCCACCTAGTCAGACTATGACAACTAAACATTAGATCAGCAGTTTCAATTACCGTAACTTTTTCTGGTATTATTTTTTCTTTGAAACGTTCCCTTTCCCTAATTTAAATGAAATTATAACTGAGGAAAATTCAATCAAAAGTAAGGCCTAGGACAAATTTACACAGATCACACAGGATATTTAAATTCTCATACTCTATAATACACTGCATTAGGGTAAATTAGTGGGGAGATAATGTAATGTATTCTGAATACTGCTGTTTCAAAAATTATTGTGAATAGAAAGCAGAAACTATATTTCGTTATTTATTTTTATTCTAAAAGAATGCTGTTTTTGGTCAGCTTTTATTACTAAACTGCCCTGCACAGGCAATATAATCCACGATGTGCAGAAAGCAGACACTTAAAGGACACTTTAATATATATGTGCATTAGAAAATAATAAGATACAATACATTAACTCTGCCAGGGTCATGACCAGCAAAACTCAACCATTTGTTATAAGAGCTTAATACAGAAACTCCCACAATATAACACTGGAAAATAGCAAAACAGCTTGCATCAAAGCTGAGCATAATCTTGCAGTTCTTTCTAAAAAAGCCTTCTTTTTTTAAAGGAGAAAGCCCTGTTTTCCGCTATTGAATTGCCATTAGCATGTTTGTTGTGACCTCTGGCTAAACCTTCATCTCGCCCCATAATTGAAACTCCCTGTTTGCTTTGCTTCAGCATCTGTCGAGTGAAAGACACATTTCAATTTGTGGTTTCCTTTGGGCTCTACTCTTTCCTCCCGAGGCTGCCAGCAAAACAGTAATTAGTAGGGCTCCCAGAATAGGATAGCGAGGCCTTTCAAAAACTGTTAATTACAACTTGATGAAGACCAGGCTACCACACATCTATTATGAACCACTTGTAGAGAGTAGGAGGCTCTCTAATGAAACATGAACATATCTGTGTGAAAGTGAAGGAAGGAAGTGAACAGTATCTCTCAGCAAATGATTCCAAAAAAAGCAAATTAAAGTTTTCACACTGGACTTCGATATGCCTTTATATATCCTAAGGCCTTAGATAATAATAATTTAGAACACTGGAAGTTTGAGATTTAAAGAACTTGAAGGAAACTAAAGTAATATACTTAAAAGTAAAACTTTCAGGACTACTGCAGATGGCTCTTTATGACTCATGGTAAAATAAAATCAAAGCTGGATCAATGGCCAAACTATGCATGACTCACTGGTTGAATTGTTACTGGACATGACACGCTTAATTATTTTCATAAGAAAGAAGAAGAACATTTTCAAATAAATAATGTAAACATCTGACTTGCCTGTGCTTACTTGAAAATGTTACACAAATAATGTCACCAGTCAATTTGTATAGCTTAAGAGAGTTTAAGGTCTGTAGCCTGAGCTGCAATTTAATGATCATTTATTATGAACCCTGTACAAAACAATGCCCCAACTCAAAAAAAAATATTGAGCATTTACTTACCCCGAGTTTTTTCTGGTGTATGACAACCGTAGACAAAATTAATGGAAGGTTATGTAACCAGTTCAACTATAAACATGTCTATAAAAATCTACAGACAAAGATATGAACAAAATTCAAAAAGTGTTCTTTTACACTTTTGATATATTTATGTCTGTTTGCTGTTTGCTTTTGTTAGTCAATTATAGGTTAACAAACATCTCAATGATCATAAGCATCCATTACTTAACAGACAGGTCATTTGGGAGAACAACCTTTTTACTAGATTTTTGTTTTACTATGTAGTACTTCCAATGTGTATTATGAAGTTAAAATGGAAAGACAGAAAAGAAAGACTAACTGTCAGTGTGTTCTGTCTTCTTTAGCAGAAAGCAGTAGTTCAGAACAAAATGACCTTGTCAAATACTGCAAAAGAAGTGTCTTTCCAAGCAAATTGATTTTCCAGTAAACCTCTGCTGGAAAAGCTCTCTGCTGATCAATGTCATTCTGCTTTTAGGCTGTTAGCAATGGAAAAATCAGTGCATGTGTTGGACAACAGCTCCCAATTCAATATGGGGACCTGAAGGGATCAACCCAGAAAATTCCAGAAAGTCATGAAGGCTTAAAAAGCGTCATGTAATTCTGACTGACTTCTGATGAGTTTCATGGGTCTGTTCACACCGGAACCTTATATGACAAAACTGAAGCATTTGCTGGAAGCCTGTTGCTAGACGTGTGTGCGAGAGCGTAGTGCTTCTGCACAGCAGAGGTACTGCAGCTCGCCTGAGGAAAAAGAATATGTCCATGCATCACAACACATGCACAAATAGGACATATTAGTCAAAACTGTGGTTATAACAGAACACCTGAAACACACAAGGGAGTTGACACAGCAGTTTTACCAAGCAGACAAGCATTTATTCTGTTCTTATCAGCATTCATGTTAATATCAGTATTGTAACCCTCAGGAATCAACCAAACAATACACAACTGGGTCCAGTGAATGAATAATTTATCATTTATTCTTTTGGTGTACACTTTCAGGTTGAAATTGTTAATTGATACTAGAACACTAGATACTAGAATTGATTTCCTAGTTAATACTGTGGGCAGAATCTAACTAGTCAAATACAGTTGAAATATTGCAATTTTGTGGAAATATTACACAAGAAACCAGTTTGGCCTCACACTGTGTAAAACTGTCTGGTAATTCACACCATGTTGATTTCAAGAGGCACCTACTATAGACTTAGATGACCAACCACACAACATTTTTAGCATGAAGTATAAACAACAACAAACTTATGCAAAATAAAGTTATACGTAAGGTGGGTAATGTAATCTTATTTATTTACAGCAGGAGATTTAAACAAATCCTTGAACACATTTTAATTTATTCCGCAGTTATATAGATTAAAAATGATGTTATAACTGATGAACAGGGTGGGTTTGGTCTATTTCATACATTTACTGCATAAACATTGCATAATGATAATACTATTAGTATATAATTACACTACTATTACTATAGTATTAGTATTAATAGTCATGTTATTGCTAGTACAATGTTACCATTAGTATTCATTATAATAATAATTGATAGGTTAGTATCATTTGAACAATCCACGCAACACAACGCTAACACTTGTTTTAAGTTAACATTGGTTTAGATGGTTCAGCAATGTTTCAGCTAACTTTACATTTGGCTTGTTAAGTGTTTAAATTGAAGCTTTTTTTGGCTTATTATCCAGTCATATTACAAACGCAAATGAAATGATTAACCTTTCAGCAAACATGAGAAACAGAGATGTCTTATGTTCTGCTGTCACTGTGCTTATTGTACAAATGTTGAATCCAAACTACAAAGAAGAACCCAAAGTTGACATTCTTACACAAACCACAAGAATCTCATCAAAAACAAAAGCCATAAAATCTGTCATCTAACCTTCAAGAACCTCTGCAAGAACATCAAATACTGAATAATGTCTCCCACACCTGCTTGTCAGAGAGTCCCTTCTCAAAGGCTGCCAGAGATTTCAACTCAATGATAGGAGGGTGGTTGTAGAGGGGAGAGATAAAACAAATGAGTTAAATAATAATGGATTCATTTAGATTTTTCCCCACTGGCTTGGGCACAGTTCCATTAGAAACATCACATTACAATTCACAATTACAGAGGCACAAAAATATTGTATTTTAAATAGTATGGCATGATGAATCATGCTTAATATAACAGTGGACTTGAGCTTAAGTGGCTTGAAACAGGTCTGGTTTGATATCAGGTGTTTGTACCCTACAATACCGGCTTGTAACTTACTCGCAACCACTTGTTTTTAGTAGGCTGAAGGGAGTGAGTGAGTGAGTGAGTGAGTGAGTGAGTGAGTGAGTGAGTGCTTCCCATTGGATTAACAATAAACATAAGACAAGAGGTGGGGAGTGTTCTGAAATGTGTGGTGATTTTATATTTTAGGTATATGTTCAGGGTCAGGTGTACGTCACATAAACCATGGAGTATAATTGTCTGTTTTTATGTTTTTTGTTTTTTTATTATAACAAACTTAAACTTAAATGTTATGGCACTCCTGTTCCATATTTTCATATAAACTAGTTAATCTCTGCCTTACATAATAATTTGATAACTACATGAGAACAGATTGCCGTTTGAAAATCTTATTATATGCTTGGCCGTGCTTAGTAATCACAATTTCACCTCACACATCCACACCCATTAGGAACTCTGGTACAAACTTTACCATACAATGATTATAATAAAATTTGACCTTGAAGTCCTCAGCTCTCTGGTAGCTCATATGGGTTTTTAGCATGAAATTAGACCAGAAGACCTGTCAGAACGGAAGCTGAAATCAATTAGAAGATGAATGGTCCAGTTCATATAGAAAATGTAATCTATATGAAGGTGCCAATGGGTTATACTGTATTATTCTGACCTAATTTAACCCAAGTGTCCATTAAATACACCAGGATCACAAGCAAATGAATAAAACTGGAAGAAGGTCAGGGTTCACTGTGAGGTTGCATTCATGGTCAAATGACAGTTATTATTATTAGGGAGCTATTACAGTTATGTACAGTCATTTTGTACTTCAAAATCAACTGTTCACTTATTCATTACAAAAAGTGAAATTCTATGTAAAGTTGTTGTGCATACAAGCTTTTAATGAAAAAACATCCTTCACATTTTTGTCATTTCTTTATAAAACTCAAACACGTTGGTATGCATAAATGTAATTAGTTACATAATCACTGCATTTGTAATTCACTACTAGTAAATTCTAGTACATCGTGCTTAACAGATATAACTGTTAATTTGATGGGTTAACATCAGCATTCTGGCATCCCAAGAGTATATTTAAGGGTAGAAGTTTTTGTGTCAAAACAAGATTTGGAGAAACATGCTCTTCTTCTTGGCCTCCTAAGAAAGACCATCAGACAGCTACAGTCTATATACAGCAAGAAAAGAGAGCACATTATTCCAATTACATACAGAGTTCAAAGCATTATTTATAGTTTAGAAGTCACTCAGTGATTCGGCCCCGAAACATTTATTTGTAATGTTTGAGGAATCAGCAGGAGATAGTCAGCTAGTTGTAACTAGAACTGTATCTAAACATTATGAAATGATGCTTAGTCATTATACTGCCCACTGCTGGAACTAGTTCCCTAGGGAGATCAGATCTGTCTCAATTTTGGTCAGGTTTAAAAAGAAGCTGAAAGCTGCCTTGTTTTCCACAGCTTTCAACTGCACAAAGGCTTCGTTTTTTTCTTACCTATACCTAACATAAATTATGCACTTTATTTAAAAACTTTATTTCTTCTACATTCTGGATTATTGATACGTTTATGCTTTTTTTATGTAACTGACTGACCTATATATGTATATATGTTATGACATATGGATGTACGTACATAGCCATCATAAACCAAAAAATTTTAATCTGAGGCAAAACAAGTACATGACATCACTTTGTATAGCACTTCAATTCCAAAGTAGGGCTACACTTGATATTTTCAATAAATGGCCTCCGCATCTTGTGTTAGAACCATGAGTAATATGAATGAAAGCCACAAGGATGTATTGTCAGGGGCAGGTGAATCATGTACACTGTGTTCTACTGCACAGTGCATAACTGCACTTAGGCACTTGTTCTGACCAAGCTTGAAATCACTCACTGTATGTTCTTCTTCACAGAAACAAATCATATAAGACACTATAGTAACTGAAAACAAGTTTAATATAATACAGCTATGTATGTGAAGGCACAGCCATTATTTACACCAGGGGTGCCCAGCTGAGGTCCTGGAGGACCAGTGTCCAGGGCAGTTAGATGATCCTCCTACTCAAACACAACTGGTTTAGTGTGCATGTTTGAAGAGGGTAACTCTCACACTGGGCTGGACACTGGCCCTCCAGGACCAGAACTGGCCACCGACTTAGACCACTACATAGAGTCTGTAAACAACAATTGATAAATAGGAAGTGCATAACCTGCATATATATTGCTTGCTGTGTATTGAGCTGTGTTGTCCCCAGATCAGTCAGAGTGTCCATGCTAACCTCTTTTCATTGCAGAAAGTGCAGACAATGAGTAAATGAGTTTCAGAAATGGGCCGAGGAACAATGGAAAAGTTGGCCTGGTTTGAAGTCTCGAGTTATCTTTTACATCATGTGCTGCCAGGTGCCTGTGCATCACTTACCTGGGGAAGAGACAGCGCAAGAAAGCACTGCTGGAAGAAGGAAAGCCAGTAAAGGCAGTGTTATGCTTTAGGCAATGTTCTGCTTGCAGATCTTGGGTCCTGACATTCATGTGGTTACTTTGACATGTATCACCTACCTGAACATCATTGCAGACCAAATACAATCCTTTATAACACTGGTATTCCCTAATGGAAAATGCAAGAAAATGCACCTTGCCACACTGCAGAAATGTTCAGAAATGTTTATCAAAGATATTAACAAGACACTGGCTACTTTCCAATGAGTTTTAACTACAAAGTCGTCATCAGGGCATGATAAACTACTCGTGTGCAGGAACACCTGAGGTTTTTCCTTGTTTCTCTAAAGACACTTAGAGGGCCAATCTGATTTTTACAAGCACTGATTGATTTTTGAAATTTAATTATTTTTGAAGAATTATCTTTTTATCTGCCTCTTTGGATCTGAGGAAGATGAGAAAGAGTTTAAGGAAGTGACTTAATCTCCAAACTCAAATATCTGTTGGAGGCTGGACAGAGGAAAAACTATTCTGATTCATGGACGATATGAATCATTCTTCATTATATTCCCCAAAAGTGGATGAGTGCACGTGTGTCATACACCAATAGAATGTTACAGGCCTAAATGCATGCCACAGGCTCATGTATGTTGTTTTGGGCAGAGGGAAGGCAAACTGCAAACCAGTAATATTATTCTGACATTATTTTTGTCCTATGAGGAAATATGTTTTTCCTTACTGATGAAAATGCCTCCATGCACAAGGTTTGTTGAGTGATGGAGTGAAAGTGATATGTCATAAACTATTACCTTAAAAGGTCACAAGATCTCAACCCAACTGAACACCTATATGATATTTTATGTTTGACAATGCTCTCCTCCACCATCAACATCAGCTGAACATATCTTACCTAAAGAAATCTTTTGGTGAAAGAATAAAAATGAAAGTGATGATTTATTACTGTGAACACACCCAATTACACAAAGCACACAACAACAAAATGTGACCCCTGCATTTAGCGCATCCACATGTGGAGCAGCTATGCTATTCACAGTGTTTGGGGGGCAGTGTAGTAGGATAGTACCTTGTTCAAGGTAAAAAAGAGTAGGTTCCACTAGGTTATCACGGCTGTGTTAAAGTGTTCCACTTTGTAAAATATATGGTGAGAACCGAAGCTGTTCTGGAGGCTTGTGATAAACACCTTACTGTGTTGTGTTGTCGCTTGTAACTTATCTCTATTTGATGTATCACCCACGTTTACTGGCAGTTACATTTGCATATTGCAATTTTCTGTGACATTAGTAATGCAGAGGTCAGTATTATGCAACCACTGTTATACAGGATTCTTTCACACAACTGAAAGGAATCATCCAGAACTTCCAATGGCCAACTTGAGATGGGAATCTGTGCTGATAGGGTTTGGAACAGTCTTGTTTGTTTAGGATCACCAACTGTCCTGTAGCACTGCAAACACACTGACGCACGATAATGGCTACAGTAATCACACAGAAGACCATGAGAAAACGTGATCTTTGGTTGGTTACTTTTGCCTGCCCAGTGGTCTAGAACTCTTTGGAGATGGATGTATGTCACACACAAAAGTCAATGTGTCTTGAATTCACTTTTTTTCTGAAAATTCCATATTATAAAATTGATGTGAAAATTATACACACATTTGAGTCAAGTTAGTTCACTGCATCTCTTCTTTCTCCCGTATATGATTTATAAACCCACTTAGCATATCAACAGCTTCCTAAAGCAAATTGGAGTGGGAGCTAGCTGGCATGCTGTAGCATTGAGCTGTCCCCTTTGTGAGCCATATACTGCAGTGGAGAGCTGGTCATGACTGCTTTCTGTGTTCAGTGTGGGCTCAGTGTGGGCTCAGCGTGGGCTCAGTGTGGGCATGCTGCACAGTCATCAGCCACCTGCTGGAGAAATGTTCACACTGCTTCCTCCCTTTATGAAGGGCATGGGTACACAGACAATAATGAAAGAGTGAGTGAGTGCTGTTCTGAAGTGTCCTCTCTCCTGATGAGAAAAGACTAAAGTCTTATATTCTTATAAGTAAATTCAGGTTTTGGGTTCTCAGCACAGCACTCTGATGATTGACAGACTCTCTTACACTCTTACAGGATCTGGAATAAGTGTATATTTTATTTTAACCCTTTGGTGCCCAATATGTTGATCGCGATCTACTGGTCGATCACAAAGGCAAGTGTGGGCACCCCTGCTTTAAACTACAGATCTTTCATGTGCAAACCACAGCGAGAGCCATTATCTACAATTATCTACATGGCAAAAACATGGAAGAGTGATGAAACTTCCCAGGGGTGGCCAGCCGACCAAAATTACCCCAAGAGCCCAGCCTCAGTTTAGGTCAGTGTTCATGACTCCACCATAAGAAACAGACTGGGCAAAAATGGCCTGCAGATGGCAAATGGCAGAGTGCCAAGACGAAAACAACGGCTGAGTAAAAGGAACATTAGGGCTCATTTTAATTTTGCTAGAAAACATCTTGATGATCCCCAAGACCTTTGGGAAAATACTCTGTGGACGCACGAGACAAAAGTTGAAGGTGTCTGTCCCATGACATCTGGTGTAGAAGTAACACCATATTTCAGAAAAAGAACATCATACCAACGGTAAAATATGGTGGTACTAGTGTGATGATCTGGGGCTGTTTTGTTGCTTCAGGATCTGGAAGACTTTCTGTTATAAATGGAACCATAAATTCTGCTGACTACCAAAAACTCCTGAAGGCCATCTGTTCATTACCTAAAGCTCAAACGAACTTGGGTTCTGCAGCAGGACAATGATGCAAAACACACCAGCAAGTCCACCTCTAATTGGCTGAAGAAAAACAAAATGAAGACTTTGGAGTGGCCTAGTCAAAGATCTGACTTGAATGCTATTGAGATGCTGTGGCTTGACCTTAAAAATGTGTTTCATGATCAAAAACCCTCCAATGTGGCTGAACTGCAACAATTCTGCAAAGACAATTTGGCCAAAGGTTATCGCAAACGCTTGATTGCAGTTGTTGATGCTAAGGGTAGTCCATTCATTTATTAGGTTCGGGGGCAATCACTTTGTCAAATAGGGCCATAAAGGTTTGGGATTTTTTTCTCCCTTAATAATAATCATTCACTTTTAAAAATGCATTTGGAGTTTACTTTTGTTGTCTTTGACTAATATTTAAATTTGTTTAATGATCTGAAACATTTAAATGTGATGATCATGGAAAAAAATCAGGAAATCAGGAAGGGGGGAAATACTTTTTCACACCACTGTACATAATAGGCCTATTCATATTACATGTATATCTTTTACTTACATATATTATTCTGCCTTGTACTACCAAAATAAATACAATAATCATGTCTGGTCCTCTAAATACTCTTTTTTGAGCCAGTGACACATTTCAAGAAAAAAACATGAAAATTATAAACACTTTAGGAAAAAAATAAGTTTAAACAATAGTGTGGTGGTTTTCTAGTAAGAATAAGAACATAACCTGTTATTTAGGTTAGGAGTGGGCAATATGATATATTCTTGTTATTGTGATTAAATCTTATATTTTACACATAATGCATGGACATTTATGGTTTAATTTCTTTGCATTTGCATCTGGTAAGAACCTTTAGAAATGTATTTACTTAGAAAATTGGTGACCCATTTTTTTTTACCCAATGTACATATTAATAAGGGGGAAAATGTGATGTATATATTTGCATCATAAAAATTATTTATTTATGTATTATTTATTATTTATTATATAATTTATTGTCAAGCCAATAAAAAGTGTAGGATCTAGGCTCACAATCTTCATTTTAAATGTAATGTGGAACAAATTCCATTAATTTTTTTCAAATAATTGAATTGGGGAACTTCTGGCTATACATCACAAACCCATGGGGGCTTTCTGACTGCACTTGAAAAATAATGATCCTAAAGAACAATTCACTAGGTGGATTACTGTACTGAGAATGATTTTACTCGAGCGTGAGCGTGAGTTTAAGGAATATCCACATATGGTAAAAGGTATCATAATCTGCTAATAGTTTCAAGTACATTCAAGTCAAGAACCATCTAAGAACCTTTTTAAAGAGTGTAGTTACAAGATGACGTGTCTCAAGAGTATTAACTGAATAAAGCAGCAGTTTGAGAAGATGTAAGAGGATCGTGCATGGACTACCATAATAATTATCTGCTTCAGTCTCAATCTTACTCAATTTGTCTTTTACCTTAAGTGAGACCTGACAGCAATGTGTAGGTTCTATCAATGTGTTAACTATGTCTATCTTCTATTAACCCTATACTATTAATATTAATACAAAATTACAGAATTAATTACATAATTATGTAATTAATTATCTTTGCATTTACTGTAACTCATGCATATCAAATAATAATAAAATCTTAATAAATATCTCTTTTTCCCCCAAAAATGTGAAAATTACATAAAATTGAAAATCTGCACTTTCAACATAATTTGTTCATTTCTTGTTACAGTGAGCTACAAACTGGTACATATAAAAATGTCTATTTGCTGCTCTGATATGCAATTAATTTCATTAGAACTGGAGGGTTTTGCAGAGCCTATTAACACTGCAATATTGACTCTGGCACTGACAATCTCAGCAATAATATATTGTCTTTAAGCCTGAATAACTTTATAAGCTTCCCAAGATAATTTTAAATAAAACTAGAGAAGCTAGTGGGCCATACGCATAATTGGGTTCACTGTGAAATAATAAATCTACAGTACCTTAGAAGAGTCCCCTAATAACTAGATCACAGCAGATACAGGTGAGCTGAGTTTGTGCTAAATCAGAGAACAGGGGGGTGGAATTTATAAAATTACAATGAAAAATATACAGATACATACTGCTTATTTATATTTGAATTTGTAAGTCAAGTCTGGCTTATCAGATAGCTGTCTTTTCATCAAAAGGCTAAGTATGCTATCCTATCTGTAAGGCCATTTCTTAGGGTGGCTGAGATAAAATTGGTACAAGTATAAACTGGGTTATCCAGCAAAGGAACCACATTGGCGCTCTCCTGAGCCCAAACACATTTGACCTAAACAGAAAGGAAGCAAGTGCCAGTAGGGGGAGGCAGTGTGGCCTCGAGTTGAGCGTCCCATAGGGTGGGTTTCAGTTTCGCTGGGGGACTCTGCTGCTGGTGTTTTCCAGACATGTCCAGGCTACGCAGTCCCGTGTTGAAAACACACACACATGCACACTGTGCAGTTCCTGGAACCCAGCGACTGTTCTAGACTGGCAGTGGCCTGAGTAGCACCTTCAGTTTGTTAATATCTCGCCACCAACATCTTGCCATCATGGCTGGCCATCGCTCACTCACTGTTTTTGTTTTCCACATCGACGGAGGGTAGCAAGTGTGTTCCTCTGTTTACGTTCCCCCTTGCACATGGGCCCAGTCATTGCGTCCCTCATCGCCTCATCAGCAGCACTTGCTAACATATTACAATAATTAATCTAGTTTTATTTCATATTTGCATATAACAGGAAAAAGTGCATATAATGGATTTGTATTTGCCAAACCATGGTACATTTTACCAAGTTTAAACAAAAAAATTTGATCGATCTTATCAGGACATTTTCCAATGTGAAGCAGCTAACTGCCAATATGTTACTGTGCTTAAAGAAAGAAAGTTACTGCAAAGTAACACGGTGGATAAACTACATAAAGGTAAAGTATTCATAAACTGCCTAATGGTGTATTTTTCCTTTAAATCTATTCCATTGGGAAACCTACTAAAGCTGACACCATAGTTTTATGGTCCAATGATTTTAAATCACAGAAGCCTACAGTTTCGGCCACACACTCTTTTTAACACCCACATCCCTAAATCTGTCGTGCACACAGCAAGCTCCGACAAGCAACATTTGAGATAAGCATCTTTTTTGGGTGACTGAATGTTGCTGAATATTTTATTTCATGTTTATGAATAAATTATAGAAAATATCAAGGGAAACAAGAGAGAGTTTTGCATCAGTGCCATCTTAGTAAGGGTTGGGGTTATGAAACTATAAAAGTAAAAAGTATCCTTATTTTTGAATGGGTTTGTGAAATTGGCTGGAGATGAAAAATCAAAGATTACAGAAGCTTTAAAAACACCACAAAAACAAAAAATTCAGAGAAATTATTCACACTACTTGCATTTCACAATATAAAACATTGCTCCTTGTCCCATTTCCAGGACAGGAAAATTCCACCCTTATTCAACTCTCCTTTGCTTTTTCCAATCATGGACAATAGGCTATTCTTTCCTCCTCCCTGCCTGTCTTTTCTTCTCTGTTAACCACCTCATTCCTCATCTCTACATCTCTCTCTGCTCTTTATACCACCAAGTCATTCGTCTTTCATGCTTTTCGTCTTTCCGTTCTGTTCCTCTTGCATTTCCTTTCATCTTCATCTCTCTCACAATAATTCATAGTTGCAATATCATAATTATTCCACTTGCAAAAATTACCCAATTTTTTCCGTCACTATTTCTTCCTGCTAACAGGAATTCAGAACATGGAATGTAAAATCAAAGACAACGTTATTACTGTTGGGGCAGAGAAGAAAGAGGGATAACAACGGAATTCTCTGAGGAGGATGCTTTACCTTCAGACTTTGATCCATGCTCCACCCGCACAAACTTTACTGAATAAAAACTAAAATCCAACTCGGCCTTATGACAAACCGTAGCACGCAACTCAAAACTCTTACATTTAATGTAGAAATATACTTGCTTTACCCAGTTGCGTTGTTAACGTTTGTGCTGATATGCTTGCTTCCGTACTGTGCGTCCTAATCTGTAGTTGATACTCCT
>JBBIGC010000125.1:18639719-18670205 GCA_037576955.1 Lepidarchus adonis | reverse complement strand
CTGTCCACCATCCAACGGAAGAAGCGGCCCACGGAGAAGACGAGGCCGCAGCGCGCCGACTTGCCGCGTCGGAAGCGGTCGCCCGTGCTCATGTTGTAGAGGGAGAGCGCGCCGAGCGCCGCCGCCACGCAGTTCACCGAGATGGTCCAGGAGAGCGCGGCCTTGACCGCGCTCTGCACCTCGTGCCGAGTGCACCTGGCGTAGCGCAAACTCAGGCGCTGCGCCTCGCGCGCCACGCGCACTAACGCGCGGCTCACGAGCGCCGAGAGCTTCGCAACGACTTCCGGCGACGGCGGCACAGGCGCAAGCGTCTCGTCCCGGCGCAGCGCGCCCTCCACCTCCGCCAAGCTCCATGGCACCTCGTCGAGCTCGGGCAGCTTGGCGCACTGGCCCGAGCACTCGAGGATCTCAGCGTCCTCCGCCAGCACGGTGTTCACCGTGTCCAAGCTGTTGTGCCTGCTGTGCATGGACTCGGTCAGATGCCAGCAGTTGCCGCCATGCGCGTGCGACAGGTGCGCGTCGGAGCAGCAGAGCGACACGCTGGACGACCTGAAGGAGTCCGCCGCGCCACCATAACCGGAATCGAGCGTTAAGTCCTCCAGCGTCCTCGCGCCCGTCTTACCCTTGCCGGACATGGCTGCGCCTCATAATGCAGGGGCTTTACGGCGGCGCGCGCTGAAGCACAAATGGGCGAAAACAATCAATAAGCAAAAAAAACACCAACAACAACCACACACGAGCGCAAATGTCCTCTTCTCTCGCGCCTCCTTCCTCTCCCTTCTTTCAAGCAAAAATGTACTATGCTCTTCGTTTCTTTTCTTTGTCGTCCCGAGTTTCTTTTTTCTTGTTTTTCTTGTTTTCTTTCGTCGCTCACGAGCTCCAACTTGGTGCGCGGAACTGTGGCGAGCTCGAGCTCCACGCAAAACGCTCGCGCTGCAAAGCTGCGGCGGAGGAGGGGCTGGGCTATGCAAATACAGAACGGGTGACGACCAATCAACAGGCTGGGAAAGTGTAGAGTGACGGAGGAGCTTCGCTCATCTGTTGCGGCGTTTATGGCGGACAAAGCGGCACGACAAGACGAGGAGGTGTGTGAGAGTAGCCGCCCTCTGTGTGGGATATTTGACATTTCATCGTTTGAAGGATGGTGGTTGAAAACAATCAGTGTAGAAAATGTGACACAGAGACCTGGACACACTGACCTATATGTTCAGATTCCCCTGGAGCGATCTAAGACCCCTGCGCCCAATGCAAAGGGGGAAAACCTCCCCTTCTTCCAGGGGGAGAACCTCCCCTTCTTCCAAACATTTGGGCTGTGGACCAGACTTCAGAGCTCCATCCAGTACCACCAGTATCATCATCAGTGCTTGACCACTCCAGTGTATGAATACAATTCGAGCAATGTTCTCCTGTACATCCATTCCAGAAAGGATGGAAACTCTTTTTTTAGAGATAAGCCACTCAGTCATAACATTAAAACCACCTGCCTCCCAACCATCAGCCTGACTGTGGTGCACTGTGTGGTCAGACTCCAGCAGTGTTTTGTGCTACAGTAGCTCTTCTGTGGGCTACAGGTGGGCTCTTCACTCCCCACCGGATTGTACTAACAGGAAGACCACACCAGACCTGCTGTTGCTTTAACAGTCATCTAGCCATCATGGTTTCTCTCTTGCTTCCAACCCATCACCTTCAAGAACTGAGTGTTCACTTGTGGCCACAAGTGTCATTATAACAAAATATAGAGACAATCAATATGATTCACTTCTCCTGTCAGTGGTTGTAATGTTTTGGCTGTTTTGTTTGCAGTTTACTTTCCATCCAAAATAGGTCTGATTCTATATAAAATTCATTATTTGTGTCCATTATTTGCAGCACAACTCAGCTCTGAATCATTTCTCAGTCACCAGCGTAAAAAAGCTCTTATGTCTGGAGGCTGTGTGCGTCTGTACCTCTGTACCTCTGTACCTCTGTACCTGCATGTGTTATTTCACTGCTGAATTACAATGAAGAAGCGCACTGATATTGATATTTATATTCAGATACTAGATTACATGGAAGATTCTGGATTGGCTTCACTTGGATGTGTGTACGTGTGTGAAAGTGGAGGGGATTTAAAATGTGCTCAGCAGTATGAAACACTGTGCAGCACACTACCTCACAATAAAGCACAGGAGCTTCAGGCTGCCCAGAACCAATCAGGTGAAAAACACAGTTTCAAAAAACTATTTAATTTAGCCGGTTTATCTTGTTAAATGTCACCTGGATAAGTTGAAAAAACTGCAGAAATAGTCTACATTTATATTCCTTCGTTGACGCTTATGTAAAAGTAAAGCAACTCCTAGGATGGAAAACCTTTGTTTTGGCGCCCCCTGTGGACAAAAGCGGTAATCGACGGATAGTATAGTACGAAAGCACAGCGATCGTGACCTAGCCATCTGCTCCACATCTTCACAATATCTAATTATTAGCAATGTGTGCATACCTGGTACAACATCTAACATTTTAAAATTGAGAACAGTTTTGTCTACAATCAACAATCAATCTAAGATTTGTGAATATGAATAACATATGACCTCCACTATAAACTGTGCACTTATGTAAATTTTATTTATATCTTTATGTTTTAACTTCTATACATGTCTATTTTTCAGTATTATGAACATAAAGTCCTGAGCAAAGTCTTAGAAACCTATGCAAAAAAACATTTATTTCAGCATTGAGTGTCTTTCTGCAGCAAAACACAAGTTAACATTGGAATACATGCAAATAAACATGAACGCAGCACAAAAATTCAAGATTTGTTTAAAGTAGTTGATGTTTTTGTTTAAAGAACACCAGATTGGCTCCAGATGTCTCTTCTATATCTCCAGCTGTTGCATAGATGTGTGAAACTCCAACAGCAGCATCTGATTTCATGTAATGAAAGACTGATTGTGTAAAACCAGACATTTGATGGAAACTAGGGGTAATTAAGGTCACACACACAAAATCACTATTTCCTGTATTACTGTTATTTGTATAAAATACACATGTGGTAGATAAATTGTTCAATATTTATTATGTAAAATATATTTTGTATAATGTCTATTCTATTTTTAATTAGTGGTTTAGAAAACAAACACTCACTATTCAGCATATACAATGGAGGAAATAATTATTTCACCCCTTGCTGATTTTGTAAGTTGTTGACTGTATGCTTTGGGTCACTGTCATGCTGGAAGCCCCATCCATGACCCCATTTCAGTGTCCTGGCAGGGGGAAGGAGGTTGTCACTCAAGATTTTACGGTACATGGTCCCGTCCATCCTCCTGTCAATGCGGTGAAGTTGTTCTGTGGCCTTAGCAGAGAAACACCGCCAAAGCATCAGGTGAGATCTTGCATTTAATTGATGGTCATTTTGTGTTCCATTTTTAAACCTGCAACAACAGTTGTCTCCTTCTCACCCAGTTTCTTGTTTATGGTTTTGTAGCCCATTCTTGTGCAGGCCTACAATCTTGTCCCTGACATCCTTAGACAGCTCTTTGGTCTTGCTCATGGTGGAGAGGTCAGAGTTTGATTGATTGATTGAGTATGTGGACAGGTGTCTTTTATACAGGTGACTAGTTGCGACAGGTGTCTTTATTGTGGGTGACGAGAAGCATCTAACCGTGGGAGCCAGAACTCTTAGTGGTTGGTAGAGGTTCAAATACTTATTTTGCTCAAAGAAATGCGAATCAATTTATATATTTTTATATAATGTGATTTTCTGGATTTTCTTTTTGATATTCTATCTCTCACTATTAAAATAGATCTACCATTAAAATTATAGACTGTTCATTTCTTTGTCAGTGGGCAAACTTACAAAATCAGTGAGGGACCAAATATTTATTTCCTCCTGTATACATTTCTCAGGTGAAGAAGACTTTAACATGGTACTCAATACATTTTTATTGGATAATACTCCAGTTACTCAGGAGGGTAAGACAGATATTTTCCGTTTGTTGAACTCTGAATACTGATTCTCCCACACAAAGGTTTGGATTGGGTTCTGATGATTTAAAAATAAATAAATAACTATGTCCTCTAGAGAACACACACCTGTACATTTGGATGCATAACTAGTCAAGTCAAATTTATTTCTACTATATCACTTTGTCACAAGTGACATTGTCACAAAGCAGTTTTACAGAATTACAGAGGTTAGGAAAAACTGTATGGAAGAAACCTTGGGAGGAACCAATGCTCCTCTGCTCGACACTGGATAGTAATAGCAGTCAAAAGAATATATATTAAAAAGAAAGTTTAAAAATGTTAAAAAGTTTAAATTTTAGTTTAAAGTGTGTACAGGTTGGCCTCATTGAGCTACGTTCAGTCAGGTGGAGCATGGTTCTGTCTGTATGGGCTCTATTCAGTAGGAGTGATTGGGTTCCAGTGCATAAGATTTGCTATAAGCAGAACAGCAAACTTGAAACATTTAAGCTACATTTTCCTAATAAACACAGTTGATGTGCTAAATGAAAACTGGTATCAAAGAGCACTGATTAACAAACACACTCATTTGCTCTGCACAGCTGGTCTCAGCACAATCAGAATAACTTTTGTCTAATAAAATAAGGAAAATGATGGTGGGAAGCTCTGTTCTCTACTTAATCAAAACTCGAACTAAATCAGAAGTTACCAACTCCAAGAACATCACAAAATAGAAACACTTGGAAAAAGAAAAAGAGAGAGAACATTACAAAACTGATTAAGTATTAAGATCAATTAGGATTAGTGTACGTTTTCACTACATACGGCTAAACACAGCACTCCACTTATATACTCCATAGTAATAAAAAAAGCGATAATCGAATTACATATTTAATTGAAATATAAAATAAGAAGAAATTGATTAGAAAAATGATTTGTTTGGGGTGCCCTAATTACAGCCAGAGATCTGCATTCATCACAGCACTCAAATATTTAAATAATACATACAATAATAACATAAAAAACATTAATGAAATTATTTTTTTTTTACTTGATATAGCTCATATTTACAGAAAAATAACACAAGGTCACAGATAATGTTGGCCAAACCTACTACTACTACACAACTAAACAGGGTGCATCTAAATATGGTATCTAGCCATGTTGCTCACAACTAGAACCAGCTCTCATGCAGATTACATCTGCCTCAACAATTTCCAGTTTTAAAAAAGAAGCTAAATCTGCCTTGTTTTCCACTGAGAAAGACTTTCACAAAAAACTTAAACTGAATATGAGATCAAGTGACTTGGATCCCCCCCTTACACAACTGCATAAAATAACCTAAACTATCTCAAATAATTCCCACAACACATTCATAAACAGTTCCCAACACAATAACCACAACAAACCCCCAAAACAAAGCCCAAACGCCCCAAGCACATTACCCAGAGGGCCGTGCAGCACCAACACATGCCCCCTAGACTTGAAGACCACACCGGGTGCCACTCCTGTCAGTTGAGAACAGGAAATTGAGGCTACAACCAGAATTGAACAATAATAGATTGGAAGAACGTTGCCTAGTCTGCTGAGTCTCTATTTCAGCTGTGACATTCAGATGATGGGGTCAGAATTTGGTGTAAACAACATGAGAGCATGGATACATCCTGTCTTGTGTCAGCAGTTCAACCTTGTGGTGGTGGTGTAATGGTGTGATGGGCATTTTCTTGGCACCCTTAGTACCTGTTGAGCATCGTTTAAACACCACAGCCTACCTGAGCATTATTGCTGACCATGTCCATCCTTTTATGACCACAGTGTACCCGTCATCTGATGGCTACATCCAGCAGGATAATAGACCATGTCACTAAACTCATATCACCTCAAACTGGCTTCTTGAACATGACAATGAGTTCATTGTACTTCAGTGTTCTTCACGGTCACCAAACCCAAATGAATCCAATATCACACCTTTGGGATGTGTTGGAACGGGAGATTTGCATCATTATGGACTAAAATCTCTGAGGAATGTTACCAACACCTTGTGGAATCTATGCCAAGAAGAATAAAGGCAGTTCTGAAGGGAAAAGAGGTTCCCACCCAATACTAGCAAAGGTGTTCCTAATAAAGTAGTGGCCAGTGAGTGAAATTATATTTACAAAGTGCCCTGTCTTGCCTCATTTCAGTTATTGTTTGTCAGTTATGTGGAAAAAACTATGTAGCAGCCTGTTAAACACACTTTAGGCGATGGTGTTGGAAAAGTGTAATGTGACCTTTCAGATTTCCATATTATTTCCATGAAACAAAAATGATATTGTTAAACACCAGACTTTGCAAACTGCCTGCTGGTGAGCAGAAGACAGAAGGCTGAGTTCTCAAACTGTGTCTAATCAAATGCTTCAATTAGCAAAGTGCATGGTGGTTACATGGTGAAAATCTCATTTCAATCGCTTCTCATCTGCATGACCTACCACTTCATTTGCCTTTGTCGTACAGAGTGTGTGTGAAGACCATGGAGAGCAAATCTGGCTGCTGAACCGCTGTCTTTTAATTGAGTTTCTGTTCTGTGTTCCTCCCTGACTGATGGTTGCCTAGAAACATTAAGCTATCTGGTGTAGGCCTGGCTACATTTGCCTTCTTGCAAATGTACAAAAACATTATGCTAATGTGCTGCATTCTGATTATTAATGTTCCAGACATTTTAACAAACGGATCCTATACGTAGGTTGGCCCACGCTTGACCACCTGTTCGTACCTTCATATACATAAGAGCTTCAGCTTAGTCTACGTCATGAAACCTGAACTGACTTTGCTTTTCGGAAACAAAGCAGTTTAATGAAGTAAAGAAAGAATACTGCTCATTGCCCAGTGCATGTAATCTATACTTAGGAATGTAGCTGCAAAGTCTGTTTTGTTTGAACTGTATCTGTGATGAAAACACATTTTCACAGTCGCTGTCAGAACAGAATCTCAAAAAAGCAAAGAAAAGAACATTTTCACTTCTTTACATAAATGCATGTTCATGTAATAAGATGTTTTTCTATGTAATTTTGTGACATTTCTATTGGTCCATTCACCATGAAGTTGTTAATTAGGTCATTAGGTTATTTTTTAAATCACCAGACTATAGACACAAAATTTTGTTCTAAAAGTAAAAAATATCTCCCAAGTCTGTCTATAGTAGTTCAGCCATGTCTATTTTTCAGTTTGGTCTTTCCTTGTGGCCTAGTGTTTAGGACTTTGACCTAGTGATCAGAAGGTTGCAGGTCTTCTGAGCCCCAGCCCCAGCCTTGAGCAAGATACCGTCTCGCTACATAGCCCCTATAGCTGCTGCTGCTCCACATATGCACTTTGTGTGTGATTAACAGTGAGTTCACAATAACAAATTGTCACTTCACAAAAGGAACAAAAACAGCTTGTTTCTAATGATAATTTCATGTTCTTCGCAGCAGTTTTGATGTCTCCTACCCAAATATAGCCATTCTAAACTACCATGGGGTTTCATATTTAATGTTGCTACTAAAGGTGTCACAATATCAGGTCTTCTCTCATTACCAAAAGATTTCATATGTATTTGCATGTTGAAGTTAACAGAAATTCAAACTGGCCACTGATTCACAATTATTTTTAAACTTAGATTTTTTTTTATTATGAATCTAAAGTCTGTAAGCACTTATCCCCATATTTCCCAAAGAATTTGTTTTGGAAGGCCATTATAGATCTTTTTATTAGGTTGTTTGGTCACAGGTGAGCTAAATCCTAGATGCTTCAAAAATATCAGTTTTTAAATCATTTGAAAACGTAAATTTACATGCTGTGTTAATGAATGCAAAGACTTTTTTGTGAATATATATGTACTGTAATAAGAGGAGTTAAATAGTAAACCAGTGTCTCTTCATGAAACTGCCTTTGTGGCGTTAGCAATCAGCGTGATTGTGCTGCCATCTAGTGGCCAATATCGATACTTCAAGAAGAACTCTGCTTTTTTGGGCAAATGGTCTGCGTAGTTGGGCAGGGCACAAACAAGCAGACGGTTATTCACATATTATGTAATGTTGCTTTTTTTTCGTTTAGACCTTGTCTAGATCACATAGCAAGTTTAGCATGGTACCAAAGAAAAGATTATCTCTCACTCTCTCATTAGCATGAAATATAGAAAGTCAAAAAACCTGCAGTGGTGTCACCAAACATCAAATAAATAAACAAATAATAATACTAATTGAACTTTGCCATTTTTAATGTTTAAAAACATAAAAATATCATTTAAAAATAAACCAACAACCCCCACACTTTATCCTTATGAGGGCATCTTATGCTCAACATTCCACTGCGGACGTCCGGAATAAGGAATATAGTTCTCCCAGGACACAGTGCTGTATTTACAGCATAACTTCAGCGGTATAGTTCAAACACATGATGAAAATAACGAATAAATTATATAAAAATAAAATAATACACAACTCACCAGGAGCAAGAGTAGACGTGACAGAATGTGAAGGAGCTACTGTGTACGTGCCTGTGCACACGTTGATTAATCTTAAATCACTAGAGGGCATGTAATTCACAATGAGAAAATACTGGTGTATATAAATACTAGTTAAAATGTCTTCTACACATTTGTCAGTGAAGTTGAGCCGGTGTTGCAGCTGTGTAGCTGTGGTGTGGGGGTCTCTCTCAGTACAGTCGTGCTTGTACAGACACAACATCGACAAAAAGTTCAACAGACTTTAACAACATAACCATGTTCTGTTATTTGAAACGACCTTTAGGTGCAAAACCAACATTCATAGTTCTTGGTGCTGTTTTAAGACAGCGCCACCTTCGTCAAAAGAAGAAAATGACCGCGAGCAGCTTCCTCCTCAGCTCATGCCCGATATCATGTGCCGATCCGGGTACTTCAGCCCCAGCCAATCAGCTTTGACTTCGCATGGGGCCCAACCCAAAGCGTCGTTATATATGGACAGTGGTTATCAAATCGCCGTGAAAATCTGTTTATAATATTTTCTGCAATTTGTGTTAATTTACAATGTCTGTCTAATAATTTCGTGTAGCTTTGTCGACGTTTAAACAAAAAATAATAAAACGCAAGTAATCACACTATAAGAACGTGAATCGGGTTTGCTAACGTCAGGTCAGGTAGCAGCCAATCAAAATCGCCTGGTCCCGTGTGCGTAGCGCCGTGGGCGGAGCCATGATCACAGAGAGCGAGTGCAGTTCTATGGCCGAAATCGCACGGAGCGTCGCCGCGGGAAAACGGACACAAGTAGACTCAACGGGGATTACAGAACGCGAACACATTGGACTGGAGTCGCTAAAATGAGAGTTTACTCTTCACGGCGTGTACTTATTCTGAGCTTAGGTGTCTAGGAACGTCTGTTCTGCTGATTTTACGACTATTAATATTTACATAATCGAGGCGCGCGCACGCGCTAACCCGCTTGCTTTAGTCCGTCTACGAGAGCACGTTGCGATTGGAGTATCTAAATACACTCCATAACTTCTCTTCTACTGGATTAGCTCGTCAGGGGCGAATCTCTAAACGTATATTCCAAGTCTATTGACATTTTATTTCACACTCTGTCTTTTTTTCGTCATTCAGCAAAACAAGTTATACAACAGGGAAGGGACGTGCGGTTGACAGCTTGGTCCTAAAGCCCGTTGTGTATTCGGCGAGCGAGGCGATGGTTCGTCAGTGGCCGCTATTCACATCTCTTGACACGATGGAAAGCGTTTTGTTAGAGCAGGGATAATTTCTCAACCGAGGAGTGTTAATAATTTGAAACAATTAACTACCTATTAGATTTTAGACCGACTTTGTTTTTTATTCTGAGCGCTTTGTAAAAGCACAGGCTTTCGTTGTGAACGAGATCGAGGTCGTTTCCACGCTCCAAAGCCATTCCAGCCTGAAGGGACGTGTCCAGTGAAGTAATGGTCGTAAATACGATCCACTGGTTCAGGAAGGGCTTGAGGCTCCACGACAATCCTTCCCTCAGAGAGTCCATCCAGGGAGCGGACACTGTTCGGTGCGTGTACATCCTTGACCCCTGGTTTGCAGGATCGTCCAACGTTGGGATCAATAGGTGGAGGTGAGGAACTGAAGTTGTCTCCAGCCTGTAGTGCTCATGGAGGTTCATGAAGCTTTTGTGTTGAACTGAGCGAAGCATCCTTGGGTTTCCTGGGTTGTTCCTTTAATGGGTTTAAGTTTTGTTCTGTTCAGTTGATGCTTGTAGAGCGTTTGCACTTTGTTTTGGACCAAAATGAATGCTGATGGATCGATGCTGGGGGCATCAATAATTCTTCTGCAGAAGTTAAGTTTTTGAGCCTCCAGCTTTGTACTTGTTTGAAAGTTTGGGAAGGTGTTTTTGCATTTACTCCCAGTTATTTCACTGAAGTAACAAACTTTATTTAAGCTACTCTGCACACATCTGGTTGTGTTGGTCTGGAGTAATGTACTGAAGAGTGTTAATAACACACTCAATTTCTTACTAATCATTATAATCATAATTATAAAACAGTAACAAGTACTAAAGAACTCATGTAAAAGAAAGGAGCTTCAGTTCAGATGCACAAAGATCTTGTGGAAGAGAGTTCCAGAGTTTAAGGGCAGTAGCACTGAAAGATCTGCCACTCATAGTGGAAAGACAGGTATGGGGACTGTCAAGAGCTTGGTACTAGATAACCTGAGGGGGAGTAGGACATGATCAGTATTTTACCGAGGAGCAAGAGTGTGTAGGGCTTTGAATGTGAGAAGAAGGATTTTAAATTAAACACAGGATTGAATAGGTCTGAGTAATTAGAACAGGATGAGCGTTCACCATGAGTGTGGACTCGGCAAAGTTCTGGATATACAGATGTTCTCCAGAGAGATATGTTTTTCCTGTTTTCCCTCCCAGACGGTTTTGACATTGTTTATTGGCGGTAAGGCTTTTCTTCTTACAAAGGGATGGACATGGAAACTCTAATTCTGTAGTGTATGAATAATTGGAAGCTTTTGCTTAGTGGTTATTTAATTGTGATTGTTAGGCATATGTGGCAATTATTTAAAAAATAGTGTCATGGTGATAAATTGAGTAGTATTTCGATTTCAATCATTTCAAACAAAGCAATCCTCTAATACAGTGGTTCCCTCTCCTGCTCCTGGAGACCCCAGTCTTTTTTTAAAGCTTTCTTTACTCCTAACACACTTAATTCAGCTAATTATGAGAGTTTCCTGAGTTGAAGTAGGTGAAAAGTGAAAAACTCTCAAATCTGCAAGTTGGGAACCACTGTTAAGGAAAAAGCTTAGACCTGTCAAAGAGGCTGCTGTGAATTCCCTGGACATATGCACAGATGTGCTTGTTCGAAACACTTTTTATTACAAAAGGAAAAAGTGCCATTTTAAATAAAGTTGTTATGCAAAGTCAAATCTAGAGAATATGGACGATGCATAATTTGAGTATTCAGGTGTATTTGTCTGTTAATCTGTCCTGGTCCGAGTCCACTTCTTATATTTGTGAAGTGTAAGACGTGGTGGATTTATAATGCTGACACGATTTAGTCCCTTGTTTAGTTTAGTCATGGAACAGGATTTTTAATATTTATTTTCCCATTTATCTAAAGCACCTTGTTTAATGCCACAGATGCCCAGTTTACAAATCAATGGCTTTTAAAACTACACTTCCCTTATAACTATATTAACAATGAGTCATACTAACCATGAAATGTATTTTAGTTTAGACAAGTACAGTAATTGTAGCATATTAAGTTGTGCTAGATTTTCAGATGAGGTTCTTTCATTCCAGGGACAAGACACAACAGTTCACAGTGGATGCTGAGTTCATTCACTTTTATCTGTGAACGTGTGGCAATAATAAATGCACAGACTTCTACAGACATTAACAATAGTTATAACAAGTTCCCTCATGAAATAGCTGTGTTTTTATTGCCTCTTTCTCTTAAGAGAACTTTGTATGTTAATGCTAAACAACTGAATTAGTTGCAGTAGCTAATAGATTTTCTTTCTGGGTTCCTCTTCTAGTCTCTTTTGTTATTGGGGTTTTTTTGGGGGGGGGATAATTATTTTGGAATATATTATTAGAATAACATATGTCCAGAAGTAGATGATATATTTTACTGTTATATATTGCTGTGTGTGCAGTCTTGTTTTTAAAAAAGGAAAAGAAATCCTGTTTTATCTGTACGGTTGCATGAAATCCAGTATTTGTTACAAGTTTCTCCTCTGGGTGTTCCACTCTTGGTTATATAAAGCAGACAGATGTATGTCCTTTTCCACAATGCCATCTTCCATTTCACTCCCTCATGCCACACCCACTATACAATATGCTCTTAAATGCCAGTTTCCGTGATTTACAATGGATTTACACAATCTAAAGAAAATTTTGCCTTGCACTGACACATCTCGTCTCTTTAAGCTACAGAGTAGATTTGAATGACAAAAAACAATGGCAGAAACTCCATTTAGAGTAATAAACTTTATTTGTAAAGCACCTTTCGAAAAAATAATGCAACTGAAAGTGCTTACCAGTAAATAGATTAAAATGTAATCAAGAAAGAAAAGTAAAGTAGTATTGAATTGCTTAAATTAACAGTTCGTTTTATTCATAGCACAGTATTTAGATTTGATCTCACCCCTTAGGGCCCAGTTTTATTGTATTAAATTGTTTATCCCAATTCCATCAATTGTCCCTGTACGCAGTGGGAATGTTTAGGATGAGTGGAAGTTCTTCTCACACCCAACCCAATGATCTAATGGAGTGTACAGTCTCTCCTTATTGTATGAAGTATAAAAAGTGGGTCAGCATGTCAGGAGGCACAGTTATAATGGGTACTGCTGCATGATCACTGACTTGTTCCTTTAGTGAACTACTTACCTTTTATATAGACCCCAACTAGGACCACCAGCAGGACCATGAACATGTAACTCCTAACTTGCAGTTTTTGCCTGATCTGCGCAGCAATTTTATGGGATAAATAATATATATACAGATATACACTTTATGCATTTGAATGCTGCATACACATCTGCACACGTTAGACCTGTGCACCAATTTCTATGGCACAATGCCGGTCTGCAAAGTAAAGAACAAAAAATGCTAATTCCTTAAATACATATTTAGCTGCTGAAAATCTGCTAAAACATGCTGATATGCCTGTAAGGCACTGGGGTCTTAACCCAGACCTTCGCACCCACTACACTGCAAAGTTGTGCTTGGTGTCAAATGAGCATTTATTCATAATTCTCTACTCTGTTCTTATCCGTTTTATTTCTAGACTATGGCGTTTATTATTAGCTGGATAATACAGTCCACAAGTGTGCCTGTTACCTGGCAACAGCAAAGAACACCACCACAGCCAGAAGTAGTGTCCATGTCTCTCACACTGTTTTAGATGATGTGCTGTTTTTAGTCTATGGGGGGTTGGGCGGCTCTTAACTTCTTCACAGTGCAATGCAGGAGCACTGTTTTAAAGCCAAACAGCCCCAAATCAGTGTATATCTGCCAGTAAACCCTAAATGCACTGATGTATGTATGAGTGCAAAAACAGTAGAAATGTTATTATGCAAGTGTACAGTGTGCAGCTGAAAAATCTGGACACACCTAGTTTCCCAAGCCTAAGTAAATCAAGCAGAATAATAAATCAACTGCATTTCCAATGTCTCCACTTATGTTCTATGCCACCCTACATTCTGTTTTGTCATCATTGAATGCATATGAATGAAGGAGATGCTATGAATATAAATTGTGACGGGTTACTTTCTTTGCATTCCTTTAAAATGTTTATTGTCCTCTAGAAAATTCTAATCAATGTGTTTGCTTGTGTGTGAAAGCTGTATCCAAAGAGAATTGTAAATCAAATATTTTTGTCCTTCGTCAGAGTAGTAGTCAGAATACTAAGTTACAGAGCTCAGTATGTCCTGTTAGAGTTCCTGCTACTCTTTCAGCAACTTAGGAAAAATGCATGGGACATGCTAATGTATTTACCAGTATGTAACTATAGGATTTTCACCACTGAGCTGTGTCTTGAGTTCAGCTGGATTTTAAAAGGCTTCAGTGTAAAGTGTATATGTATTGTGTTAGATTGATGTGGCGTCTGAGATCTTAAATGTTGTTATTCTTATTCTCGATATGATATAATTATTAAATCTGCCCTTCATATGCAAATCTGTATATTGTACAATGTACAAGTAAAATACAGTAAAATCATACTAAACATAGCTGTGTGTTTATTGCAGCGTACTAAAATAAATAACATTTCTCTTTATAAAAGCATATAAATAATCACCAGTGTAACCAGTGGTGCATTGTTAATGTCTACCCAATTTAGTCCCATCCCTTTCTCACAATGTGTACCAGGGATTTTTTCCCCCCAAGTGTCATGGTTAGTGGTGCATTAGACCATATTTACTTATCAAGGTTCTTTATAACCAAACTTCCCATACTAGAAAAGCAGAGCAATAGTCTTGACAAATGTATTTGCTGGCACTAAAGGTTCATTAATGGTTCTTGAATCATTAGGTGGCCTTTAATAGTGTAAATATATGTTCTTTGGCTTAAATGTTGTTTGCCAGTGGACTCTTGTGTAATCATAAATAGTGATTGTAAGTTGCATTTTTCCTAAAGACTCCGTCCATGGTGCAGAGCACCACCTGTTTCTTGCTGACCCATTTTGCCATGTTCATAGACTGAGTGATTCTTGGGATGTTTCACAGAGCTAAAATCTAATGAAGGAGCTTCCTGATTAAGAAGTAGTTCACCAGTGTGGAGGCTGATTAGATGTCAGAAGATCAACTGGCCAGAGTTTTTTTTCCAGGCTTCGCCAAAGAGAGCAGAGAGATTGGCCAAAGGTTGCCATTCTGGATTTTTTTTTGCATTTAGTGGGCTTATATAAGGGAGTGTATGCGTAAAGAAAAGTGTTTTGGTCTCTGCCTTCATTAGGCCTTCACACTTATCCTGTATAACTTCCTGGTTTAATGGTTTTCTCTCACTGTATTCAGGTCACTTGAAAATGGGTTGTGCATAGTTTACAGATTATTTTCCCATTTCAAATGACAGTTCCACACAGAGGTAATTCAAAAGAGTTTTTTGCTGTGAGTTTCATTGTGTAGATTATTATAATCTAGGATTGAAAGTTTTTATGTTGACATTTTTAAAAAGTGCAGTCTAAGTTATAGTTTGAGTGGATTTAATGTCAATAATAATAATAATTCAGCTTTTGAACTGATTGTGTGGCACATTCTATTTAGTACTTAGTAAAGTCATATTTTTCCCTCCAAAGCAATGGGCCTGGGTGAAAAAAAAATGCAATTGAAATAGTTGTTAAAAATTATATCTGCAATTAATATTTTTAAGACAACTTGTACACAATTATGTATCTATGCTGAGTAGTATTAGTTAAACAATACACCCAGACTGGAGAAAAATCATTTTCTGTATACCTGAAAATTGTAAGGATGATCTATTAACACAAATGTGACTAGCGCATTATGTTAATATATTGGACTTTTATAATGCTGAATGTTCAAATAAATAGACAATGTAGATATTAACAAATTAGCATAAACTTATACAAAAGCATAAACTCAACAAGATCATCTTATGTTGTATCGGAAGCAAAAATAATTTTATACACTTCTGATGGTATAGGAAAGCAATACAAGAGTTAGGGTAATGGAACCTGTAGGTCAGATTTTCTTCAAGCACCTTTGAGAAATTCACACCTGTAATCTTTGATAATATGAATTTGAGGTAACGTCAACAACACAGCTATTTCCCCAACCATAGATCACTGAGAGATCAAATTCCCTTTAAAACATAATTTCATCATTAGCTATTTGTATGTATTAAATTTGGAAGGCATTACATTTGTTTTAAGTAGACCTGCAGTGCCTTGCCATAAGATTTTTATTAAGGGCATTTTGTTTTTCTAATTTGTAAACCATTCAACCCAGGTCTCAACACTAGAAAATATACTTTTTAATCTTTATAAATCACCATAAACATCCTACAAATTAATCATCATTGTTTTTATGCTTTTTTTTTAGATGCCAGTTAGTGCCAAAATTGCCCATGAAAGATAAATTGTTAATTGTATTCAAAAGTGATATCGTGGTATTAGTATATTCAGGTATTTATTGTGTACTGTGTCTTATTATTGTTCTTGATTTCATTTAATTTCATTTTCATTTTTTAATAATCTCCCACCCAACCCTGACATTTGTTGATGAAATTAGACTCTTGTTAACTGGTAACATTTCATTCCTTAAGTTGTAGGATTGTTTTCACTTTCGTCATAGCTGGGGCAGAATCAGCTTTTAAGGTGTGGTGCTGTGTAAAGTACTTTCTACTGAACTGTAGTCACACACACCTTTTCCCAAGAGTACACAGCTCCACACAGCTTGTGTTGAAGCACCTTCACATAAGGGATGTGTTCTCTGCTAATGACACATCTGTGTGTGATAAATGCCACAGTATGTTCTGTTATTGTCACCTGCCTTAAGTTAAGACACTGCTGTGTGCTATTAAGGTTTATTCTGCAACTAAGAGCAATTAGACTAATGACACCAAGCTGTTTCTAATGTTTTATTCAATTAAACTACACTCTGTCCTTGATCACACCCTTTAAGTCTAATCAGCCACAATAGTCTGTGTTGGTTATTTTGGGCTTTTTAGATTTTGTGTAACACATTTGTGTAACTTCTAGTTTTGTGGAGCTTTCTTTTATGCCCTAACATTTTTAGCATGCAAGTGAGAAGTTATAAAAATATATATAGATATATATTATGTGTTCACAGCTAAAGTTACATATTTTTTTTGTAATCCACAGGTTTTTACTGCAGTGTCTGGAAGATTTGGATGCCAGCCTCCGCAAACTCAACTCTCGTTTGTTTGTAATCCGGGGCCAGCCCACTGATGTCTTCCCCAGACTCTTTAAGGTGAATTGACGCAAACATGACCATTTGTCATTGTAAGAACACCGTCTCACGCGGTGCACTACAATAAAACGTGACCTCTGCATTTAACCCATCACATGTGGAGCAGCAGGCAGCTATTAACAGCGTCTAGGTAGCAGTGAAGCAGGACAGTGCCTTTCTCAGGGTACCTCTGTGGTTCCCCATGCAGGACTTGAACCTGATTGCAAGGGCAAGGTCACTCACTGCCCATAAACTCCTGCGCCTGAGAGGCTGCAACATCTAACACCAAGCAAAATAAAAATGAATTTTTGGTCAAATGTGCCATTTTGTTACAAAAAAAATTATTTATATTGTTTCTAATAATGTATACATCTTGTACAGATGGACTGAAAAGGGAGCAGCATTTTCTGTAAATATAATATTCGTTTGATTCACTCTCAGGAGTGGAACATCACTCGTCTGTCTTATGAGTACGATTCCGAGCCGTTTGGGAAGGAGCGAGATGCAGCCATTAAGAAGCTGGCCAGTGAAGCAGGCGTGGAGGTGACAGTACGCATCTCCCACACGCTCTACGATCTGGATAAGTATGTACTTCTCAAATCATTATTTATTATAACTGTGCACTTTGTCACTGACATCGCTGCCCTACCAAGAGATGATAGACTGAGGTTACAGAGACCATTTGCTCCAGTTTTAATTTTTATTTTTGTCTCCCACTCTCAGGATCATAGAGCTCAATGGCGGTCAGTCACCCCTCACCTACAAACGCTTTCAGACTCTCATCAGCAGGATGGAGGCGGTGGAGACTCCAGCCGAGGCCATTACTGCAGATGTCATGGGCTCCTGCACCACTCCTCTTTCTGACGACCACGATGAGAAGTTTGGGGTGCCCTCCTTGGAGGAACTTGGTGGGTTCTCCCATATGATTTTACTTGATTTATCTGTGCTCATTTTTCTTTCATGATTTTGGGGGGGACAAAAAAAGTTTCATTTTTGTCAACATTCTGTAAAGCATACTAAAAGCTCAAATAGTTAAGATGCCAGACAGTGATGAGCCCCAAGTACAGACGGGTTATAATTGCTTACATTAATAAGCCAGTAGTTTTTCAGTTATTGATAGAATTGTTCAAGGCACATTGCACTTACACCCATCTTTGAGACATGGTTGTATGGGTGTGGATTAAGATGAACTATGGCATGTATGGTACATTAACATTAACTGCTCAGATCATTTTAAATGTCCCAACTCAGTGGATGATGATTTACTTTGCATTTTCACATCATTGACAGAGCCTGAAAATGAAAAATTCTTTGTCCAGTTTCTGGTAGCACAATACACAGCCCTGGATGATCACTCCCAGTCAGATACCACCACTTGACCTAATTTCCAGTTTACAGAAACAATGACAAAACATTGCCGTTCCAGTGAACCTACAATGCAGAAATATTTTATTCTGGAATATTTTTCTGAAATTAAACACTGTGTAACTATGACAAGTAAGTGTAAATGGTTTGGTGTGTGTGCAGGTTTTGACACCGAAGGCCTGTCCTCAGCTGTGTGGCCTGGTGGAGAGACGGAGGCCCTCACACGTCTTGAGAGGCATTTGGAGAGGAAGGTCAGAAATTAATTAATATTAATAAAACTGTTCTACCTAAATCAACTCCGCACTGGACCGGTCACTTTTTTAACTTGAAGGCATAGTTGGGTTAAAATGAAACCAGTGTATGCATGTTCACATTCCGATTCAGTTCACAATTGATTCTGCCTTATATTGGAAATAATTATTTCTAGAGAGTAAGGTGATTACAATGCATTTTAAGTCTATTTGCTCACTTGTTTAAAATAGTCATTTTAGTACAAATTAAAAAATTTATCAGAATAGATTAGAACATTTTTACAGCATGTTCTTAATTGAGTAAAACATGGATCTCAAACTCCAGTCCAAAAACACGCACTACACCTGGCAATTAACAGGTGAACTGAGCCAAGTGTATTTGATGAGGGAGATCACCAAACTGTGCTGGGCCTCCAGGACTGGAGTTTGAGACCCATGACTTAAAGTAGTTTCCCTCCTCAAACACACTCATTCAGCCAATTAACAGGTGAGTTGAACCAGGTGTGTCTGAGCGGGGAAATCCTCAAACTGCACAGGACACTGGCACTCCAGGACCAAGTGTTCGACACACCAGGCTTAAAGAGTTACTAATCCAATGCTATGTTTTCCAGGCATGGGTGGCCAACTTTGAACGTCCCAGAATGAATGCAAACTCCCTTTTGGCCAGCCCCACTGGCCTCAGCCCCTACCTGAGGTTTGGCTGCCTCTCGTGTCGACTCTTTTACTTCAAACTCACAGACCTGTACAGGAAGGTACGAACTTTAAGTATATAAATTACACTGTTGCCACAAATGCTCAATGAATTCTCACTATGTGCGTGTGACACACAGAATAAGAGTCCTGATCTAGGATTTGTTCTTTTTAGTATGGTTATGGTGAATAAGAGAGGAATCTGACAGAGGATCATCTGTCCTACTCTTGAGTAGCATTATGAATACACATCCTGAATTAGAGAGCAAACTTTTAGCCAGTAACCACTAGCACAGTGGAGTGATAGTCTAAACTGACTTTCTCTGCGGTCATCCCACAGGTGAAGAAGAACAGCTCACCGCCACTCTCTCTCTACGGCCAGCTGCTGTGGAGAGAGTTCTTCTACACAGCCGCCACCAACAATCCACGCTTCGACAAGATGGAGGGCAACCCCATCTGTGTTCAGATTCCCTGGGACCGCAACCCAGAGGCACTAGCCAAATGGGCAGAGGGCAGGACTGGCTTCCCCTGGATTGATGCCATCATGACCCAACTGAGGCAGGAGGGCTGGATCCACCACCTGGCCCGGCATGCCGTGGCCTGCTTTCTTACCCGTGGAGACCTGTGGATCAGCTGGGAGGAGGGCATGAAGGTAAAAGGGTCTTAAGGATGTAATTAGGAAACAAGTATATGGATATCCAAAATCATATTAGTATTATTGATATTTGAATAAAGCTGATGCTTTGTGGTCTTCATGCAAAATGACCACTCATAAATAAAATTAATTATGGAAATGTTTAAAAAGATAGTAACATGAAAAGTGACTAGTTAATTTATTTACTATTTTATTCTGCATGCCAGCCGGTAGTATACTAAAAATACATAAACTATAAGACGGCCATAAAGGAAGCAAGACCGTTTTAAACATGTAGTGTGTTTTGGAACCCATGTATTTTAAAGCAAAAGGTTTTCTTAATTTTGTAGTTGACTTGAATCATCCATTTCACCCCTACTGCGGCTGCATAAAATAATACTGAATAAATGTGTCTTTGATAAATGACAGGTGAAATTAACTTGATTTAAACCTCTGTTTATTTCTCTCACTGTGCCATTTACACCAATTTTACCAGAAACAAATTGGCATTGGAAAGAGAGTTGTTTCACCTTTTTTGTGTTCCCTATTATTAGGATTTTAAATTATGGAACAAACGGTTTTAAAAATAGCTGAATGATTAGTAATGTGTATGAACAATCCCTACTAAGGAAAAAATTGTCCTCAACTATAAATCCACACATCAAAATTTGCAAGTTTATCTCTGTGCACCTGAAAGTAAATTTCTGGAAAAACTTTGTTTTGTAAAATGCAATAAAAACAAACAAACAAAAAATTTGTAAATACTCAAGAAGTTTTAAATAACTAACAAATGTAAAGAGAAATTACTTATAGGTTTGGATGACCAAATTGATTATTTTTAAATGCAAACAAAATACAATGAGACATGCAGTGCACACAAAAGAAGTTGGCACTTTGGTAAAAAAAATAAATAAAATAAAGGTTTTATAGAATATTCAAGTTGGATCATGTTGAAACCTTCCACAAGATGTAGGTGAACTGGTAACAGGTGAATGTATAGTTGTTGGTTTAACAGTGCATTCTTCAGAATTCAGCTGATATTTTACCTACCCAAGAAGTCATGCTAATGTGACTAATTACAAATTATAAAGGCTCAGGAGTACTGTGGAAGACCATTGTCACTTTTACACAATGAACCATACATATAATAAAAAGGTGATGTAATACAGTGTTGTAGGCATCAAACTTTAAATGTTTACATTTATAGTGCAAAACAATAAATAAAATTGTAGCAATTTATTAATTTTGCTTGAAAATTTAGAAAATTTAACTGTACAAACGTTAAACCTTCTGTGTTTTATTCTTAACACTTTTTTATGTTGCAATTCAAATAGCCATAATCACTAAAATGCCTGTCTCTGTCATGTTATTATGCAGGTGGAAAACCTTAAATGGAAGAATTCTGAGAGAGATTTAACATTATTACATAGTTGTTTCAGTAAGTGTCCAGTAGGTGTCTCTGCAGCGCCATTAAAAAAAAATGTAATCCCTTTAAATTTATTGTGATACCAGGTATTTGAGGAGCTGTTACTGGATGCAGACTGGAGTGTGAATGCAGGCAGCTGGATGTGGCTGTCCTGTAGCTCCTTCTTTCAGCAGTTCTTCCACTGCTATTGCCCAGTGGGCTTCGGCCGCCGCACTGACCCCAATGGCGACTACATACGGTGAGGTTTTTTTTTTTTACTTAATGCCCCATCACTAAATGACACAAGAGCCAAATTTCAGAGTACATGAAGCAATCTGCAATCTAATAAATACTGTATATGTGAAGACTGTACAATATGGGCAAGATGGATTGCAGTTCTTTTAACACACATTAAACATCTGGCCATTCTAAAGCAATTGTAATGGCGACTTATTTGTATATTGTAATCTTCAAAATTAGTATTGCAACTATGTAACCTTATTCTACTTTCTCTTTTTTTTTCCCTTAGTTCAATAGTACACACACTCCAGTACATGTCCATGTTTAATTTGTCATGGCTGGAAGTTAAACTAGGCAATTATTTGCTCCTCTGGCATATTTATTTGATACAGAATATTGACAGATGTTCTTGTCATATAGGCGATACCTGCCTGTCCTGAGGGGATATCCTGCCAAGTACATCTACGACCCCTGGAACGCCCCAGAAAGTGTGCAGAAAGCAGCAAAGTGTGTGATTGGTGTGCACTACCCCAAGCCAATGGTGCATCATGCAGAGGCTAGTCGTCTCAACATAGAACGCATGAAACAGATCTACCAGCAGCTGTCCTGTTACAGAGGCCTGGGTAAATCCTGAAACTTCTGACATATGAAAGAGTGCAGATAGAAAAAAGAAATTACTAGGAAATCTGAATTGGTGGAATGTAACATAAACCTGTGTGTCTTTAGTGTGTTTTGTATTGTATGTTAGGGTAATTTGGTAAAGGACTTGTATAAGCCAAGTCATGTGAAAAAAAATAGTTTTTTTTAAATGGTGGTAGTATCTTTCTCTTACTTTGTCCTGACTCTCTTAGGACTGCTGGCGACGGTGCCGTCTAACCCTAATGGTAATGGGGAGAACTCTACAAGCATGATGGGACTCCCAGCAGCAGAGACCACCCAGGAAGCTCCTGCATCCTCAGGTAATATCTCGTGGTATGAATGCTAATATTTGAAGTTTAATTCACAGAGGCAATGTAACAGTCTATGTTCATAGGAACCAGTTAGCACAAGTTTAAATTATTTGCTGAAATGTTCGCTGGCCTGTAGGTAGGCAAACATGTTTTTGGTTCACAGAACTCCAAGTATGTTATTGTTTTAACGAGCAGTCGTGCATTCAAAGATAGATATGTGATAACGAAGAGCAGGTCAGTTTACCTGAATTAGTTCGTCAGTGATGTGACGCTCCTTTATGTAGCACCTACATGTCCCACTCATGGAATAATAAAGGTTTATTCTATTGTATTCTTTATGCATTTACTAAAGACAACAATCAGAAATACCATGTACTTTAGTTTTCAGGTAAGAGTTTTGAAGTGATGAGACCTTCTTGACTTTGCAGGCTATCAAATACCTTCTCACCCTCCAGGGGAATGGCACAGTGGGATGATGGTTTATCCCCAAGGAGATAAACAACCCAGTAGCAACACGCAGCAAGGTACACGTTCAAACTATACACTAACCATATACATTTTCAAAATGTAATCGTGGTATCATTGGTAATGTAACTTTTCAAATAGAAAGCTTTTTAGAGCAGACCATTTTACTTTGCAAAAATGCAAGACTAAAAATACAGCAGATAAAAAATTTTTACTAGGTAAAGCACTATGCGTTGTACACCATAATTGAATTGAAACATTAAAAACATTTCTGGTTTGTGGAAAAGAAATAAACAGTTGTGAGAATTTATATAATATATGCGATGTTGATTGCACATTCATCATTAAAATCTCATTGAAAAAGTCAGATCATTTAAAAAATGTATTTTATTTGTAAGCATATCCTTTCAACAGAACATTGTGTGTGTATGCAGGTTATTCTGGCAGCAATAGTGGCCTGTTGTGCTATAGGCAGGAAGCTCAGCAGATGCCTGGCTCTGTGCTACAACAAGGTAAACACCTTCAGGCTTATTCAGAGGGCTGTGCGTAAAAAACATTAGTGGTATATTTATGTAAACGAAAATGTGACTTAATGATTGTTTAATGAAGTTATTTTTGACAAAGCACAAAAGTGTCTTAATCTACTGTGGCTATTAATTGTCCATTTGTTCAGGGCCCCATAGCTCACCAAGTTCTAAAGTGACTAATTGAATGGGCAGTAGGGCTTGTCATTACAAGCATGATTAAGATGTGTCTTCCACAGGGCGAGGACTCCACACCAGCACTACTCACACCTCTGGGAAACGACACATTGAAGAGTCTGGACCCAGCACAGGCTCAAAAATGCAAAGACAGTGCAGTCCTTGAACAGGTTAAATCGATTTTTCATATTTCATATATATTTATATTTACAATTACTATTTGTTCATAATTTTTTAAAATATAAAATACTGAAATTTTTATATTTTTATCATTTGTTTTTGTGTGTTTTTGAAAATGAACAGACTAAGAAGCTGAAGTACTGGCCTGGAGTGAGCTCACCTGTTACACATATATACATACATTATAATGTCTTTTTTTTCCCTTTTGGAGGGGTTATGGGTATTTGAGTGCATGATCCTCCCTGTAAGCACATCCACACATTTTGTAAACAATCAGACTGTACCATATTATGACCTGGACAACACCCAGACGATGGCCGCCTCCTAACCAACTTCGGCAGAGTGGGGTTCTCTGCCACAATATTGTCAATGTTACACAAGTGTAATGAGTGTTAGGACTCTTTCTGGGACAGAAACCTTTCTGTATATAAGAATTTGTTGAATACTCACATACAAACTGTACATATTTGATATTGTATGTGCTTTCTCTATTTCATGTAGTCATAGACCCATTGATATATTTTTGATATAAATAATCATTGTGGATCAACTGTAATCAGTTCTTTTTTGCAAATGTAACCATTAAAAGTGTGTTTGTAGACTGCCCATTCAGTACAAGGTGAGGCTTCTCTGTCTGCTTGCTTAGGTCTCTCTCTCCGTCTCTCTCTCACTCTTTCTCTCTTATATTTCAGTTTTCTGTTTCACTTTTTGTCTGTTTCCTGCCGTCTCTGTTGTTTCTCCTCTTTACTCGTCTGTTTTCTCAGCTTCTCATGTCTCCTCATATAGTTGTCCTCATTGTACGCTAAATTGGGATGTTCGCCATCACTTTGTGCTTCTTGTTCACTCATGTTGTGCTTGTTTAATAAATAAAGTGTAAATGTAGTGTTGTCTGCCTTCTTCTTTTCAGAAATAATGAATTTAATCTCTGAAGTTATCAGAAGCTACTGGTTAAACATAGGATTCATATAAGAGCACAGGGGTTTTGTAATGGTTAATTGTACTGTACCTTAGTGGCCCATCTGGTTTTTCTACTTTTTATTGTTTGGAAAGTGAAGCCATCAGAAGGCTGTGTTTGTCTGCGCAGGTGTTTTGCAGCCTTTTACGCCACAGAATTTATATTTGGAGCCACACCATGAATTTTATTCTGTTAATTTTCTGCTGTCTAATGGAAACAAGAACAGGTGAGTCCCATTAGGTTCATTTGGACCAATGTCAGACAATTGGAAAAGCTGAAAAACTAAAAATATGTGCATGATTTATATCAGTCCATAGGTCTAGTTTTATCAAATGGATGTTTTTTATGTTGAGGCAAGTGCCTTTTAATAGCTATTGTGGGAAAATGGTCACGTTTCTAATCATTTTGATTAGTTTTGTTGAACAGCATGAAAGAACTATCAAAACCTTTCTGAGAACAGTACAAGATTGCATCAGCTGTTCAGTTTCGCTTCCCTTTGTGTTCATTAAAGCTAGACTGCATTCTGTTAAACAGGTTGTCCAGAATGATCACATGTATTGCATATATATAACAGTATTTTATTATTACATTCCATTATATGCACAAGACTATAGTAGTAGTTCTGATGCAAACACCAGCCACTTTGAGTTTAAACAATTGTACAAAATACAAAAGTACAAACTTATTTTTTGGAAAAAAAGGGAAATTAGAGGTAAATATATAATCTCTGTAACTACTATGTAATTGTGATTGGGGGTGTTGATCTTAACAGATTTAAGTCTAAAATATTTGAGTAAGCAGATCTGGGAAAATGGATGCTTAGGCACAGATCTACAGTAGTGTGAAAAATGTTCGCCCTCTTTCTGATTTCTTTTTTTTATGTTTGCCACACTCAAATGTTTCAGATCAAACAAATGTTAATATTTGTTAAAGACAACATAAGTAAACACAATGTGGATTTTATTATTAAGGGAGAAAAAATTTCAAACATACGTGGCCATGTGTGACCAAGTCTTGGGGATCATCAAGATGTTTTCTGGCAAAATTGAGATGAGCCTTAATGTTCTTTTTGGTTTTTGTCTTGGCACTCTTTTTGCCCAGTCTCTTTCTTATGGTGAAGTCATGAACACTGACCTTAAGTGAGGCCTTTTTTGGATGTTGTTGTGGGATCGTTTGTGATCTCTTAGATGAGCCGTCGCTGTGTTCTTAGGGTAATTTTGGTCAACCGGCTGCGTGGGAAGTTTCACCACTGTTCTATGTTTTCGCCATTTGTGGGTAATGGCTCTCACTGTGATGTCTAGCATTTGAGGATCTTTTGGTCTACTTCACTTTGTCAGGCAGGTTTATTTAAGTGATTTCTTGATTGAGAAGTGTGGAAGTAATCAGACCTGGGTGTGGCTGAATTTTTTTCCTCCCTTCACTTAAAAACAGCATTTTGTGTTTACTTGGGTCTTCTTTGACGAACATTTACATTTGTTTGATGATCTGATTTCCTAATTTACAATTTCGTTAAAACCTCTTTCCTTTAACAACACTTTTTAAATGTTGCATTTATTGAACAGAATGTGGTCTGCAACTGTTCTGTTGAAACAAGCGTGCATGCCCAAGAAAGATGGATCTTTGCTGCCTCGATGGCAGCATATGTCACTCTAAAATCCATAATATACTGTGACAAATATCCGGTTTGGGAAATCACTGAAGGAAATAATGGAGACTGACACCAAGGTTTTTATGCTCAAATTGGGACATGACCCCATTTGCTTTATTATAGCCCTTAAAAGCACTCAAAATCCCCACAATAAACACAATAACCCCTCAAAACAGTCCCAACACACGCAAAACCCCGTCCCCACTGATGCTTTGGGCACGGATGCACACGCCCAAACCCTCAGCGCCGCTATAATAAACTTCATAGTCAATAGTGCCATACATGAAACTCACCCATGCCATGGGGACTGATGCACCTCCGTACCATCACAGATGCTGGCTTTTGTGTTCTTTACTGATACTAATCTGACGGTGGATTTCATCTTTGGCACAGAGACTCTCCGGAGACTCTCTCAAAGAGCCCAGGTGTCACAACAGCACAACGGTTTCTTAGTGCCACCTGAGGGCTCGAAGACCAGCAGTGGATTTCAACTTTGTCCAATTATGAGGATGAGCCATGACACATACTTGATTGCAAAGACTTAGGTCATGATACCTCACTTGTTACAATTACTTTGATTAATGTGATTAAATTAAAGTTAATATTTCTATTCAATTAAATAATTAAAATGCACTTTTTTAATTGTGTCACATCCAACAAATTCCACATGTGTCCATTAAGTTGTCAGTTATTCTAAATTTGTCTGTTCAATAAAAGCTCACATAATAATTAAGACAATTAACATATTGCAGCTTTTATTGCATTTTATTGCAATACAATGTATGAAAATCTTTTCTAATAATGCTTGTAGTATTGGTTTTATATGAAAAGAGTGGTAAGACTGAGGTAAGACATGCTAAACTTATATCAGGCAACTTTTAGTGTTTTTTAAATAATGGATGTGTGTAGTAGTGATGTGTCCCAGCTGATATTTTGCTCTGACTCTACAGAACACACTCTCCAGTATTTATACACTCTGCGTTCAGCACCTGAGGATGGCCCAGAGTTTGAAATTACGACAGTGTTTGATGGCCTGATCATCTCTCACTGCAAGAGCCCCACTTTCAGAGATCAGTCCAGATATGAGTGGATCCATCAGGCTTTCACTGTAGAGGAGTGGAAGAGCAGAGACAGATTCTGTGAGGGTGAATATTATTTCCATGATGGTCTGAAGAAGAGGATTGAACAGACAAACAACAAAACCAACAGTAAGATTTCAATATATATACCTAATTAATTTTGAACTAATAAAAGTTAATAATTCAATTATTCCTGTAATATAATAACAATGGTATCGTCAATTTTAATTTCAGTAGTATCAACACTTTTGTCCAGTAATAATTTACTCCCTGCTTAAAATGTGTTTTCTATACGTTTATGTGTATACAGTGGTTAATTATATGACCCCTCTCTGATTTTGTAAGTTTGCCCACTGACAAAGAGAGACAGAATATATATAAAAATAGAATATATATATAAAATATATAAATTGATTTGCATTTCATTAAGCAAAATAAGTATTTTAGCCAATTTCCAACCATTAAGAGTTCCGGCTTCCACAGCTCCCATTAGATGCTCCTAATTTCAACTCGTCATCCACATAAAAGGCACCTTTCTCAACTAAAAGACACCTGTCAACCGACTCAATCATTTAGACTCTGACCTCTCCACCATGGACAAGACCAAAGCGCTGTCTAAGGATGTCAGGGACAAGATTGTAGCTCTGCACAAGCCTGGAATGGGCTACAAAACCATATACAAGAAGCTGGGTGAAAAGGAGACAACGGTTGGTGCAATTGTTTTAAAATGGAAGAAGCACAGAATGACCATCAATCAACCTCAATCTGGAGCTCCATGCAAGCTCTCACTTCGTGGGGTGAGGAAGGTGAGAGATCAGCCTAGAACTACACGGGAGGAACTTGCTAATGATCTCAAAGCAGACCACAGTCACTAAGAAAACTATTGGTAACACACTACACCACAATGGATTAAAATGCTCAAGAAAGCACATGTGAAGGCCTGTCTGAAGTCTGCAAGTGAATACCTCAATGATTCAGATGAGACTAAAATTGAACTCTTTGGCCTCAACTCAACTTGCCATGTTTGGAGGAAGGCACATGCTGACTTTGACCCCAAGAACACCATCCCCACTTTCAAACATGCTGGTGGAAACATTATGCTTTGGGGTTGTTTCTCTGCTAAGGGCACAAGACAACTTCACCGCATTGATGGGAGGATGAATTGGGCCATGTACCAAAAAAGTGACAACCTCCATCCCTCTGCCAGGACACTGAAATGTGTGGGGGATGGGTCTTCCAGCACAACAATGTCCATAAGCATACAGCCAAGGCAACAAAGCAGTGCCTCAAGAAGAAGCGCATTAAGGCCATGGAGTGGCCTAGCCAGTCTCCAAACTTTAATCCCATAGAAAACCAAGTACTAAGTCTTGTTTTTCTTGGGAATCAAACACTTATTTCCCTCACTGAAACTCAATTCAGATTATATATTTTATATAATGTAATTTTCTGGATTTTCTTTTTGATATTCTACATCTCACTGTTACAATAAGCCTACCATTAAAATTATATACTATTAATTGTTAACAAAATCAGCAAAACGTCACATAATTATTTCCTCCACTGTGTGTGTATATATATATAGCTAAAAGTATGTAGACACAAATGTTTATATGCACAACACTAAGCACACTACCAGTGGACTCTTTTTTTTACTTATTTCTATTTCTTTTTAAATGTATATTTTAGGGTTTGTTTTTTATTTGGATCAGGTCACCACTTCTTAGCTAATTATCTAATTATTGAAACTATTAAAAGTAGCTATGGGGTAGGGTGTAAGCCACTGTGGCCTAATGTGTTGTGGGTTTGTGGCTGAAGGGTCATGGGTTTGATTCCCAGACCCAGCCAGCTGGCTGCTCCCCGAGTGCCACTACTATGGCTGCCCATTCTCTGGGCATGTGTTCACTGCCTCACATTTCTAGCCAAATATATGTTCATTTGTGTGTGTTCACTTAATGAACAGGTAAATTTTAAGACTGAACGACTATAGCAAGTGTATTTAAACTGATCACTTGTTGTTGTATGTACCTCTATTACTGCTTTTTATAAGAGTTTTAAATGCTATAATGAAGCCAGCAGTAATGCTGCAAAGAAGAAGGTTAAAGCTTTCCAAATAGGGCATGTGCAGCCATTATAAACATGAAGAATTTTTATTATTTTTATTATTTGTTGTAGTTCTCATCCAGAGAGAGAGAAGCTGCACTGGTTCAGCAGTTAATATGACTGACAGGTGGGGGGTGAACGGTGAAGATTTTCTAACTTTGGACCCAAACACACTGAAGTGGAGTTCTGATTCTTCACTGGCGAGTGCAATACAATCAGAATGGAACCGGATGGATCAAATGTTTCTGTCTCTGAAACATTTTGAGGTCAGCCTGTGTCCAGCAAACCTGATGAAGTTGAAGAAGATGAAAGAAGACAAATTTAAACAAAGCTTACGTGAGTCTTTCTTAAAATTACTAATGTAGTTTGCCCCCCTTCCCAAAAAAGGACAAACCCCATTTAGGGAAAATTGCAAAAAATATTGTGCTTTGTAAATTCCATTGAATTTGAACTTCCTTTAATAGGCAAAAATAAGAAGAAATGACTTTTATGACTTAGATTGATTAAAGTATTGAATATAAACTAGTTTAAAGTCTGCAACACACTCAGAAAAAGTTGGTATTTGGCAATTATTCCACAATAAAAAAATAATAATAATAATAATCAGGTGAACTGGTAGCAGGTAGGGGATCATGATTGGATACACTAAAAGCAGCATCCACCAAAGGCTCAGTCTCTGGAAGCAAAAATAGCCATAGTTCACATATTTGTTTGCATTTTGAAAATACAAAATGTTCAGTAAAAATACTAGAAATTATTTTCTTTGTTTTATTGTCATTTAAATATGGTTCATTTTGAAGGTTAAGGATAATTAACACATATTTCTCAGAAATGGGGTTTGTGTTAAAGAGGAAACATCTGTAATGCTTCTGATCACGTACATTTCTTCTTTTTATATTTCTTACAGGCCCTGAGGTTTATATGTTCAGCAAGTCTTCTCCTGACAGAGACACAGTATATCTGCGATGTTA
>JBBIGC010000125.1:18620423-18639066 GCA_037576955.1 Lepidarchus adonis | reverse complement strand
TATTTATTTTTAAATATTTTATAAAGAAGATATTTTAGATTTCAGAAGGATGACCAGACCTATAGATCATACTGAATGAGAATGCTGCATAACAGTCAGTATAAAGGTATAATTCATATTCAAAATGTCCCATTTCCAATCTGGTACATACATTCTTGAATGAACAATGAAATGCTGTAGTTGCTGTTTTAAAATACTGTATTTATTATTGAAGTATTAGTATTATATACAAAATAACAATAATGTTAAATGTAAAATATTACCTGCAGTAAACGCCATAACGTAAAACCACCTGCCTTAAATTGTTCAGGTTTCCCTCATGTTGCCACATCAGCTCCTGTGAAGGCAAGGACTCTAGTGTCAGTGGTTGTAAGATGGCTGATCAATCTTTGCACAGAATGTGGATGATGTCATACTAACTAAAGTCATTACGTAAGAAACTGTGAGTCAGACCAAATTGCTTATGAGGAAATCATTTCTCTGAAGGACCTGTAGAGAAGCCCACCACACATTCTGTTCTGAGTCAGCAAACAGTGGTGGGAGACTCTGATGTCTAGTCTGAGGGGAACTGAGCTCTTAATTACTGTTTAGTTAGATTTAGTAGAAGAGTTACTCCCTCCAGTTTTGCAAAATCCACCATCATGCTGAGAGTTTATGCAAACAAGACTTAAGCCCCTTCAGCCCTTGCTTTTCTACAGCTGCCCCGACAGTGGCCAATTTCAAAACCTCAGATATATTCACATACTGTATGCTGATGTGGCCTGGCTTTGTCAACAGTGAAATCCCGAAGCGGACTACAACAGTAATGTACAAACAATGTAAATGTAATTTCAAACAGTATGATAAATGTAACTGAACAAGAATATGTCCTTTTAAGTTTGATTGTTAATTTTAATTACAGGTATATAGATTTCTCAGTTATTATAGCATCATCTACAGCTCTGGTCATCATTCTGGATTAATATTTTCACAACCACAATTGCAAAAAAATGGTGCAACATGCAATTATATGCAAATCTCATAATTCACAACAAACCAACAAAACATAAGAAATGTTCAAAGAATAATATTCCTCAATACAAAAGTTCTACATCTACATCATCTACAGTACATAACATATGACAAAATATGACAAGGCCAAAAAAACGGCAACAGTAACAAGTCACATGACAATGGGGAAGGAAAATAGCTAATTGGGCATAATTTGGACATTTTCGCTTAGGGGTGTACTTACTTTTGTTGCCAGTGGTTAAGACATGAATGGCTTTGTGTTTAGTTATTTTGAGGGGACAGCAAATTTACACTGTAATACAAGCTGTTCTACTTTACAGTGTAAATATATTCCGTGTTATCCCATGAAAAGATGTAATAAAATATTTACAAAAATGTAAGGGGTGTACTAACTTTTGTGAGATACTGTACTGTACTGAAAACAGAGATTTGAACAGTAACAATTAGCAGATATACAGTAACAGTACTACCCAAGATGGTAAAGTTATGGTGAACTGCTATTTTCCTACTGACCTTTACCACAAAGCGTTTAAGTGCAGGGTAAGGTCCGAGCAGATCCAGAAAAGGTGGGAAAGCCGCCTGCAGAAGCGGCCATGTTGTTCAGGACTGTCTCCTTTGTGCCAGCTTTGGGTCCTCTCAGCCAAAACCTTCGAGTGAAAACAGAAAACAGGATTTATATTCTCAGTTCATATTGATGGCCTTCATCTACCTCTTAAACTAATGCAAATATTTAATAAAATATTCATTTATACTTCATTACCTGCTGATGTGGCCAATGCTGGTCTCAGCCAGCGATAAAAAGTCCTCAGCAGAGAAAGCAAAGTCGAGTCAGGACTGTAGTATAGGAGACGGCCCAAGCGGTTAGTCTCTAGTACCTACAGGAGATACTGTATGATTAAAGAATAATTTGTTACAGAAAGTAGCACAGAAGGAAATGGCTAACTTACACATACATAATTAACTTATCTTCTTAATTTCTTAATTTTCTTATTTGATAAAACATTATTATGAAAACAATTTTTGGGGGATTTTGAAGTCCTAACTCATTAAGATTAATGATAAAAAAAAATAAACCAGTGTCTTTTCATAGCTTGTTCCTTATTTATCACAAAGTAGCATTGTTTAGCTTTGATCATACTATAAACTGGAAATGTATTTATCACAGTGACTGTAGTTCTTCTTATGAACCATAGGGTGGCACTATAGGACAAATAACATGTTTGAAGCCCCTGAGCAAAATGCTGTCTAGATAGAAACAACAATGACTGTCAAGGACGACCAAGAAAGGAGACTTAGCTAAGATTTTGGAAACTTGATTGTTCAATCATTTCCTCTCCTCATTGACCTCATCACGAACATGTCGTCTGCTCCATCTGCTACTAGAGTCTGTGAAGAACACAGTTCCATTTTTACAATCTCCAGTCCATTCAGAAAACCAAAGGGGATCCCATCATCTCCCCAGGAAAAAAAATGCTATCACTTTCTATTGCTGATACAATATATTGCTATTAATCAGTCACTTAGAGTCACTTAGATGTGTTATCAGGGTCAAGTACATAAAGAAACATATTTATTTAAAAAAATAAATCTCTATCTGGACCATGGACATTTTCAACATATTGTCAGAAACAAATTTGTCATTTTGTACGTATAACCTACACACATTGTCTAAGAAACCACAGTGTTGTAGCACATACAGAAGGAGGACTAGCATTATCCTGCTAAAACACTCACAGACTTCCTGGGAAAAGAAGAAATCACCCTAATAAAAGCATGTTTTTCTAAAATCCCAAAATACACTTCCACATCAAAAACACCTTCACACATGGGCAAGTCACTCCAGGAATGCACCACGTGTCATGAAAAACAGTTTCATAACAGTTTAGATGGAAATGCAACTGAAATGTGGACTCATCAGACCACAGCACACGTTTCCACCGTCTTTAAGTTCATCTGAGATGAGTGTGGGATCAGAGCACTTGACAGTGTTGACGTGACTATTAGCATATTAGAGTTTCAGGATGTGCAGCAGCAGACTGTTACATTTACAAAACACAACCAAGTTGGTTAGGCAAACCAGTAAAAGAAATGTCTCCATTTTTGCCAGTTAAATAAAGCTCTGAAGAATTTGCACATCATAGATGTGACATTTGACAAAATGTCCATATGTGGTTTGTAATTTGAAAATACCCAGCGCTGTTTACATTTTTAAGTGTCAAATGTCCAGAATGTTTGTGATTTTTTAAAAATTAAATCATCTTAAACCTTCTTGAGATCAGAATCAGAATCAGAATCGTGTTTATTGGCCAAGTAAGTGATTAAACACATACAAGGAATTTGATTCCAGTAGATGGTGTCTCTCAAGCACAGCAGTAAAAACAACAACAATGTAAATATACAATGAAAAGAATAATGAATAAATATAATATACAATGGTATAAAACCTACAGTCTACAATATGAGTATGTGATATGGGTTCAAATATAAGTGTTAACAATATATGTTTAATATAATATAAAGTTTATATAAGTATAGTACATAACAATAATATGCATATACAGTATGTAATTATAAATATAAGTATATGTATGAGTCTATACATGTGCATAAATGGACACTCGTCCATACAATATAATAAAATAAATACATACATGCATACAAATCATACATTAGATTTGTATGTATCATAGATCATAGATCATACATTAGAAGAAACATAGAGCCTTAAGAACTCTGTATTAAAGTTGCAGTACTTTCTTTAATGGAATGTCCTGTCCAGGGTTCCACCTTAAACAGACAGAGGTAGGAGTCTGCCACTATAAGATGCCCTTGGTGATCAAGGAACAGACCAAACAAGCCTCAGTCTGATCCTTTGTTTTATGTCAGCTGACACACTGGCTCCATAAATGGACAGCGCCGTTTGTGGCAGGATGTTGTAAAAATGTCAGCAGAGTGAGCAAATACGTCTAATGGCTGCAATGCAAACATTAAGTTTGCTGTAGTGACAGAGCTGCATTCAATAATAACAATTTGAAACAATACCACACTCAGCGTACAGTGGGTTCACTCAGGAAGCTCAGGCCACAGGTGAACACACTGAAGGACACAACACGGTCACTATGTAAGAGATGTTTCCATTGCCTTGCCTTTTGGAGTTTTTGGATGTAATAAATATGTTTAAAATAAGAGACGTTACTTGGATACATACATACATACATATACACTACTCCCAAAAAGTTAGGGATATTTGGCTTTTGGGTAAAATGTATGGTAAATATAAAAAGTCCACACTACAGTGATATTAAATCATTTAAGTAGAAGCATGTAATGGGTATTTTCTCATCTCTAACATTCTCCAACATTCTCCAACATTCTCCAACATGATTTCATACTTTGCATTGAATCAAGGATTACAGTAAGAGTGCTAATGTCCTAACATTAAGACCTGAGAACTGGCAGCTGTCATCATGCACATGTATGCAAACACACATAAACACAGAAACAGAAATAGTGTGTAGGGGGTTCTCGAGTTCCGCCAGGATTCGGTTCCTCTGAACGTGATGTAACATAAATATACATAAATGCACAGCATAAATATACAATATATAGTGTCTATTTATGTAGGTTTTATATAGCGCATCTATGTCTTTATGTATTTGTGTAGTGGATTTATGTAGTGTGTATTCATGTCTTTATGTAGTGTGCATTGATGTTTATGTAGTGTATTTATGTATTTATGTAGTATGTATTTATGTGTTTATGTAGAGTGTATTTATGTATTTATGTAGTATGTATTTATGTGTTTATGTAGTATGTATTTATGTGTTTATGTAGAGTGTATTTATGTGTTTATGTGCTGTGTATTAATGTGATTATGTAGATTGTACTGTATTTTGACCGCTACTTGTACCTACTTTCCCCTCCGGATCAATAAAGCATCAATCCATCTGTTTGTAAATAATAATGATCAAAACTCTCAGCTCAGTCTCTGTATAAACTGCCTTCATAAAGTTTCTGTAGCTATTAGATACAGTCTTATGCAAAAGTTTCCCCACCCCTTGATAAATAACAGATTTTGGTGATTTTGTAATTGAAAAGATATAAACACAGTCTCTCTAGGACATGGAAAAAATACACAATATTTTCAGCAAACTTTGATGCATTACTTTTTATGCCACAAATTGAACACAAAAATAACAACAATATTATATATGGCACTGTGCAAATATTTGGGCACCCTAAAAGTTCCAAAGTTTCAGATTCTTTTTTACAAGGTTTCATAATTTTTTTTTATTATTATTTTTGTTCAATTTATGGCATAAAAGGTAAATATGCATCAATGTTTGCTGAAAATATTGTGTATTATTTTCATTTTCTAGAGAACTGTGTTAACATCTTTTTTTATTATCACAAAATCACCAAAATATGTTATTTATCAAGGCGTGCCCAAACTTTTGCATAAGACTGTATAGATATAAAAGTACAAAAGTGTAAACTTTAAACTACAGGAAGTAAAATGTAGTGTGTAATGGTGTGATGTATAAAGTGACTTTCCAAATTATGACACAAATGATTAGTGATCCAGATGTGACTCATTAAGCAAAAGTGCCTTAAACAGCAGTTAATTTCCTTCTCAATGCTACAAAGAACTTCTCTCAAAAATGAACAGCGTTGCTTATAGTTAAGCAGCAACAGCACCTGCAGGACACGTTCATTGAAGAAAACATAGCTGTTGAAGCTGATATGGCTGAATATCTGCACTATGCGATTAAGATGCAGACTCTCGTACCTAAACGGCCTTACAGTGAACCAATAAAAATTCAGCCATGTCAGATAATGGACAAGCTGTGCACTGTACTGTATTTGAGTAGAAAGTGGAATTTTACAGCAGAATGAATTACTAGGGAAAGATTCAGCCAAGACCAAATGACCTCCTGGCACTTCATTAGCTTACTCTGGTGAAACTGACATTTCACTGTTTTGCGAGTCCATAAAATTTGTTTTTTTAGGGTAAGATTTTTTTTTAATTAACTAACTCCTTTAACTGTTTTTGTTAACAATTAAACATAAATTATACCCAATGCAAGATTGATTATCTAATTCATGCTCATGTAACGCTTCTTCATATAACCAGAACAAGAAAAAATGCATAATATTTGCTTAAATTTAAATGATGTCCAGTTTTGTGAAAAGATCATAACACTTGGCCTTCTAGAAAGGTTCTAGATACTTCCATGACAGTGAACACAAGTAGTGGTTAAACAATCGTGTTTCTGTCAAATGGCAAACAGCAGCAACTCAATGCAAAATCTCTATTCTAATGGAAATATTCTGAAAATGTCACATGCATGGTCATATACAAGGGTAACAGTGCCTGTTACTATGTTTGTTCCGGGTATTAAATAAAATGCTTCAGATGGTCATGCGTAATTTACTATAGGATCACATATGGATGTTGAGAAAATGTTGCATTATAGAAGAGTTTGTTTGTTTGGTTTTGTTGTAATATTTATAGTCCAGACTGAAGGCTTAACCCTGAATTGCCACATGTTAAGATCCTGTTTTGTCTAAGAGAAGATGACAGAAGAGAGACTGCCCTGTGGTCTTTAAATGAGTAAGTTTTGTTTAAACCATCAATCATGGACTTATTGATGATTCTGATAAATAATAAAATACAATGAGAAATGTTGTGATCACTTGAAAACTGATTTGTCTATTGACTTGCAGTGTCTATATAACTGAAATGACTGCAATGGAATAAATGCAGATGCCTACAAGTTTCAGTCTACAGTTTCCAACACATTACAACTGGGTATTTGATATAAAATGACTTTTAGACCACTTATTTGTTTGAAAGGACTTAATTTGTACCACACCCCAAAATTACAAAATTAAAAATGGCATAAAATTGTAGCTATAGAGCTTTAATATTATATGAAGTGTTTTTTATTGCAGCATTCTTAATGGCAAAGTTTTTGTTTTTAAATTATCACAGTAGTAGAATATTTTTAAAACTAATTATTTTTAGAAATAAATATCAAATAATTTCATTACACCACAATGTGTAGATGTATTTTTACTGACGTGTGGGTTGAGAAGAATGAGACCTGGAACTGGGGACTGGTTAATTTTGGCTTGTGTCATTCAGCAGGAACCCAGAGATCCTATTGATAGATGCAGCTGTCTCTTGCTGCTCGTGTCCAATCAGACGCCTGACTTAAATACAACCACCACCTGTCACTCACAAATTGCAACCCACACAGACTGAAGCTGAGGGAATTTCTCAATATAAGAAGAGGCTATTTGTGTATGACCACAAAGCTACAGTATTTTCAATGCAAACAATACGAAGACGATCAGGTTCTGGATGATGAATGCTAGCACAGTCAAGATGGCATTGTCAAATGACTGGCCTAACTGCTTTAAATCCATAATAGCAAATTATTATGTAAGTGCAGCCAGTGTAACAGCTAAGTCTTGTACATGGAGTTAAAAGAAGTGGGAGAGAAAAGGTCAGTCATCTGGCCTTAGAGTAAGCTGGGATAAGACTCTCCCCTACAATCATTTCATCCCCACAATATATTCCTACCATGGGTCATCTTACTGTCCTACACCCTATACATAGCTTAATCATTTGGTTATTGGTTATTGCTGGTTTATTCTTTGCTAAATTATGACTTTCTATGCTTGGCATGGTCTTAACTAGGGCAGGGGTTAGTATTTTCCAGAGCCAGGCTTCAAATGTCCTAATTGTTTGATATTGGCACCAACAAGATCATATTGTTTCTTGTTTTATGTCATTTGTTTCACAATTAGAGCAGTTATGTGTTTCAGAAATGTCCCGCTGGTAGACTCAGCTAAAGGTTTATTGGGAAACTTTAGTAAACAACCAGGATTTGGTGGAATATCAAGTTGCACACCTGCCTGTCTTTGTCATGGAGGGTTCCTGTCTCTGTCTGCCATAATAGCTTCCAGAACCACACTCAACATCTCAAGGGTTAAGTGGTTATGGCCTTTTGTATTCATGTTGTGTCTGGTATTATTTCCTTAGTTCAAGCAACTCTTAAAGCGATGTACTCTGATCTTTTATAGAGTGGTGTCTCAGATGTCAGGAATGCTTTAATTGCATTCTCCAGCTTGCAGAAGGCATCACAAGTCCATTTATTATGTCAAAGGGATGTTGAGTTTATCCAACAGCTCTGTATAGCTTTGTTTAACAAGAAACAAAAGTGTAAAATGTAGATTAATAGTGATTCTTTCAGTGTCTGTGATTAACTTTTGTTACTTTTTTTTACTTGAGGGTCTTAGAAAAAAGCAGAAACAATCCAGATCTACACCTTTCAGTCGAAACTTTTCAAATGGTATTTGTAAGAATAATATTCTATGATTTGAAACTGATGAAATACGAACAAAAACATGCTTAATAATTTTGTTACGGGTTTGTAATTTGCTGTTGGAAATGGAAGAAAAAGGGAAAAATATTGCAGACTTCAACCTGTTGATACAACATAAAAATTTAAGGCAGATATGCAATGAGAAATAATAAAATCAACGAATTGTGAATTAAATGAAAACATTAAAGTAAAACATTAATAACTCCCTTCCAAGTTTCTGATGCCTGTGTGATCTCATGTGGAGGATCCCTTTGTTCCACTAAATGAAGAAGAATCAAGCAGAAGTGAAAGATTTTTGTGGTGTTCACCAGTTAAAGCTTGTGTAATTTGAGTTCCCAAAAGAACCTCTTTCTTGGGACAAGGGTGTGCATCTGTTTTGTGTGTCTGAATAAGGCACTCTTGGAATCCCTTTAAAGACTTTGGGGGTGGGGTCTTTTGGGGTCTGGGTCCTAGAGGCACTGAAAAAGGCCCAGAGAAGAAAATAGATCCTGGTGCATCTGTCCAAAAACCTCCCTCCACAGTCCAAGGACTGAGCAGTTTCACACAGGAGAGGTCACATGGTCTACGTGGGCACTATAAAACCACACATCGTCCACATACAACTGCTCCTCCAGCAAGTGGTGATCCCTCAACCCTCATTCTTTCTCCTTCTCAAAGACCGAGACCAGCACCAGCACAATGTCTGACACTGAAGAGATTGTAGATGAGTACGAGGAGGAAGAGGAGGAAGAAGTAGCCGAGGAAGAAGGGGATGTGGAGGAGGCCGCTCAGGATGAGGAGACAGAAGAACCAGAGGAGGAAGTAGATGAAGGGGTCACAGAAGCGGAGGAATCCAAGCCCAAACCTAAGCTGTATGTTCCGAACATGGCGCCTCCCAAGCTGCCTGATGGCGAGAAGGTGGACTTTGATGACCTCCACCGCAAGCGTGTGGAAAAGGACTACAATGAGCTGCAGAGCCTCATCGAGCTGCACTTCAGCACCAGGCAGAAGGAGGAAGACGACCTGGTGGCCTTAAAACAACGTATTGAGAGGCGGCGTGCGGACCGTGCAGAACAGCAGCGTGTCCGGGCTGAGCAGGAGAAGGAGAGGCAGGCCCGGCTCGCTGAGGAACGGTCCCGGCGTGAGGAAGAGGCTGCCAAACTGAGGGCTGAGGAGGATGCCAAGAAGAAGAAGCTCCTCAACAACAAGTCCTATGGCGGCTACCTAGCGAAGGTGGACCAAAAGAAGGGCAAGAAGCTTACAGAACGGGAGAAGAAGACCAAGGTCCTCATGGAGCGCCGCAAGCCGCTGAACATCGATCACCTGAACCAGGAGAAGCTGGCAGAGAAGGCCCGTGACCTCTGGCAGTGGCTACAGCAGCTCCAATCCGAGAAGTTTGACCTTGCAGAGAAACTCAGAAGGCAGAAGTATGACATCACCGTATTACGCAACCGTGTCAGTGATCATCAGCGGTACTCCAAGGCAACCAAGACAGCCAGGAAGAACTGGAAGTAAATACTCTGTTTCAACAAGTGTGTAGAATGGGGTAGAGTAGGGTTTTATCACATCACTGCTTAGCTTCATTCATCTAACTCTGAAAGTGCTCAACCTGATTTTCCTGGAATACTACTGCAAAGAAGGAACAGCGCTGTTCAATCCAGTGCTCTCCTCTCTGACCCGGAGACTGGGTTTTCTACATATAGGTCTTGCCAATTGAAAAAGATCTGGTGGTTAAAGACAATAGTGTAATGCCCTTTATCGGGAATTTCTTTTTGCTTCACTATGTATTATATGTGTAATGGATGGTTTGTCAGGTCCACATGCATTTCTTTTAAGAAGTTGTGGTAGATTACTGCCTCATTGTAACTGTGATGTGATCCACTGAGCATTACATTTCATTCTATAAGGAATGTGAGGCATGCCTGCATGAATAAAGTGCTGACTCATCATACTCGACAGCTGATATCCAATTGAATGTTGATATGTTGAAGCTTGGACCACTTGGACCACAAAAACTTTATAACAACTAAACTCAAATAAAGTTATGTATTCATTTTGATAGTGTGTGTTTGTTCTTTTCACCTCACACCTCAAGTTTCAATAACATCAGTTTAAAATGCAGAAGGTGGTTCTTTATTTTCTTTATTTGACTACATTTAATGCAATGTCCACACTAGTTTTAATATCAGTGATAAGACACTTGATTACACATGGAAGTGATTTTTAAAACACTTGTCAACCACACTACTCTAATGTACTACAGATTGCATCACTACATCAGTATAAACAGGAAATATTTTAAAATCAGTGCCTACTGTTAATAACTAATACACATGTACAGTAGAATACCAGTCAAATATTTGGGAACACTTGACTGATTGTACAATACATAATCTTAAAATGTGTATTTTATATATAAATATAAAATAAAATACTTAAATGTTTGAACATGCATTGAAAATGAAAACAGAAAATGGTGTAAATGCCTTGTAATTTGTTCCTGAATTTCTAAACATAAAAAGCTTTTGTTAAAGCGTAAGTATCAGAAGATGTAACTAAGTAACAATGAGACTGTGCATGGTTCATAAAATCAGCACAATCTAAGCATTAATCACTTACAAAATAAATATTATTATATAATATTGTCAGTATATTTACTCTGCAGGAATACATACGCATCAACATAGTCAACAAAACAAAATAAACGGATTTGAAATGTAGTATATATATATATATATATTTATTTATTTATTTATTTTTATTTTTTTTTGTAGCCATGACTGTCTATGTATTCAAGCTTCTCTTATAGATAAAAATGGACCCATTTATGACGTCCTGTAATCTCTTTACATACTTGGTGTAACAAACTTAACATGTAATATTCTGTTTAGCGGAGACTGAGTGTTTATAAAGTAAAGCTTCATGCGTTTAAATAGTCTCAACTATTACACAGTTTATTTATTTATGAATTAGTTTATTTAAGCATCTTTCTTACTTCTGCATAGGATTAAAGGTGTATAAATTAATCCTTTATTGTCCAACAAGTGGGAAATTTGCAATGAGCAGCAAACAGAGTACTTAGAAAAACAAAAAATAAGTAGTGCACAAAAATAATAAGAATAAGAGGTGTTGAAATGTAATTTGAAATATAACTTATTATTATTTACAACCCAGTATTTGTGTGTGTGTGTGTGTGTGTGTGTGTGTGTGTGTGTGTGTGTGTGTGTGTGTGTGTGTGTGTATATAGGTTGTAAATACACACTGTGAAACACAAGAAATTTTGCACAGGAACATATTGCACAGAGGAATATTGCACAGATAGAAAATATTGCACGTATTACATGTGAGGGAATTACAGCTCAGAGTTAAGCAACAGGATTTCAGCGATAACTCAGTATCTCATAGTTAGAGCTTGTTGGTTTAGATACGCTTGCAAGAGGCACTGATTCTGTGCATGTGTGTGGTGTTTTATATCCCAGACTGACCATCTTGGACAACACGACTGGTTAAAAGTTTTTAAAAACATTTTCCAGAATTTACTGGTAATATAAGCAGTTCTGTTACAATAAATAACATTAAATGTTAGTTTAAAATAAGTCACCAAAGTACAAAAATCAATAAATAAATATTTACAAAAATGTATTTGATGGACATGATTCAGGAATGAAGGACCTGCTTAATTTGCAGTTTTCCTGAAGCACAGAGAATAAATGAAGCCCTGTACTAATATGGTGGTGTGAAAAAGTATTTGAGTTACTTTTTTCCCCCAAACCTACAGTACATGGCCCTGTGTGAAAAAGTGATTGCCCCTCCCTGTTAAAACATAACTTTACAGTGGATTATCAAGTTCAATATCTCTAGTCACACCCGGGCATGATTACTGCCACACCTGTTAATCATGAAATCACTTAAATAAGACCTGAATGACAAAGTAAAATTTGACCAAAAGATCCTCAAAAGCTAAACATCATGCCAAGATCCAAACAAAGTCAGGAACAAAAGAGAAAGAAAGTAGTTGAGATATATCCGTCTGGAAAAGGTTATAAAGCCATTTCTAAAGATATGAGACTGCAGCAAACCACAGTGAGAGCCATTATCCACAAACGGTGAAAACATGGAACAGTGATGAACCTCATTGCAAGTTATCACAAATGCTTGGTTGCAGTTGTTGCTGCTAAGGCCCCAACCTGTTATTAGGTTTAGGGGACAATCACTTTGTCACACAGGGCCATAAATGTTTGGATTTTTTTCTCCCTTAACAATAAAATCCTTCATTTAAAAACATATTTTGTGTTTCTTTGTGTTGCCTTTGACTAACATTTAAATTAATTTGATTATCTGAAAAATAAGAAATCAGGAAGGGGGTAAACACTTTTTGACACCACTGTACTGCATCAGAGCATTGAGGAACAATGTGTCAGAGTTCCGCCTTTCTTCACACAGAGGTTTGTAGATCACCATCAGAATTTGGGAAAAGCACCTGTGAGAATTGTTTACATTAGACTTCAAGGCTTCATTGACTTCATTGCTGCAGGAAAGTTCACCAGGTTCTTAATTCCTGGGAGGAAAGCATGTTGTCTATGAAATCTGCATATTAGTTCAGTGTTTGGCGAACTAATAATTGTATTTATTTATATTTACCTCAAATTGTACAAGGGTAACAGAACTGCTTAAATTACCAGTAATCAAAATTGAGTGTTCTTAAACTATTGACCGGTAGTGTATGTATTGTGGTGACTGTGGGGAATGGGAATCGCCCTCATTGGCTGGGGGGGTTTGTGTCGGGGTTTGTGTTTGTGGGAGTTTTGGGTTGTTTAGCAGGAGGGTTTTATTATTGGGTTGTGTTGTGTTCGTGTGTTTATGAGCTTGTCTGCTCAGTGTGTCCGTGTTCACCATGGACAAGAAGAGAGTCCATTCTGAAATGGTGGCTCGGCCGCACTGAGCAGATAAGCTCAATCAGGGGTTGTGTTGCGCTCCTCCAAAGCAAGAGGGGGCGCTGGTTCCTTAGCCTATTTAAAGGCTGATAAAAATAAAGGATTTTGGACGCTGTCTAATTTGCATCCAATCCTTGTGTCGAGCCCTTCATTCGTAGTGGCTTGGGTTTCCCTCCAAGTCACTACAGTATATACGTACATACTGTATATATTTGCATTTTGAGTCCTGCAATTAAACAAGTGTGATTACATTTCCACACTTTTCTATGGCCTGTTTGTCCTGCACATTGATTAATAGTATGTGACACTGTAATAAATGAAGTAGTTTCTGTTTAAATAATGATTCATTTTAATCTACTGACTGACTGGTTTAACCAGCACTTCTGCCCATGATCCTGTCACTGATTCACCTGTTGTTCTTCACTTTCATATGTACCAACGACTGCACACCCGGAACATTCAGCAAGACATGCCATTATGGTTAATGTGCCATAAGGCTAATGCTTTAATCTACTCTAATCTGGGTCCCATAAACTCCCACTATATTAAGAGAGTGCACTGATCAACTACGATGAAAAGAGAAATGACATTTTCCATGTGACTGATCTCATGATTTATTTAAACTGTGAAAATAACTATAAAATGTTGATTGTATGTCATTTGTTACAGTATAACCCCCTTTATCTGTAAGAACTATATGAAAGAAAGTAAAATGTTTGCTTTTTCCATGGGGTGTACTTGACATCCTTTTCACATATTTGTACATAGTCCTGTCAAAACCATGAGAAGAGCTCAATTTATTACTGCTCCTCATGTTGCAAATACACCTGAAACTGCAGTCAAACCGATCACTGATGCAAACTACAGCTGTGTCTGAAGTGTGGACAGTTTTAGGAGATTACTCTCTGGCATTTACAGAAAACATGTGACACAGTTTCAAACAACCAACTATTTCACAAAAAAAAGAGAGATGACATAAATCTCATTTATTGTAACTCAGTTAACACAGGATTGACAACATTCTGAAAGCAACAGCCAAATTCTGTTTCCACTACATGAACTAAAACAGGCATCACCTGAGAACAATACAGAATATGTCCACAGCTTAAAACAAGATACCAAATAGCTCAGGCTAAGCTAAATGGGAAAATATGCTAAAAAGAAATGTTTTTACCACAGAAAAATGTACAGCAGTTCACATACTCTGAGCTTCTATTTTTCAAACATTATATTACAGTGGAAATCACTGATGTTAAAACTTTATAACAATTTTTGTAACAGTTTAGTATTTTAAACAAATTAATTGACCACAAATTGAATATCAAAGCAGAGAGCAGCACATTTGAAATGTTTTAGTAGGGACACAAAAAGTGATACATTTTTGCCACTGATTGTCATGTAAACATTGGCTCTTGAATATTGAACACTGGATCTACAGATCTCAGTTCTGGAGCTACAGCTACACATCTCTGCTGAGCAGTTTGGGATAGGATGTTCCAATGGCATGACCATGGCGGCACACTACAATCTCTAACAAGTATTTATCCACTTTCACTACCGTCTTTGTAACATGTTCATTATTCATGAGGAAGACCATGGTGAAGAGGGCGAACTCAAATTCAGGGCTAACACCGATGAAGGAACTGCCCAGTGGCTTCACAAGGCCCTTCCAGCTGAACTGCAGGTTCACAACCTGGTCATTTGCACTTGGCTGAAAGAATACATGAATATACATGAATATAAAATGTGCCATTTAAACCTACTATCATGAAAACCAGCAGAAATACCCGTTCTACATTAACCAAAGTGTAACCCATTTTAGTTTCTATAAAATGATGTTGCATAAACCCTCAATAGTTAAACTGCAGTGTGATGATTAAAAAAATTTCTTCTGTTTTTTGTACAAAATGTAATATAAGGAAAAGAAAAACCTGAGTAAACAAATGTTTTAAATTAAAACTGACAAAAAATATCCAACAACCACTATGAAATAGACCAATTAACCTAATTTATTTGGGGGGTGTTATTTCTACACATAGTTGATACACTACTCATAAAATTATGGAGATTATACCAAGCCAAATTGGTATTTGGCTTTCAGGGGAAATTTATGGAAAACATTAAAAAATGTAACACTACAGTGATATTATATCATGAAAGTCAGAGTAGAAGCATGTAATGGTGATTTCTTCCTCTACAACAATTTATTGAAACAAAAGTCAACAACAGTGGTAAGTAAACCACAACAAGAAATGTCTAGATAAAGTGTCATGTGACGTTGAGTATCAATTACAGTTTGACAACGACGTCTCATGCTGTTCACAAGTCGACTAATTGCTGCTGAGGGATGGCATCCCACTCTTCCTGAAGGACAGCCCTCAGGTCATTGAGGTTCTGAGTTACGAGCCTCTACAAAGTGACTCAGCAGATCCCTTATGTTTTCTATGGGATTCAGGTCTGGAGAAAGTGTAGACCACTCCATTCGAGGTTCCCCAGACTCCAGCAGCCGTTCCCTACTGATGCGACCTCGATGAGCTGGAGCCTTGTCCTCCATGAAGATGAAATTAGGCCTGTGTTGTTCATGCAGGCGCACAATGCCTGGATTAATGATGTTATTCAGGAAATATGGGTTTTTCACTGAACCATTCACAAAGTGTTGGGCCGACACACCTGCCCAAACTGTAACACCACCACAACACTTGTAGATGCATGGCGCTCTCCTTGACATCATCATTGGCGGCCATCATTTCTTCTTAACATGAATTGACTTTCATCACAGAACAGCACTGTGGCCCATTGGCCCCTCATCTAGTGTAGATTCTCCCTGGCCCATGCAGGACAATGGTTTTGTGGTCAGGTACCCTTGCAGGTCATCAGACCACGCAGATGTAAACGGTTTCAAATGTATTGGTCATTTCATGAATCTGTTGTGAATTTTGCAGTTAAGCTCCTTGTTAGAGAAAAACAAGTTGTGTTAAACGTACTGAAACAAAAGTTCAGGGAAGGTCACATTAAGTTCATCTGCGAAGGTTACAATACTTTTTAGGTTCATCCTGAAATTTCCCCTGAAAGCCAAATACCCTTTACGTGAGTAGTGTATATACATCTTGCAAACTTTTATTTTAAAACGTTGTTTAAAAATGTAGTTTCTTCATTGTCTCCTGGTCTTGTATTACGCTTTGTATAAGGACTTTTTAGTGTTTATAAATTGTGTTATAAATATGTAAAAATAGAAGAACCAATGGTTTTTTTTAAAGCATTATATTTAAACATATAAAAAGATTACCCAAGTGTGTGATGTAATACACTACATTAATATACACTGCCCACATCTATTTAAATTAAAAACTGCTGCTGAAGGAATGGCCAATGGGATCCTCACTGTGAATGTTATGTTGTGAAGACATACCTTGTCTTTCTCTCCTGACTTGTAGCCCTTGTAGTCAATAAAGTTCAGCTTCTCCTGCAGGTAAAACTGGACCCAGTTATGAAGGCCCATGAGCTCTTTATCGTACTTGACCTCCCCAACAAACACATGCTCAAATCCACAAGAGTCTTCACTATATTAGGAAGAAAGTAGTAAAGCCAAAAAAGAACACAATTATAAATAATTATGATAATATATTATACAATTAAAATATTTTATCAGTAACAACTGATAAAGTAGATGCAAATAAGTTTACAGACAATATAAGGGTGTATTACTTCCATTACAGTCATTTTTCTAGATTAGAATTGGATAATATTACAAAAACTATTTGAACAAAGTATTTAAAATACATCAATATGATGGATCAATAATGTCTCACCAAAACCTCACCAAACCAAATGATCTAAAAGTAACTAAAACATTGATTCATGTGGTTTGGAAGACTTACCCCTCACTTTTGCCTCTGTTATAGAGCCTGAACCATATGTCGTTGAGTTGCTTTTTAAACTGAGCAGTATCCGAGCTTGCTTGTCCTTTACTGACTAAATACTTGTGGACACGCTGAAAGGTAAAAAGATGAGGTCGATTCCTCAGCAAATGGCAGGCTTTTCTGGAATTATTTATGCAAATAAACTTCCTTCAGGTGTACCTTCATGACGTCGGTCTTTAAAATGGCATTAAGAAAGAACTCGTTCTCCTCAAGCTCTTCATTTGTCACCGTCTCAGCCACACCTGTGGACATCTCATAGTTGTCCAAGAGGACCATGAAGCCTGCAATGAAGCAGATTTTAAAATGCAAACTAACAAAATATAAAAGCCTTTTCAGAATGACATTAAATATCGTAATGTATTTCATAATATGGAAGAAGGCAACACTTACGAGCATAAGTCTCAATACTTTTGAGCTTGTCCTCATTGACATAAGAGAACAGAGGAGCATTTGCTTTGTCTTTTGCACAATTACTGCCCTGGGCCACAAAATCAGCTCTGCCCTAAAAAAGAATATGACATTTCTTAGTGACCGATTCAATTATTGACAACACTAGGGAATAAGACGTAGAAAATAATTGCTAATATTAATTAAGTATATATATCCATATAAGCCATATTAGCCAAGTGACATATTAACAAGGACAAAAGCACAAGGAAATTACTTTTAATGGATCTTGTTGATAAACTTGAATGTATTTTGAAAATATAAACACATTTTTGATTTAATACCTGCAAAACACTCAAAAAAGTTGGGATAGAGAAAAAAAAGATCAAAAAGTTTATATTCATGTTACACCATTTTGAAACATTCCACAATAAACAGGCCATCTGGTATGAAGAGTAGAAAGAATTGAGGTCTTTCATCATCAGGAGTACAAAGTTTTATGATAAGATTCAGGGCATCCAGAGACATCTCAATCAGTATAGGGCAAGTTTGAAGACCACTGCTGACTGTGAGTGACCTTTGAGCCCCCAGAAGGCCCTGCATAATAAACAGTCAGAGTACTATGATACATGTTGCAGCATGGGCTCAGGAGAACTTTGGAAAACCACCAGTCACTTGTCATCAAGAAATGCAAAGTGAAACTGTTGTGGTCAAATATCCAAATTTCTGCTTGTTTTTTGGGAAAAATGGACTTTGATGTATTCATGCAGACTTATTAGTGAAAAATACAAAAGCCAACATTAGTCATGGCATGGGCGTGAAAATCCTATCGACACAAGCATATTTCGGAATTTTAGATTCACATTCTGCAATTAAGGTAGTATCCATTCCCAGGAAGTCCAATACAATGCCAGACCAACAATGTGGCTTCGTAGAAACAATGTGTGTGTGTGTGTGTGAGAGAGAGAGAGAGAGAGAGAGAGAGAGAGAGAGAGAGAGAGAGAGAGAGCGAGAGAGA
>JBBIGC010000125.1:18596010-18620323 GCA_037576955.1 Lepidarchus adonis | reverse complement strand
AGAGAGAGAGAGAGAGAGAGAGAGAGAGAGAGAGAGAGAGAGAGAGAGAGAGAGAGAGAGAGATAGAGAGAGAGTAATAATTCATACTATATTAATCACTGAGTGGAAATCATTCTCTGTATTTTAACCATCTGAGCCACTGGGAACACACATGGTCACTTCTGCCCCTTATTATGACCAACAAATACCACAGCTGATCCAGGTTTACATACTTCATAATGATAACATGTATATACCGGTACTCTCATAGTCTCTTTTATTGCTGATTCATCTGGAATAACCTGAATAATGATGGACTGACCTTGACCTGACTGGCTTGCAAGGCTACAGAAGTATGAAAGTAATGAAGCAAATGAATAGAGAATAATATATTAAAATACTGATGGTGACTAAATGGAAAACTTCAAACAAGAAAAACCTTTTCATAAAATACAAGAGCTGGTCCAGGAGCTCAGCTGACTGTAAGGACTAGAAATGTTTTGTAAATTTGCCTTACGTGTTTTAGTGGATTGAGATCTCACAATAATGTTATTTATTCAAAAACTAATAAAAAATTTTTTTTTAAAAAATCTGGTTCTTTGGTTCAGATCACGTACAATTATTCAATACTACTACTATTAATAATAAAAACTTTATTTCTATAGTGTTTTACACACTAAAAGAAAGAAAAAATATGACTGTCAATAATTAAAAGTGAAATTAGTATATATAGTCATAAAAAATATACATTTTAAAAATAAATTTAAAGATTTAAAAACAAGGAACAAAAAACAGTATATAAAGAAATATATAAAATGCTTAGTAAAAAATAAAATACATGACACTTTCTTTTTTGTTTTAGATATATTACATAAGTATTCTAAAGGTGTCTCAGCGTAACTTCAGACTGATCATGTTCACTCATGTAATCATCAAACTGAAAGCATTAAAGGAAGAGATAATACCACACAGAGATTTTAGTATATAAGACTGGATGATTGATTTTACTTAAAGGTTTTCACTTATTTGAGTGTCGGTTGAATAAAACATAAGAATCTTCTACTGCTGAACCCAATTTCAGCTGACTTTAAAGTGATCTCACAAAAAAAAAAAAAATTTTTCTTCTGCTTCGTTTAGTAAAAAAAAAGTGCTTTGTGAATGTGCACAAGTGGAATGATGCATAATCCGTCCGCCTCATAGCTGGTGGGGTGAACTTATAGCTGGTAGGGTGAACTTGTAAACTTAAACTTGTTATTTTGTTCAAAATGTAGTGAGAATGTTGAATGGAGTTCAGTACATTAATACTCATAATATAAGAAAATATCTTTTCAGCAATAGAAAGATAAGGTGAGTGCCTTGTGTTGACGTCCTGATCTGTTGCAAAGTGAAAGTATTTGTTATTGAAAAACCTTGGGTCACAGGACCATACATCAGGATCAGGATCAGCCTTTATTTGTCAGTACACTTTTACATGCAGTGAGATTGGACCCCTCAGACCATACATATACAAACATACATTGGGGAAAAGACAGCTCAGTTTGAGAGGTAGCAGGAAATGAGAAGAGGACATTTTTCAATGATAAATACTGCAGATTTACTTTCAGATCCCCTCAGAGCCAAGGATCAAATCAGTTCAGAGATTTCAAGGCACTTGTGTCACAAACCTTCTTCCTAGGGATCCCCCATCTGGAAAAATCCCTCTTCCACAAACCTTCAACCCGTCCTCTGTATTTTTACTATTGTTTTCCTGCACTATTATAAATCGCTCTCTCTCACTCTCAAATAAAATCTTTGAAATCACAATATCCTTGAAGAACATCAACACTCACAACATTATCATTGTGAACACACTCCATCATACAAAGTGCAACACAGCAAAATGTGACCTCTGCCTTTAACTCATCCCCATGCGGAGGGTTATATTGGGATAAACTAACAGGAAGGACAAGGACCTAACAATTTCTCTTAAAAATTTCAAGAACACAGTTTAAAGAAACATTGAGCATAATGACAGTTAATCTCCACTTTGCTGCAGAGCCACAGTGAATAGAAATAACTTTAAAGTAAATGCTGAACATTTCTCGTTTGTTTAGTATTAAGGCCCAAGAGAGGACACAAGATAATTTGGTAACTTTTTTTTACAACATTTTCACTGACCCTTAATTGACAACAGTTATTTCCACCAAATCTACATTACTGTGATAAAGTCACATGGCGTAAGTCACCACATAAAATATATGACTTTTTTTTTTTAATTATTATATATTTGTTAATGGAATTAAAAATATAGAACACTGGGTTGAAAAAAAAGTATGGCAATGTTTTGCATAGATTCAACACAATGTTTAAAGTATAGTGAATATTTGATTGTGGATATTTATTTTTAACCATGATAAACAGCATTCTAAGCAGTTATATTTAATAAATATATGAACAGTGTTTAGGACTTTTCCCAGTGTTTAGGACATCCGAAAGTCGCAGGTTCAAGTCCCAGCTGCCCGCTGCTCCACGTGTGCAAGTGTGATGGGTTAAATGCAGAGGACAAATTTCGTTGTGGTAATGTACCCATTATTTGTAATATGTTGTCTTCTATGATTACTGTTTTTAAGTAATCTACATTATAATATAGTCTGTAATATTTTAAAATAAATAGAAAACGTGTGTTGTAATGACATTGTGCTGTGGAAATTACCAGCAGAATGTATAAATATTTAAATGAAATCAGCAAAAACATCTATCTGAGATCATTTTTGCTCAACTGTTATAAAGCATAGCCCTATCAGCATAGATGCCAGTTTCAATACACTCTTAATTTTGCCATTAAAGATAGACACACAGAAGTGAGCTGAAAAGGGGAAGTGGGGCAAAGAGCAGGGTAGTTTACAAATTTTCACTTCGATGAGAGGTCCCCTGTAGTTTGTTTTCGAAATTTGTGCCACGTTTGTGCTAAGACAGAGCTAGAGGTGATGAACCTTAATGTGCAGTATTGACGCTAAATGTGTTATTTTTGCCATGTTTACGGGTAAAGTATAAACTGACTGTAACGGACTACAAAGCCTGTCGTGCGTATGACGTCACGTCCACACATTTTACTAAGAGACGCCTGCACTGAATCATGGGATATGTAGTTTACTTGTATTTTAACCTTTATTTTAAGCTATTTGGCAATGTAACTTATGATATCACTATATTGTATTTCTATATTATATGCTAGCATACGTTCGTTTCAGGGTGACAGTTTCACAAAAACTCCAAATGTAATAAATTTTAATATAATCAAGAAAGTCCTTAAAAGGCACACATCTCCACGTTACGTGCTGAGTGACGTCTTCTCGATGGCTGGTGGAAGCGGGGCGTGGCTCCACAAACTAAACAGGAAGTGACGGGCAGTGAGAGCAGCTTAGCTTGCTAAGTTACAAGTTTGACAGCTTGCCAGTCCGTCTGGAAAGTTTTAGTAGGCTCACTGTGCGAGGACGACACACTCCTAGTATCACACTTTGGCTGTGTTTAGTATCTCGTAGAATACAGGATGTCTTTCATCTGGAGGGTATGTATTATTTTTGCAGCTGGGTTTAATGTAGCTGTCTGATGGCGAATTTACTTAATTTCTCATTTCGTGTTGCACGTTTTTAATAAACTTGTTTATATTATGCCTGCTGCTTTAGTAATGTAATTTAAGGCACTGATTGAACAGCATACTCATTGTGTAGTTGTCGAGTTGACTTCTTTTCGTTTAAATACTTTGAGCATGACTGGGCAGTGTGCAGCTTACACACACACAGGGCTAGAAGTTATTCATACTTCCAGACGAGGCGTTGCCCAGCCGGAACAAAACGCACAATTTGAGCCCTGTAGGCCACATTCATTTACCAGCAACGCTAAAAGGTTTTGAACAGCGGTGTTGCACCCGGGGATTGACCTTGCAGCAGTAATAGTTAGAGCAGATTTTATGACAAACCCAGGCCTCAAGTGCTGCATCATCACAAAAGCATTTGAGCTAGAATTTAATCACGTTGCCACAGCACTATGCATCCAAAAACATCCAGAAACGCCTTATTACTGCACTGAGATACTGTAGTATTCAGTGGTGACAGCACCTGCTCAGCTACCAGCAATGCTGGGCTGCTATTCTCAGTGATGAGCTTCAGCCAGAAGGCCTCCAGCACTGGGCTGAGTTATCTGGAGTAATGGAGCTCCATCCAATACCTTTAGGAAGAGTTGCAGCATTGTTTTGTGATCCACCACTAATCACCGCATAATCAGTGTTTCACCTCACTAATGGACTGCAATCAGATTCTCCCAGCAATGTTCCAATATCTACGAGTAAGTCTTCCCAAAAGAGTAGATGCTGTTACTGCGGCAAAGATGGAGTAATCTGTTAACAATCTTGATTTCAGGAAAAAGTGGATGAACAGGTGTAGATCTTTTGACACATAAATGGTTAGACTAATTATCAAGGATGCACCAATTTAGGCAGATACAGATATCTGAGATTTTTCACATACAGATCTGCTCATTCCAATACAGATGCTGATCCAAAAACCTTTAAAAATGTTGAAATTTTCAGTTATTCTGTATAACTTATGTAATTAAAATTAAAATTGGCAGCATCCAGCATCATCTAAACATTCTGCACTTCCAGTGCACAATAGATGTTGTAAAACATTGGTCTGAAAAATTTCTCAGATTTAACTATCTGTAAAATGCAGTTATTATTTGTTAAATCAATTGTGTAGACATTGATATGATTTGAATAATATTGTACATCCCCGTTCTATAATAGTTGTTCTGTTTGCAGCTCATTCGTGGTGCCTATAGTGGATTTATTGGCCTCATCATGAGGCTTTTGAGGTTCAAAAGTAGACCTGCGATAACCCTTGAGGACCCCAGTGGCAAGTATGCATTGCGCCTAATAGATAAAGAGGTGAGTATGTATTGTATTAGAAATAGAATTGATTAACAGTATTCAGAAATCACTGTCTTTGTGTTTTGAATGAATATCGTGATGCTGACCAGTTCTTTTGTAAATCACTTTTTTTGTTAGATTATTAGTCATGACACTAGGAAATTTCGCTTTGCTCTGAAGTCTCCAGAACACGTGCTGGGACTTCCTGTGGGTAAGTTCAACATGTATTTGTCTACAGTTCAGTGTCTTGTTGTAATGGTCTATGTGGTTAAACCTAATAGCCTGTTTTGTTATGTGCTTGCAGGTCAACATATTTACCTGTCTGCAAGAATAGATGGTTCTCTTGTAGTGAGACCCTACACTCCAGTATCCAGTGATGATGATAAAGGCTTTGTAGACCTAGTGGTAAAGGTAGGTTTTCAGGAACTGCCAAGCCGAAGCCAATGCTAACACTGCTGATATAAAGTTGACCTGTCTCACAAGTTTGCTAATGCTAAAATTTAAATGTGGCAGATTTGACTATTTGAAAACAAGCAGTACTTTTAGTGAGAAAATGTTTATGGGAGTTTATTATATCAATTATTTACCTGTATAAGTTGTAAATTGTATGCCTAAGCATACACACCAGAAGTTTCATTGATGGAGGTTTTACAACATTCTATTTTTTTTCTTTTAGATATACTACAAAAATACTCATCCTAAGTTCCCAGAAGGTGGCAAGATGTCTCAATACTTGGACAGTCTTCGCATTGGTGATACAATTGACTTTAGGGGGCCGAATGGTCTGCTAATTTACAAAGGCAGAGGTGAATAAATACTCAGAGCAAAGAAATGTCCTATTGGCTTTTCTGTGCTCAACCTCAGTGTGAATTTGGGTCATGTTTATGGGAGTAGATCTTCATCGTGGGTTGACTGTAAACAACTGATGCTGAAAAGGCCACTAATTTGGCTGTTGTTTTTGCAAATGTTGACTTCAAATGTGTTTTATGCATAAAATGTATTTGTTTCTGTGCTCTGTTCTTGCTTTCTTTACATCACTGTTCAGGGGTTTTTGACATCAAACCTGACAAGAAGTCACCTGCAGTGATCAAAACTGCAAAACATGTTGGCATGATTGCAGGAGGGACAGGTAATCTATTTCTCACGGTCATTTACTGTTCGTTATTTGTATTTGATCCTGTACAGACTTGGATGATGCCTCTTGCTGTTCTTCAAGATTATTTATTGTTGCATATTATTAAGTAAAATCTAGTTTTAAGGAGAATGGTGATAACTGTCTCTACTGGCAATATAATAACACATTGCCTTTTTATTAAAAAGTTATTTTTAATGCGATTTCATCTGTGTTTTCTCCAGGTATTACTCCCATACTGCAGGTCATTCGAGCAATAATGAAAGATCCAAAGGACCAGACAGTTTGTTATTTACTTTTTGCTAACCAGGTAAGCTATTACCAGTTTTAGTGTCCAATCAGATAAGATGCATTTTATTTATTAAGGTGTTTCAGCAGGTTCCATATGTAATATTATATATGTGCAGTGTATGTAAATGCTCAGTATATGCAGATGTGCAGTGTGCCAGTCCTGTTGTACAGCAATTGGTACATACTGTATTGTGCAAGTGACTTCAGAAAAAAGTGTGTAGTGTGGGTGATGACGCAAAAAAATGACTCATGGATGAATAGATATATAGAGTTAAGAAAAGTCTAGAGTTAAGAAAAAAATTCTGTAGGTTGTATTTATTCCCTTTTGTAATCACATAATTAAAATGGCCCGGCTATATATTTAATCCCATCATTTTTCCTAGTAACTGTTTTCCCCCTCATGTGAACAGACCGAAAAAGACATCCTTCTACGTCCAGAGCTGGAGGAAATTCAAGCCAATCATCCAGACCGATTTAACCTGTGGTACACCCTGGACAAGGCTCCTGAAGGTGAGTAGAACCGTCAGTTTGGTGTTTAATTGAGAAATGAATCAAAGGTTTTGTGGGGAGAAAAAACCTAAAAATGTATTTAGGATATTTTTAATGGTTATTGCTGGTCCAGAAAGGTAGTTCAGATGAGGTCTTCTAGTTTTTATTAGTATGGTATGAAATTTGCATATTCTATGGAGAGTTATATTGAATAATATTTAAATCAATCATAACCCAAAATATGTAAATAGTAATACATATACAAATCAATATATGTAGATGTTGATCTACAATCCAGGTTATGTAGTGATGCATAACAGAATCATTTTAGTCTGAGAGTATAACTGTTTTAACATTGTATTAACATTAGATGAATGTATTACTGACCTGTTAAATATTTTATGCGACGCTTATTCAAATTTTATGAACAGCTCTGTATTGTTTATAGTATGTATGTAATATATAGTGTGTGTATATATATATATATATATATATATATGCCAGCATCAGCATGTTTTTACATGAAAATTATAATATAACATCCCTACTTTTAACAGTCGTACAGATGAAACTGTGTAGTTCTGTAGGTGTCACTACTCAATCAATAATCAATTGCAGTAATTATTACAAAGTAAGAGTTTAAACAGATGAATTTATAATAACTGAACTTGTCACTTGTCTTCATGTGACAGGGTGGGAGTTCAGCGAAGGTTTCGTCAGTGAGGAGATGGTGCGGAACCGTCTTCCTCCCCCTGGTGATGACACACTCATCCTCATGTGTGGCCCTCCTCCTATGATCCAGTTTGCTTGCAACCCAAACCTGGACAAAGTGGGTTATTCTACTAGCAGGCGCTTCATCTTCTAGAAAACACACTAATACTGGTGCACAGTGAAGAGGCTGTGGCACTGGAAAGGTCCTCTGATGTCATGAGTGTTGCAATCCAAATTAAAGTTTGAGTTTGCATTCGAGGAATCTGTGGAAGATGTTTATGAATGGGAACAGATGAATAATCCTTGCACTTAAACTTTCTTGCATGTGCTAAATCAGCGTCGTTATACATATTTTTTGTAATGCATTTTTAAGATGAACAGAACATTGGGTATGATGAACGGTATGTTTTTTACTGTATGTATGTTCTGGAATTTATTTTGAAATATTTGCTTTTTATTCAAATATTGGAAATGTATCAGAGTTGAAGTTTTTTTATTTTGCTTTACATACTGTCTTTTTTAAGTGCCTTGTTACCTGACCCTATAACATGACCTGGGGTATCCTGTTCAAAGTAAGATATTACTTTAAAACACAATCTATAGAATATCTATACACAGCGTATATTAAACATCACAAAGTCCCATTCTGCAGATGGTGTAGTGGATGTAACGCAGTGTTCTGTGTGATGAGCATTACCATTTGTTAAAGCAATTATATGCGAAGAACAAGTGACCATATTTTGTTGCACTGCTTTGACTTTCACAAATAAAAACATATGCCTCATTTCTGTAACTTTTTTTGTAATGTTACCTGTCTTTTATCATGTCTTAAATGGCCCATATGATGGAAAAACTTTTTAAATGTACATTAAGTGCATAAACTTTCCCTTCTCCCTTATCATTGGGCTTGATGCAAGCACAAAAAAATTTCAGACACATGCTAAACTATTAAAACATGACTACAGGACAATCCAACATATCTTGTGAAATGTTTCCAGTGTAAAACACTCAAAATTGCAACCAACCTGAATGATCAAGAACCCATTATCCTCCAGAACTACAACGCATGTGGAATTCCCAGAACAGTAAAGTATCAAGTGTTCAGAGACACGGCAAAGGTAACGCAGGCTCATACACACCACCACTACTGAATAAAGTTCATGAGAATTCATTGCTGGGTCACTAATGGACACGGCCCTGCCAGGCATCAGCAAGGTGGAGGAAGGGTACTGTTATGACATGCCATCATTAAGAGCTAGTCTGGCATTTTTGGTTGGAGATGTGCTGACAAAAATCAGCCATGAACTCTACTGCCAGTTTTCTTCAGTGATGCTGTACAAGAAGTTCGCAACATTCCAAGAGGCCAAGCTCTTCATGCTGGTACATGATATGCATTCAAGTGCTCAATTACTTGGCTAAACAGCAAGGGCCTAAAAGATGACAGAATAATGACCGAAATCCTTCCTCCTCATGTTTAAACAAGAACTTCTGGGCTCTTCTCAAACATTAGATCTCCAGTGAGGGAAGACTCCTCTCTGAACTGAAACTGGGAGGCTGTGATTGAATGAAAGTTGATCATTAACAGATTGAAACACTGACCGATTTTAAAGAGAAGTCCCAAAGCTGTTAAAAAGATGGGTAGTTCTACTGATCTCTGCATAGTTTAGTCATTTTGTGACTGAACTTGTCTTTTTGCAATTCAGTTTGTATGGACTGAGCATTATTTGTTCCAACATAAAATTTAGCCAGAGGAATACAATTTGACCACTGATAGTGCAGTATATATGCAAATACTGGTAATGTTACAATTTGAAGTTGTTTTCGTGTAACATTTACATAAGTGGAGTCCCATTCATTCTTCTCAACACTGGAAAGTGTGGTTCAGTCCTGGCTGCTTTTGAAAGAGGTGCAATACAGATTAGCCAATCAGAACAGATGTCTTTTACATGGCTTAGGGTTAGGACACATCTATAAAGAGACTGGAAAAAGGCTGTGTAATATATTTGTAATGCAATCACTAAAATTTCAGTGAAGTTATGGTGAGAAAATACTAAGAAAAAAAAAGTTCCTTTAATTGTCTTTCGAGTATTTAATGCTCACTGGTATTTTAAATAAACTGGAAAAATACAACAAACAAGCAACAGATTGAAAACATTCACAATTTTATTGACTTTATAAACTCAAAATAATGAGTACAGGGGTATTTACTGATACAGTCAAGGCATAACTACCAGTGGTTTGAAGGCTAAATGCTCCCAATGAGAATATTATTTCCCCCTCCCAATGCACTTGCCAGATGTCCAGGTTCAGTACAAAGTAACACATGCAATGCAAGAGTCAAAGTGTACAATAATATAAGAAAGGAAAGCGCTAACACACTAGCAAAATGTAGTAGAGGTAAATAAAATATCTTTTGGTCACCGTCATTGGCAGTCTTTGGTTTTTTGGCACCATCCATCATAAATACTGAAATACTGCAGAGATTAAAGGCAAATAAATTACACTATTGCTGTAAAATACTTTGCTCTTTCTTGTTGACATTGGCACAATGAAGATATATAGCCCCACAGTATCCACAGGTGGTTCTGCATATACATAGTTCATGTTAAAATATCTCAGCACTGTGCCAGGGAATGGATTGGAACAATATTTCCCAAGGCCCACAGCCCTGTACGTTTGAATGTTTCTGCTTTAACACACTCACTTCAGCTCAGTGAGGGGTGTTCCAGCTGAATAGTTGCATTAGAGGAGTCGTTAGCAGGAAGAATCCTAGAATGTGCAGGGCATTGGGCCTCCAGGACCTGGTTTAAACACTGGACTAAAACACTTTCAGAGTAACAGACTAAACTGGTGAAAGACAGGTTGTGCTTCTCACGCACTGGACTCATTGACTGCAGGGTTGGCTTCAGGAGAGCGAGAAGATATTTCCTTGAAAAGTTCATCCTCTTTCAGCATGCTCTAAAAACACATCAAATTCAAGAACACAGTTAATAAAGAGTTGGGGAAAATAGCAACCGATAAATGGGCCTACACTACACTTATTCATTTTTAGCAAAGACGAGAAAATATATTTAACACTACTTCTGCCTTATTTTTTTTACTGAAACTAACTTTGATTCAACAGCTTCATGAACATTGAATATCTCTTGTTGAAAAACTGTTCAGTACAACACAATTTTATTTTTTCCCCATTGTTGTGGAAGTAGTGATCCAGGTTTGCCAAGAAAACAAAGATCTCATTGAAGATCTATTTCTAGAACACTCCCTCTTGCATGGGTTGGGTAAATGTCATTTGGAAAATCAGATTAGTAAACAAACTGTGGAATTTATCACTCAAGCTACTTGCAAAAAGGATATGTCCTCTTAATATCTGTTCAAAAAGTAACAAAAAGCTACTGATTTTTACAAACCAAGAATATGGCAATAACACTGTGTGGTCAGTTAAAAGTGTGTGCCCAACTAGCATAGAATCTTACAGTCAGATTATTGATCCCCTCAGAGAAGGCTCCGATCTGTCTCACTGTGCCCTCAGAGTCCTCCATCTACAAACACAAATATGTATTACAGGTTAAAACATTTTTAAATGGTAAGATGCTTGTTACAATTAATGCTGAAAAGTGAAAATACATAATTTGATCTCTGTAACACACATGATCGAGTCATGTTTACCATTGCATTTCAACACCTTTCCTTTAAATGACACTTTCATTTGGGAACTGAGGATACTAATTGTTGCAGTTTAGAATTTTGAATATTCCCCCTTACTCACCAGTGCATGCGATTGCTCGACTCTTTACTTTATGTGCCATTAATTTGAACTAGGACACCGATCTGGACAGCTAAGCCCTGTTTGTGGTTCTTATTTTGACTTACAGCGAAAATCATGTTACATGAGAAACAGGAACAGATCTCCGACGCAAGTAGAAGACCACAGTATAAAACCGAAGCGCTTTGAGAAAAGTTCTTATGATTTAATATCAAGCAGGCTTTTAACTTGTAACATGCAGACTTTGCAGAATGGGTAGTGTCTCCACCTGTTCCAGTTGGTCCAGCTCATCCTCGTAAATGCGGAGACCTCTGTGGAAGCTGCTGCTCTGAGGCATTTGCACATCCATGGGGCACACATACTCCTCACTGTCCTCCTGCCGCTTCCTCCGTAATGTCCCGAACCCACCAAACGACATACGCCTCGGCTAAGACATGAGGATGAGAAGATTATAGTTATCAGTAGACTTTGGAAAGAACACCACCCAAGCGTAATAGAGGTCACCCTCGGTCCTGCTGTAGGAGAAGGTCTTGCCTTGTTAGAAATGGTCTCACCTATATCTACACATTTTTAACTGCACAGAACCTTTCTCTAAAATGACAGCTTACCCCATCACTGTATCTCTAGCTTTAATATTTAGAAAAGCTTATAACACCTCATATTTGTTCCAATAAAAGAGCATAAAGCATCACATACCTTCACTTTGGCTGTGGCAGTGAGCAGTGTGTAGTCAGGATTCTCCAAACACTCCTGCTTGAGCCTCTGTGCTTCTGCCCCAATCAGAAGGTGAAAGTGAGTTGCCAGGTGACGCCTCAACAGAGTTTTGTTTGGTGGGATGTTTAAGAGGAGGGACATTGTCTCCACGTTGAACCGGGGCTCCAAAACCTGAGGGGAGAAAAATAAAGAAAATAGAGGAAATCCAAACCTACTTAAAGGCTCATTTTACTCGCTCACCTTATGTCTTCCATGGCATGTACTTAGTCACTTATTTCTATACATTTCAAACTAATTAGACATCAAAATTTGTGAGCAATGTAAACTGTAGGAGTGTAAAAAATTTTAATATTTGAATATTGTTTAAGTTTAAGTAAGTTGCTTTTGTGTATTTTGATTGGTGTGCCATTTTCTAGCATGGAAAAGAGCAGTAGAAGACTTGTGTAAGCCAATCATAGCTGTAGAGAGCAGAGTAGAGGACTGATGTGGAGTTAAATGCTCATTTGAAGATAAAAGAAATGACAATCCATGTTTCATACGCTGCCAGAACATAGTTTTAGGATCACCAGACCAAAATGAGTAGCATTCAAACAATGACCATACTCTCAGAGTGTAACTAATACTATGAACTCTCGTATGTAAAAATCTACAGTGCCTGCTGTATGACAGTTGGGAACCCAGTAAAATATCAGGAAGTGCATTTATTTGACTTTGCAGAAGTATTTATTTGAAAGGATACAATATCTTCAATGCTCATATCTTCAAATGAGCCTTTAACTCCAAAACATCAGTCCTCTACTCCGCTCTCTACAGCTATGAGTGGCTTCAGGAGAGTCACTCGATAACACTATTTCTAACGGACAGCAATCCATCATAATGAGCTGTACTATTAAATTCCTAGATTAAACATTTCTAAAGCTTCTGAATACTAAATATATAATCAAACACTCATCTAACAAATGCCCCCATGCCCTCCATACCATCAGACCACCATGCACTCCACTTCCTCTCAGATTGGGTGCGTACTCCGCCAAGTCCACCGAGCGCAGCCACTCCATCACTCTGTGGTTGGTCCACTCACACACTTCAGCAGGCGTGATATTATTCTGCACACACAAATGGGCACAACTCTAGCTAGCCAGAAAAAATAAGACATTATTACCTCATGGGAAAAGAATGCTGTGCTTGTACCTCATTTGAGGGTCTGCGGCGGAGACAGTTGGGCTCATAGCAATTTATCCGCAGGACCTGGATGGCCCTCTTGATGCTAAGATGATGAAGCACACTGCCCACCTTCAGACTCAGCAAATCATCCTACACACAGGGTCTCACAATGAAGTGATGGTTCAAATCACTATATTTCACTAGTTATATCTGCCAAGAAAACATGTGACCTACCACAGTCATATAGTGAAGCATACGTCCATCCACACGACCCTCATCAAACTGGGATTTATACTGAGGCAGTCCAATGTCATCCAGCCACCCTAAGTGAAATACAGATACAGTGGAAGTCCCAAGTGATTATAATTAATAAAAACCCCTCAAAAAACTCTCAGTAGTGATCCAAGTCGCTTAGATCACTGCTAGTGGTTTAAATCTCTGACCTCACAATTCAGGAATTGGAAATCTACGAACAATGATTCAGTATTTTTAAATCTTACATTTCGTCAATTGATTTAATTTGATTATTTTTGGAATAATGTGAAGCTGAAATATCTTATTTTATTTATAGGGGCCTTTCAAGGTACTCAAGGGTGCCTTACAAAAACAGCAAAATATTAAAGACCTATTCATATTGAAAAAGAATACAAACAATACATTACAGTTTTATATTTATATATTATAAATACATTTTTCACAGTACTACTGAATTGTATTATACCATTACAATAGATTACACTATATCCAACTTTACAAAGTCAACGCAGTCAAATTAACCTTAGAATGAAGCAACCATTTATTTTATACCTTAATTTTTTTTTATATCTTTGATTATTAGAAGCTTAATAAACGATTGCTTTACAGCAAATGTCACCAACCTCATCTGCAAAGAGCTGGTGTGGAGGCAGGTTTCTGTTTCATGCAACTTGTCAGTTGTTTGAAAACCTATAAACAGTGTGAGGGAGACTGGTGTCCTAAAGCATTTCAGTGTAGAGTAGCCACTTACGAGTAACCCAGTTGAAGTCCAGTTTGCTCTTGGCATCATCCTCCTCAGAGCCCAAAGCCTGGATGGCCAGCTGCAGTTTCTTTCTGTGAAGAGGATTTCGGATGCCCAGCTCCTACAACCCACCCACAGACATTAAGCCTTGTTCAGACTTTCAGCTCAAATTCAGCAAACATGGTGTTTCAGCAGATCTGATTTTAGACAGACAAGATTTCTGCAGTGGCCATGGTGAAAGGCACTTGAAATATGACTTTCCAATCAGATTTAAGCCACAATTGTAAGTGGTTTTGGCTCACTGGTCATGCAACTCAGTTTAACCAGCCAGCTTGGATTGTGTTGTTTGGGGGCAGCGGTTCAGAATGTGTGATTAGTAAATCTGTGCTGCAAAGCTTAAGCACTCTGTTGAAAACATACTGCTGTAAAATACATTGTCAAGATCTAAGCTCATAATAAGAGAGATTACCAAATCTCTTAGATATGGTTCACAAAGTTTTGCCTGCCCCTCCTTAGAGTGCTCATGCATGCGTTGGTACTATGGCAACCAGTGTAAATATGTAAGCAAATGCGACTATATTTAGATGGTACAAATTTGATGTGGTCACTTGTGACTAGATTAAAATTTGAAGTCTGAAAATCTGATTGAAAGAAAAATCTAATTTGCCCTGCAGTGCGCATAAAGACTTCAAGCACCGACAGTCATGCCAGTTTCAGTTCCACTACCACTTTACTAAAAAAATAATTGGTTTGGAAAACCATGATCTTCGAGTTCCAACCTTTTCCAGGTCATGGTGGGAGGCATTTAGAAGAGTCTGTCCAGAGCGGATCCACTGCTGAGCATGGCTGAGGTAAAGGCCTAAACCCTGCTCGTGCAGCCACGCACACACCTGCTCTTTACTCCAGCGTGCAAATGGGGTGTCCAGCACACTAGACAGACACAGACATTAGTGTGAGCAAATCTGCGCCCTGAAATATCTTGCATACACAAATATTAACCATTAAACTCATGTGAATGACCCGTGTGAGTCATGAATAAATAAACAGCACAAGGCTTTGCCACAAAGATCTTAGCTGATTAGAACAAGAGAGGAAAAGCTGAAAAGGTTTTTGCTTTTGCAGCAAACAGCATTAGTGGACAGAACAAACATATGATCTGATCATTCCCTGTAAGGCTGGACAGCAATAATTCAGATATCTGATCTCAGACCACTGATGATGGGAGCTTTGATTGGATTAGAAAATATTTGCTTGTCTACAATTTGTGCCACTTCCACCCGGCAATGTGAACGTAGCCTTGAAGGCCGAGCCATGAAAACAGAATGTCAGATTAGTATCCAAGCTTTCTGGATCAGAGACGGACAATTCAAAGGCTTGTAAGATGAAGCAACTAGTGACCGATCCACAAAAGAAATAATCTCCAAAGGTTCTCGCTTGTGGGTTTGCATCCTTCCCAATAAGTGTCCCATTTCGAAAGGATATTAACACTTTTCCCTCCAATTAGTGCATCAAAGCAGCATGGAGCCAAATATGCACCCACTGTCCACTTTATTAGGTATATCAGTTGATTGTTAAAACAAGTTACATGGCAGCAACTTAATGTAGAGGAGGGAAGGAGAATGAGCAGACTGGTTTGAGATGATAGAAAGCAACAGTATCTCATAACCATTCGATACAACCTATGTAGAATACCACCATCTCTGAACACATGTTAATACTTAAAGCAGATTGGCTACAGCAGCAGAAGACCACACCGGGTGCCACTCCTTTCAGCTAGGAACAGGAAACTGAGGGTACAATTCACCAAAATTGGACAAAGCAAGATTGGAAAAACATTGCCTAATTCTGACCCCTCCATTTGAATGTCACAGCTGAAATTGAGACTCATCAGACCAATGTTGTTTCCAGGGTCACAGGACTGGTAAATCTGGGGTCACAGAACATGTAAGGCCCTCTGTAAGCTGTATCTTTTGCCTTCAGAGGAGTACAGCTTCGCTATCATTAGCTAAATGTTTTTTTACCCCTTCAAGGTCAAAAACAATCTAATTTCAGCACCTTGTTGAATCTATGCCGCACAAAATAAAAGCAGACAAAATTGGGTCCAACCCAGAACTAAGTTTATAATAAAGAGGCCAGTAAATGTAAGAAATTGGATCTTAATAACACACTGGTGACATTCTACAAGCATATCATGGAAAAAATAATATTCTGCAACTAGATGTTCACAACAATATGATAAATATTTTCACAAGCAAGTGTCTAAACAACAAAGTGTTAAAAAACAAAACAAAAACAACAAAATTATACATAACACATAAATATGTGGAATTTGAGTCACACTGATTCACAAATAATGTAGCAGGCACTTACTTGTTGTTACCATGCTGGAAGTCATGTGACCAACCCAGTCTGGGTCCAGCTGTGGCTCTGACTCCACCCCTTTTAAACTCAGACTCTGAAGCATCATCCAGGTTAAATGAGGTGGATTGACTCCTCCTCATCCTGGTGAAGAGAACAAAAATAGATTTGTCAAGGTGCAAAAAAAAAGCCTTAAATTTCCATTTAAACATTAAACTTACATGGGGAAAAAGAAAAACAAACATACATTGGAATTCATTAAAGAAAAAAAGATTCTTATAAATGTTGTCTTTAAAAAATGTTTTTTTCCCAAGGAGCAAAAAACCCCCAAACCATCTCAAATCTTAATTAGGCTACAACTTTATTAGATCCAGTGGCAGTAAAGTGGGCCAGTAAAAATAAGCAAAAGGAATGAAACCCTTACATTCCCAAAAACTTTCGGATTCCCTTCACTTTCTTCTTGCCCTCTGGTGATATTATGACTTTTGCTTTGGGAGATGAAGCTCCGGCCAAATCCAAGTGCTCAGTCCTTTTCCGCTCAGCCTCAGCTGCTGAAAAGTAATGAAAATAAGTATACAGGTACTGAAGACTACACTACCCATAACCCACAACAAATACTAACAGTCCAATAATCGCTCATGCAAAGCAACAGCCAGCTTTGCCCCAACCAGGTCATGTCTTCCCATCCAAGCTCCAAGCACACCTTTCAAAAAATGGCATGCTGCTCACCTGTATGCAGAAGAGGCAAAGACAGAACAAAAACTGAGGCCTAACTAGCCCCCTTTTGCAGCTTCTTGGGCTTGACCAAAGCCTCTACACTGAATCATCAATTTAAAGAAACATTCCAGAGCGTTTCAACCCAAACTCTTTTACATCTGTTACCACAACCAAACATTTAAAATATGATTCTCTACAGAAAACTAGAAAAGCGCAAGACCGATACCAAATGCCTTCTAACACAATGCAGCTGCTTTTTTTGGAGTAAAGTTCATGCGTGTTTTAACTATGTGCACAGTCACAAGATAAAATGATTGGCTGGTAACTGAAGGTATAGTGGAAATCCAGCAGATAAGAGATCAAGTAGAACATTTAAAAAAATTGTATTTACTGAATGGACCGACCTGTAAACAGCCACACCAAAGAGACACTATTGCAGTTTTTCTTAAAAACAACGTAAAGTCACTTCATAAACCAAAAATAATTTGCTTCAATTTCTTAATACAAGAAACTAATTCAGAGTTTAAAGTGAGGTAGGAAAGAAAAAAATGGAGAAAAAGTGCAATGCAGAAAGAAAATGGCCAAACCCCCAGCTTCTGACAGCCCATCACCCTGTACAACCACAATACATAAACTGCACATGCAGAAAATGCAGCACCACAGTTTTATTCCAGCTACAAATGAGTCGCCCACCTAGCCTTGCTCAATGGCATCACAGCAGATGGTCAAGTGATCAGATTCATGCAGGAATAAAACAGCAGCTTTTTATATTTCATAATCTCTAGCTTATCTTTTGGTATTTTAAGAATGCAATTAGCCTTTCTTATCTAGTCTGTAACACCTCTGTTTCAATGTAAAGAACTTTTAAAGGGAGTATTCCAGTTTCTGCATAATTAAATCACTGACATGTAAAACAAAGTCATCCAGATTAGGTTTGATGCAAAATGCTTAATTCTAGAGAAATTTAAAAATTAAGATTGTTTACAGTGGTGGTGATAAGAACCACAGGTCTGAGAAATGTAATGCCCCTGAAAGCTACTGCACAGAAGAATATTAATGAAATCAGAATTAATTTTAAAGAAAAATTCACAATGGACAGTTACACAAAGTGCACTATCGCTAGATATTAGTCACTGCACAATTCTACAACCTTGCATTATTGGCTCTTTCCCCTTTTTTCAAAGAATCTCTGCAGCGAGGTTTATTTTTTTTGTTTGTACGGGTGTGGGAAAGAGACTCGCAAAATTATTTTCTCTGGAATCTAATGGTGGTTGGAAATCGAGTGAAGAGTTTTTCAAAAACAAAAATCACCCGATACAAAATGATACATTGCCTGGTACTGGTCCATGGCCTTATGGTTAGAGACCACTGCTTTATGGGATATGACATCTTTTAGGGAAGGTTTCCTCAGAAAACAATCTACAATAAAAGGACACAGTTCCTAGAGCTTCTTTAGATTGTTCCTTAGTGTTTGAAGGTTTTCAGACTTCATGAGAACGGTTGTTTGGTTGTCATTTGAAATGATAGACCACATATTTCAGTGTTGGCATTCAGTGTTTCTCAAATGTATTCTGTGTTTCTCAAATGCCCAATATCTTTTATTTAAAATAAGTTTTGAGTTTGAAGAGTTCTCTTTTCTTTTCAAAGAGCAGAAAAGACGACCTAAATCATTTTACAAAATAGAATCCCATAGACAAATTGCTTTCTATGGTATTGGGCTGTACAACACTAATGCAGCAAATTGAGAATAATATTTAAATTTTGACAATGAAAGCAAACTAGGTCACTACTCTGAGCCACCATTCCGCAGATCAGCTAGACAACATACTGTACCTAACATGGGGTCACTTGCACTCCGGCTGCGGTCTTCCAAAACACGTCAGAAAAAAAGACATGGAGAAGACATACATAGTGAACAGCACACTGATCCATACACATCAGACTAGACATAAATACAAACCTACAGAAACACCTGATCAGATCAAACTGAGGCAGAGCGCACACATTCAAAAAGACGGTCCCAGAGTCACATTGACTAATAGGTGAGAGTCAACTCACCGAGGTTTGGTGCGCTTGCTGTCCTCTTTCCACTGCGGATTTTGAAGAAGCCCCGTCCAAAAGAGGATCGATTTTTCCGGGTGCCAAAGCTGTCATTTTCCCCTGGGCTGGGCTGAGTGGGGGAGGCTGATGGAGAGCCCTTCTGACCATCTCCCTCAACTGTTTCTCTCTAGAAAACAAAAGGAGGTTAATGTGCAAGGCTGCCAGAGAAATGGATAAACTAAGCAGTTCTGTTCTGTGAGCCATCACCCAGGACAGACCCAAACTCCATCTCACTTAGCCAGTTAACTTCAGTTAAAGGAGCTAAAGGAAAATCCTACTTGAATGTCCTCTTCTAGTTAAAATGATCCAGTTTATGTGTGAGGGAATCTTGCTTTGATAAATACAGTTAAGATGTTAAACATGGCTCCGTCAACTTGCCCATCACCATTCTAGTCTCAAAGACATTTTTTGAAAGTGGTCATGTTTGTTCACTCTTCATACATTCTCGTTTTACAGTCCCAATCAAAAGTTTAAGACCACTTGACAAATGGCAAAATATATGTTGCATGGTTAGATCTTAGCAAGGTTCCAAGTAGAGCTTCAACAGCTACAAGAAGAAATGGGAGTGAGACCAAACATTTTTTGAGCATCAATTTATTGACAACGCTTTTTTACAGCTGATCAAAACTTTAGGACCACACTTCCAAAAAACTATGTAACCCCCCCAAAACAGAAATCAAAGTTTCAAACAGAAACTCAGTAATGAGTAGATCCACAGTTATTGTTTACCACTTCTTGCTTGATGCAAGTGTTTCCATGAGGTGAGTGGGCATCTACTGTCTGGATCTGTTGTCCATTTTTGTAAACTCCCCTTCCCATCCATCCCCAACGGTTCTCAATTGGATTTAGATCAGGGGAACATGCAGGCTGGTCCAGAAGAGTGATGTTATTCTCCTGGAAGAAGTCCTGTGGGCATTGTGTACTGTAGCATTGTCCGGTTGTTACCAGACAGACGAGGGCCTTCAGTCATGAGGGATGGTCTCTGCCGTTTGACACCCCTGCACCTCCTGAAGCCCCATTGTTCCACTGAAGGAAAAACACCCAGACCATTCTGGCGCCTTCTCCACTATGGCGTGTAGAAAAACATCTCAGGTGGGATCTGCTTGTCATGCCAGTAATGTTGAAAACCCTTCAGTCTCAGATGAATCCACATTTCTGCACAGATTTGGCTTTTTAAAGGCATGTGGTTCTAAGAATTTGATCAGCTGTAAAACAGCTTGTTTCAGTTCAAGCGTTGTTGTCAATAAATTGATGCTCAAAAATGTTTTGTCTCACTCCCATTTCATCTTGTAGCTGTTGAAGCTCTACTTGGAACCTTGTTAACATGCAAATACTATAACTGTTAATGTTAACAATGTAATATCATTGAAAACAACAGGTGTGCTTTACAAAAACAGTTGACTGGTGTGATTTAACACAACTGAAGCCACAACCAAATGTTTAATGGCAGTTACACTTGTAAACAGCAGGGGGCGCAAAAGGATTAAACTCTTTTACTTTATTTTAAAGGAAAAATGTATTTAGGGTCAGTACCTCCATTCTTCCAGTGAGAGGCACAGAGTTTTCTGACCCTTGTCCCTCAGAGGAACTGAAATCAGAAAAAAATCCAAAAATAACTATATGCATTGAATGGATTCATCATATACAGCAAAATACTCATGTAATTAGTTGAATGTTTGAAAGTGAATGTAGCAATGTTTGGTCAAGGACTCAAATAGATTGGAATGAAATAATCAGACCTGCGTGTTGGACCAGATTCTGCTTGACCTGCTACTTTGGATTCAAATGTGGTGTGGAGTTCAGACTCTGGGATGAGCTCAGTGCATGGAATCACCTGGGGCTATGAAGAGCCAGGAGGATCATAAAGGACCAAAAAAAAAAAAGAAAAAAAAGAGAGAAAACATGTCCGTTAACCACAAGGTTTTAAAAAAAATGTGTAAAACAACGAGCTAGTTAAAAGCTAATTGCTTTTAATGAGGTTTAACATTATAAAAAATTCCTTACAAATTTAAAGGGCCAGTATCTTGAAGGAAAATGTTAAGCCTTTAATTTAACACATTAAAATGTTTAATAATATTTTGTCCCACTTGGAAACTAAACTGCAAAACAGCCTTTATTTACAGCATAGAGCTTTTCCATCTGTCCCCTTCTTAGGAAGGCAAGTAGTGTTTTTAATTTTTGTTTTAATAAGGCTTGGTACAGCATCAGCAATCAGAATGGTCATTTACATAGATCAGTCTTAGTAACAAAAACTAGCCACTTTAAATCTGAAAAAGAAAAACTAAAAGGTTCTGCACCCAAATTGTTCTTTATACAACCATTATTTGAAATGAATTTAAGATATCAAAAGAGGCTTTTTCTGTGTTATTAAAACAATCTGTATTATTAAGACTGGGTAAATATTTCTGTAGAAATTATACAGAAATAAAAACAATATATCTATGTGGTTATTTGGATTCAGAGAATAAAAACCCTTTTAATGGTTAAAAGTTATTTAAACTATGCTATGCAAATCCATTTAACAATGAGAAACACTCCCAAGAAACAAAGACAAAGGAGCTGGACGCTAATGTCCTAAAGGAAGTCTGAGGAACATCCTGTGTATCCAGTGGGGTTTGTGCGTGTGTGTGTGAGACCATGTGGAGTTTGTACCTCATCAGTCTCCTCTGCGCCTTCTAGGGAAACACCCTCAGTAACTGTAGTAGCAGAGGCTACAGCTAAACCTTCACACAGATCCTCCCAAGTGTCCCCCTCCTTTGCTTTGTCTGAAAGTAGAGCAGAGGAGGGTTAGTGAGACAGGACAAAGACGGGCCGTTAGAGAAAAACTAATTTAAGGAGGATTCAAACAGATTCTTCCCTAAATTGAATCCCCCACTGCATGCAGATACTGAGAGGCAGACCAAGAAAATCTAATTTGTTAGGTTTTTAATGAAAACAGTCATTATGAGTCTGACATTAGGAATGGCACATTATTATACCCAAGGAGTCGACCTTAAAATTAAGTTAGGAAGATCGGTGCCGAATTGTCCTGTTCAAGTAAGTCCCGTGGCTCAGCGTGCATGCTTATCTACAATCAGGTTGCAGCCTTTATGTCTCATGATTAAGAATATCAAAAATCAAAAAGCTCAAAAAAAAGACACACGCAGTGGATAATCCAAGGGCTTCAGGAGACCTCGGACCCAAAGATCAGAGCTTTAAGACACAGGACAACCCACCATACATTGCCTTAGAATATTTACAAGTGATTAAATAAATTAAGGAATAAATTCTCAGCGCATACACTTGCTGACTGCTAGTATTCTTGACACAAATATGGCCAGTGCAATAAAAAAGAGACAAAAATGTTGAGATGATACATAAACAGGATCATGTTAAATATTACAATTGCAGCTTAATACTTTCTTAAATATTAAAATTGGAAATTCGTCCAAAATATACATTTATAAAAAGACAAATTAGATGCAATTTACTTAAATATTCATACATAAATAAAAAAACAAAACCAAATGAGCATATGATGCACATACCTGGCAATGGTATTACAATTGCTTCAGGTAATTTTAGTATAAAAATGGCATTAATGCAGATATGAGTGAAATATTAGGAAATCGTTTGGCAGAATCCGTTCAGAATAGATGAACTTCATGAATTCAGTTTTGGAAGCTGGAAGCTGAGAGTTTTGGTTCTGTATGCACAGAATACTGACTTGTATACAGTTGTGCTTATAAGTTTACATACCCTGACAGAAATGTTTTCTTGGCCATTTGTCAGAGAATATGAATGATAACACAAAAACCTTTTCTTTCACTCATGGTTAGTGGTTGGTTGAAGTCATTTATTGTCAAAACTGTGTTTACGGTTTTTAAAATTATAATGACAACACAAACTACCCAAATGACCCTGATCAAAAGTTTATATTCCCTGGTGATTTGGCCTGATGACATGCACTCAACTTGAAACAAACGGGTTTAAAAGGCTATTAAAGGAACCAACTTCACCTGTGATCTGTTTGCTTGTAGTTAGTGGGTGAGTATAAAAGGTCAATGAGTCTGGACAGACCCTTTCATCCAGTGCTGCACTGATGTTTTTTGGATTCTAAGTCATGGGGAAAGCAATAGAATTGACAAATGATCTGCGTGAAAAAGTAGTTAAACTCCATAAAACAGGAAGGAGATATATCAAAAAGGAATTGAGAATGCCCATAAGCAGTGTTCAAACTCTAATAAATAGAAAATTAGGGGTTCTGTTGAAATCAAACTACGCTCAGGTAGACCTCAGGTAGAAATTTCAGTCACAACTGCCAGGAAGATTTCTCGGGATGCAAAGAAAACACAAATAACCAGGACACTTTGAAAAAATATGGTGTGGCTGTTTCAAGATGCACAATAAGGAGGCACTTGAAGAAAGACATTACTACGCAAATGCCAAAATGTATCCTGCTTACAATATTCCAAACAGAGACAAGCCTTAAACCTTCTGCCACAAAGTCATTTGGAATGATGAAACTAAAATGGAACATTTTGGCCACAACCACAAGGCCTATGATGAAAGGTACACCATTCATACTGTGAAACACGATGGTGCATAGCTGATGTGTGAGCCCCAAAGATCAGAATTGATGGCAAGTTGAATGCAGCAGGTTATCAAAAATATGGAGGAAAATATGCACTCATCAGCCCGGAAGCTGTGCATGAAACGTACTTGGACATTCCAACATGACAGTAATCCAAAACACAAGACCAAGATGACCCGTCATTGGCTACAGCAAAATAAAGTGAAGGTTCTGGAGTGGCCATCTCAGTCTCCTGACCTCAATATCATTAAGCCACTCTGGGGAGATCCTCAGACGTGAAGACAGCCTAAGAATTTACAGGAACTGGAGGATTTTTTGCATCACGAATGGGCAGCTTTACCACCTGAGAAGATAAAGAGCCTAATCCACAACTACCACAAAAGACTTCAAGCGGTCATTGATGTTAAAGGGGGCAA
>JBBIGC010000125.1:18577688-18592648 GCA_037576955.1 Lepidarchus adonis | reverse complement strand
AGGCTGCCCCCCCCCCCCCCACCCCCACCACACCCCCCTAGTGTGAATGAACAGTGGAGGGCTGAATAGTGGCAGTGTAGTCTCAGTATTGAGTGAAATGGCTTTATGGCAGGAAATGGCTCAAGAGCTCAATGGGCTTAAGTGACTACATATGTCACGACAGTAACAGCAGCATATTGGCCAATTTTATTAATCCTTTCAAAAAAATTTTTTGAATATTTAAGTGAAATCCAAGTATTGTTGCACATTTTAAATAAATGATTAGCTGCTACAAATTACAGCTCATGCTGGTATGTTATTTAATGGTAGTACAGAGAAACAAGCAGCAAAGAATTTTACCTGAAATTTGCCCTTAATCTCAAATTATTTTACCCTTTAGCAAACATCTATTACAGAAATTTTATATTTAATGGTCAGAAACAAATGACCACTCACTGTTTGCACCAAAAAAAGCAGCTGAGTGCAAGTACAAATACTTGCACTCAGTAATATTAATTTTAAGGTCTAGCATCATTAAATCAAATTGGAAAAGATTAAGTGACTTCACAGTTAAGACATGTATTTAAAATTTTATGACCCTTCTCTGGCCAGACATTTCCCCCCAAAAGAGTTCCTAATGCTGTGACAATTACCTCACTTTCCCTGTTCTCTTGGTCCACAGTTACCAGCTTCAGCTTCAAACCGGATATCTCCGTCAACAACTCCAGCTTCTGTGTCTCTAATGAATTCCTGCTCAGCAACTCCTAAAACCACAGGGGTGTGTTAGATACAAACATCTATTCAAAAGCATGACCACTGAAATCTTGATTATATATTCATTTAATTACTTAATATTGAGTCTTTAATAAAACTGTGTGACACTAAAAGAGCATATACTGTATAAAAGAGCAAATTGTAAATAAATAAATAAAAGTAAATAAACACAGAATGCAATGACTTGCAAATCTCATAAACCAATATATTATTCACGAGAAAACATTTAAAATGATCAAATCTACCATTTTTATTTAAAAATAAGGTCATTTTAAATATGATGGCACCAACACCTCTCAGGGCAAGTTGGGACAGTGCAACTCGGGACTGGTAAAGGAAGAGGTGCTAAAAATAAAACAGCAGAGGGATATTTGTAGCTAATTTACAACAGGACAGTAACATGACTGGGAATAAAAAAAAGCTTCTTAGTGATGCAGAGTCTCACAAAATAAAGATGGGCTGAGTTTCACCAATCCACAAAACCTGTGTCAAACATTTTTTTGAAACTGCTCCTCAACATAAACTTGAGGACTGTGAATCCATCATCTACAGTGCATATAATTGGAATATTTTGAAAACAAGATTGAAAATGAATATTGGATGCCAGTAATCTTCAGTGCCTCAGGATGCACTGTATAAAAAAAAAAAGACATGATTTGATTATGAAAACCACTACATGGGCATAAGAACACTTCCAGAAATGACTGAGTGTAAAAAACGTTCACCATGCCATTTACACAGGGCAGTGGTGGCCTAGCAGTTATGACCTTGCTCTTGCAATCAGAGGGTTTCTGGTTTCACTCTGGGCACCACTGAGGTACCTTTGACCAAGGTGCCGTCCTGCTTCACTTCTCCCCGGCAGGGTTGATATCTCCCTGCTGTTCTGCGCGTGATGGATTAAATGCAGAGGTCACATTTTCTTGTGGTGTGTAATGGAGTGTTCACTATGATCACACTAGCTCTATCACACAAAAACAGAGATGCACATGATCCAGAAACACTACAATCTACTCCGGGCCAAAGCAAATTTAAAATGGACTGAGGTAAAGTAGAAAACTGCTCTGTAGACACACAAATCATGATTTGAAATTCTTTTTGGAAAAACCTGGACGATGTGTCTTCTGGACTTAAGAGAAGACGATAAAGATCTGGAAAGACAGTGAAAGGTATATACAGGAACAACATGTGACTCGATTAATTCATCAAGGCAATGTTAAACCACATACTCCAAAATGGCTTTATAGTAGAAGAGTTGAGGTGTTTAACAGGTCTGCAGTTCAGACCCTTCCCCAAAAACATATAGTGCTTCATAAAATGAAAAATTCAACCAAGTCTGTTGAGCAGCTAGAATTTTTTTTGGATAAGAATGGGACAACATTCCTCTCCCAAAAGTCCACCAAGCGGCCTTTTCAATTCCCAGATGAATTATTGTTAAAAGTACAGAGTAGTAAACAAAGCCCTATCTTAAGTTTTTGAAAATCAAACTCAAAATGATCTTGTTTTCCGTTTTAAAACATTTGATATATTTTCCATGTTCCATTATGAATAAAATATGGTTTATTATACAATTTTCAAATCATTGCATTCCATTTTTATTTTCATATCACCATTTTTGGAATTGGGGTAATTTTTAATTTGCTTTGCTATGTTTATATGCATAGAACATTTTTTTCTGTACCTTTAAATTGTATTTTTAGCAATTTCTCTTTCAATACATATTTCATTTTTGAACAGGATACACATCCACAAATGTACAATACGCTTATCATAAGAAATGCTTGAAGCACAGAGATGAAGAAAGCCAAGTGGTGACATAAAGCTTACATACCTGCTGTAATAATTCTTCAGTGGCATTTAGCTTCATGCGGTGTTCCTCAAGGCACATATCTAGGTCCCTTATCTTTTCTCCCTGCACCTCCACCTGGTCTGTCAAAACACTCACCTGCAGTGAGATGAAATAGGAAACATCTCTTTGAACAAAATGCTGTTCTATTTGCAAATAAACAACAAAAAAAATTAAACCATATCCAACAAACCAAAATAAAATGTTTGTCTTTTTCAGCTTACCTGTAGGACCAGACATTCTTTGTCGCTTTCTAAACGAGAGAGTCGTTCCTGATAGACCAATTCCCCTGCTGCAGATCCATGGCCATTGGTCTAGAAAGACAAACAAGACAAGTGGACCACTGTAATTGCACTTTTGGAAGAGATGCGTCAGATAATAGGCTCAGAAATAAAAGGGATTCTGATTGCTTCAGGAACTCTTCTGATTACACAGATTGTGCTGCATGTCTGAAAGAAGTGAGCAGACAAATACAGGAACAGAAAGACGTCCAATGACGTCTTTCTTTCCAGTTCTTTCAAAACGGTATAAGATGGTCCAAAGAAAAATTAAATAGCTCATTAAGAATATCAAGAACATTACTGATGAGATATTCCACTTTGACAGTAAATGTTTTACATTTTTTCTACTAATGAGCTCAATTACTCAATTAGAAGTGAACGAGGACATAAGTAATTATAAGTAATGATGTTCAATATCACTTCTGTGATTACTTTGCAGTTTCAATGATAAACATGGAATCCTTAGGGTACACTATGGAAAGTCTGAACATTTCAATACTACTTTTCAAAGGTCAGGTGTTAAATATACTGCAGGATGCATTTAAGATACTTTAAGTCGCTGCAGTCATAGGTTATTTAAATATAATAATTTTTATTGATCAGATACTGAAATTAAAAACATGATATTGCTTAAGCATTATGAATGTGAATATATTTCTATAGTGGATGCCCAGACAATGATATGCATTGTGATGAAACATTTTTAGACAAAATTATGAAGTGTGGTGGTGGTAGGGTTATCTGCATTTTTAAATTCATGTTTGTGCACCAGAAATTTGATTTACATTAATGATGAGTCAGACAGTCAGGTCTTCTTGCTAACGGGGGGAATTGCACACCAGCTCAAATGGCTTATTTAGACATAAATCTGAAATTGCAATAATTCAAGCAACACACACTTAAACAGAACTAGATAATGAAGTAATTCACTTGCATATTTGTTAATATCTGCAGAGATTTTCAGCAGCCAGCAGAACACAGTTAGACGACCCATGACGGTTACATCCCTATATACAGGCAAGTCAAAACACGACTGACAGAGAAATCACATGCTTGAGAGTGTGAAGTCATGAGGTTTTCCAAGCTTAAACGAGTGTGTGGAGGGGTTGGGGGGGGGGGGCAGAAAGAGAGAGAAATAGTAGTGTGAGACTTTAAATTATTTTTACATTCTACACAAAAATGTGGAAATTTCACACAATGAGCTCAACTGTTATATATGGAGAACCAATTCAGAGGGAAAATAGTCATAATCCACACAACCACCTAATCTACCATGGCAAACAACACATTTCAGACTTGGCCTTTAACCATGGACAGACTAGCAAAGCAAAAAGGAAGGAAAAGTTAAATGTGATCATTTATTGTATGAACCTTCTTATACTCAAACAAAAATAGTAGTGTGTCTTATAATGAACGACAATTGGAAAATCTAATAAAAACACATGATTCTTATTATAGAAGTGAAAACACTATTAAATTGCATTTAGCCACAAGAAGAGATCCCACAAAGCAGGTAAACAGTTAACGGACATCAGCAGTGGTTTAGCTAGAGCAGCGTCATTGGCAGATCACATGCAGGTCAGGCCACATAAGTGTTTCTGACCCAAATCAAATAAGTCATGAAAGGGGAATAGAGCAGGTCAAAACACTTTCAAAATTAGAGCATAATGCTCTACTGTATGCACCACCAGACAAAGAGATCACAATGCATTTCCAAAAGACACTAAACTGATTTATTCTGCACATCAGCAAACACACTGAAAGCAATCTAGATAGAACTTCAGCCAAAATACAGCTCCAGACTAGGACTGATCAGTACAAAATAAACACACACATTAATTATATATAAACATTTTTCATTCATTCATTCAAAAAACGTGGTATACGAGCAGTATCCATTATTGTTCTGCTGGTACAACTTTGTAGGGTTGCAAAAGAAAGGAAAGATTTGTGCAGCATGTGGATTATTAATGTCAAGGAAATTCACAGACTGTTTAGTCAGGTTTTTGGACAGAGAGCTTGATGAGAGTCAGCCATGAGAATGTCGTACATTTTTTTCCCCCTAAAGTTTTTTTTTTTTTTTTTTTTTTTTTTTTAAACGGGTAATTCCATAGCTGTTAATGCTACAAGATTAAGCACAACAGGTCATTTTAAAAAGCACCACATAAACTTAAAGACTTTTAAAAGTCTTTAATTTTCTGTCTGAATCTGAGAGGGCATTTTTACGACTTTGTCATCAGCCTTGTGGGACCAAGTAATCAAGGACTTAATTAGGCAGAAGGGAAATCTGTGCTAAAACAATCAGAAAAGTAAAGGATAAGAGAGAACCCCTTTTAGCCCAAAATGCATCCAAGCATCAACTAATGTGGGTGGAAATCCCCTGCAGAAACACAGAATAGTACAGTACAATACAGTAACCATTACTAATATAGATTGAAACCCATCACATATCCCAGATTAAGTAAAGAATACACTTTGTAAGAGGCATTCGAACAGACACCAGTCAGAAACAGACATCCAGCCATGGAACATTTCAGTGAATAACAAACTACAGATGATGTGTGTCTAGACTACAGAGTTAATTCAATCATTTGCAGCAGTGAAAAGACTAAACAAACGTTTTCCTGGTTTGTCCAGAGAATAAATGGGTGATAAAAGATGGAAATTGAAATGAGGGATTAGAGTGAAGACAATGAAAAGAGTTGGGGGCTGTAATTCTAGTCTTTAGTCTCTTAAGTGACAGCATTAAGAAGCATTTAAGCTAATCTGATCGTTCTCACATGCAAACTTGAAACGTGTGTCAGAACTGGCTGGGAACCAACTATCCTGGTTTGGTTCAGTTGAGTTCTGACAATGATTTTGATCAGGGGTGCTGTTACTATCATTAGAACCTTCATCTGAAATTCAGAAATGTATTCAGTCTGGTCACTAAAGATTGGATTCCTTTTGAATGGGCTATAATTGAAATTAAATTAAATCCCTCACCAGTTTGCCCTGCAGCCACTCTACCAGGCTCTCTGCTGTGGTATTGGGCACCTGGCTACGCAAACTCTCCCGTTCCTCCACATCCATCAGGTCCAGCGCCCCACGTAGGTCCTCCAGAAGGTGCAGTGCCCGCAGGCTACCCAGAAAAGGCGAGGTGGGTGACTGGCAGTCAAACAGACCATTAGAGTAGTCCATAGCCTTGGAGCCTAAAAAAAGGCCAAAATATGACCATCAGAGGGTTTCAAGAAATGAAATGGATGATTCTCTTTATGACTCATTATTTAAAAGAACACATTTTGTCCATCTTCTTTATACATATTTATTAACATTTCTTTTGCACAAAATATCTGGAACACATTACCAATAACAATGAATCAGGTTACAGTAATCACAAACAATGAAAAGAAAAAAAACAATTTAATCACTCTGACATTATATTTAACATTAGACATGTTTTAAAGTACAGTTTTAAAAAGTTTTTAGTGATGCAATATTTTATACATTTAATTAGCTTAATTTACTATATATTTCCCTCTTTGCTAATGCATAAAATCACTTAAATTATTAGTAAATTGTTATTGTTAAAATAATACAATACTTAAGTTATATTATTATTATTATATCATTATAACAAAAGATTAAACCCAACTATGAAGGTAAATACTGAGACACCAAATCAGTGCTTCAAAAGGCTTGACAGAGACTGGTGAGATGATTTAAACATTGGCACATCCAGCGCTACAATTACAGGAGTCAGTGGAAAAACACTGGCTCTGCTAAGCTCTAATCATACAGCAAATACTTTTAAAAATCTTCCTGCTGTCTGAATGATGTTCCCAGAGATGGACAGAACCGTGGAAGCAGAGCAAATAAGCATTATATTCCTTCAGTGCTGAATCAGTGGAAAAACTGACGTAGTGTCTTAGTAAACTGTGTGGCCTGAGCAGGAGGCTTTCAAATGAAACCACGTCATCTCAGTTGCCTCAGCGGTGATAAGTGATTTGAAAATCATATTCCTCTGACATTATACTGAACACTACAGCACAAAATGAAGGATTTTCATTGTGGAATTTTCCCTAATAGCAGAATGCTAAATTGAAAAATTAATGACAACGTTGGACAAACATGGATTTGTCATCAAACTTTTTATATTTTAGAAAGATTAGAGTAAATCCTATTGCATTACATTATTTGATCACACAAATGCAAATATTTATATATGTAGCATCAAGCTCAATATATTTATTCTGAATCCCAGTATAATTATACAGTAGTACAATTTACAACCCGAATTCCAAAGATTCTGTGTAAAATGAACACAAAACAGAATGCAATGACATGCAAGTCTCATTAAGCCAATTTTATTCACAATTGAACAAAAAAAGGTCATTTTGAATTTGATGCCAGATATACAGCTAAAAATAGTTGGCACCAGGCCATGTTTACCATGGTGTAAAATTAATTTTTCTATTAACCGAGGAGACCAGTTGCTGGACGTTTGGGAAAGGAATGCTGTCCCCTTCTTGTTCTGGTCCAGGTCCTTCTTTGTTGAATTTTTCATTTCATGACACCAAATGTTTTCAGCCAGTGAAAGGTCTGGACTGCAGGTTCAACTATGAATCCATTCTGTTGTCGTAGATGCAGTTTCCAGTTCATCATTGTATTGATGAAATATTCAAGGCTTTCCCTTAAAAGAGGTTGTCGGGATGGGAGCACATGTTGCTCTAAAATCTAAACTTACCTTTCAGCACTGTTGGTGTCTGTACAGAGGTGCAAGCTACCAAATCCATAAAAATAATAGTTTTCCACTTTGCTGTAGTCCATATTAAATGACGTTTGGCTCAGAGAAAACGGCAATATTTCTGGGTCATGTTCACATATCGCTTCTTTGCATAATCAAGCTTTAACCTGCATGTGTGAATGGCACAGAAAACTGTTCACAGACCATGATTTCTGGAAGGTTTTCCTCAGCCTATGCGGTCATTTCCATGACAGAATTATGCCTGAATTTAATGCAATTTAAGGGGATTGAATACTGATTATCAGCCTTGTCCTTTTCTGCACAGAGAATTCTCCAGATCATATGTACTGTAGATAAGGAGTTATTCAATGTTTTTGAAATTTGTTTTTGAAATTTTTTTATTTTTTTTTATTTTGAAACAGTTTCACAATTTGAATTTAGCAGTTACCTTTACGACTGAGAGACTGCCTCTTGATGTTTTTTATACCCGCTTATGTTGCCAATTAACCTAATTAGTTGCAAAATGCTCACCTAGTCTTTTTTTTATTTTTTAAGTACCATTTTTTCCATCTTTTGATGCCCTGTCCCAACAGACATGCTGCTGCTATCAATTTCAAAACAAGCTAGTTATCGGTCTTTCATTATATTTTCTATATTCAACTGTGAATAAAATGTGGGTTTATGAGGTTTTGAAATTCATTGCATACTGCTATTATTTACAATTTACACACCAAATATGTAAGAAATTGGTGTAACCAAATCTATGCAAGCTGAAGGGTAACATATAATACTGGGTTTTATTATCACTGTAATAATACATGTATCTAAACTAGCAACTGAATACATCTAGAATTGTATTACTCCAGCAGAGCTGTGACCTACCTGCGATGATCCCATCCATCTGCTCCAGGGCTGCTGCCAACATCTCACTTGCGTCAGACATCATCCTGCAAACCTACATATGACAAATGGATCAGCAAAGGAGCCACGAAAACAGCATGAAAAGTTACAGCCAAAAAAAATCTGATTTCTATTGTTAAATTGTATCCTACTTTCTGAATGTGTTATGTCTAGTTAACTTAAACATACATTTCCAGAGTCTGCAATTCTCATTAAAAGTGTATAATAAATAATTTAAATAAAAGTTCAGCACCATGGAACTAAATTTGTGAAATTTCAGTCACGTCACAGAATAAGACATGACTTGCACCTCAGTTACCCTGGATGGTCCCATCTGCTTGTTGGAATGATTGGAATTCCACCCCCCTTCCCCCAAAAAAAACAAGCCTGGGGGTAGCATTCCTAGCCTCCTAAACAGCCAGGCTTACTACTCCATGGAAGTCCTGTTGCTCCTGATATTGGTCAGATCAGTTATCAAACATCCTGTAATTATTATTATTATTTTAAACCTGTACTGTGGGACAAAAGCTACAGCACAAAGCACAGCTCACACAAACAGCTTAGACAATATTTACAATTATAATGAAACGCAGCTCAAATATGGCGGGGAGTATGGAGTTGTGTTAAAAAAAAGTGGCAATGCTTTTTTGGGTTGACTGGGTTAGATCACTAACAGCCAGAAAGAAGAAGCATATAAACACAGCGTGCTTAATTTATTTTGGGGAGACTGAGACAAGAGTAGTTTTTTTCTTTAGTTTGGAAAGAGGTTCATGCCTGAAGCTCTTCTTCCTTCCAATCTGAAGCAGTATAATACTCCATCTCTGAGTGAGGCTTGTTCAGGATGGAGCACTCATTAGTTGACCACATGCTATTGGGTGTGTGAAAGAAGTGACCGGCCTTGATGACCTGTTAGGGCAGTAATGACCCTCATTAGTTGGACACTCTTTTTACTTTCAGACATGGTTTATTTCATAGTAAAAGCAAGTTATTAGATGTAGACTAGTTGCTTTGACATTAACGCTGTGTGGATTTACAGCCATATTCGATCTTGCTGACAACCTCAAAGTTAAATATTCTTTAACCAAAAATGTCTGTAGTATAAGAATATGAGAAATGTCTAGCCTGATACCAATATTCGTCGTATATATCTAGATCATATATGTAACTGTATCTTCCATATAGTCTTATGTAAAGGTTTGGCCACCCCTCTATAAATAACTTGTGATTTTTTTAATTGAAACATTTAACAACACTCTAGGAAATGGAAAACAAATGCACAATATTTTCAGCAAACATTGATGCATAGTTACTTTTCATGCCATAAATTTAACAAAGATAAAAAATATATTTTTTTTTATAGCACTGGGCAAAAGCTTGGACACCCTACATAATCAGTACTTAGTAGCACCTCCTCTGGCAGATTTCACAGCTTGCAAACGCTTTTTAGAGCTAAAAGTCTTTTGATTGGTTTTCTCCCATTCTTCCTTGCAAAAGGTTCTAATTCTGTTATATTCTCTGGTCGTCCTGCATGCACAGCTCTTTTAAGATCTACCCACAAATTTTCGATGATGTTTAAATCAGGGGACAGTGATGGCCATTCCAAAACCTTTATCTCTTGAGGTCGTTCATGGTGGATTTCGAGGTTTATTTAGGATCCTGTTGTAGAAGTTCATGCTCTTTTCAGCTTCAGCTTTTTTTACAGATGGTGTGATGTTTGCTTCCAGAATTAGCTGGTATTTAGTGGAATCCATTCTCCCCGGCACCTGTGCAATGTTTGCACGATAGATCAACCCTCATGCTTAATGGTTGGCAAGGTGTTCTTTTCATGAAATGCTGCTGCTTTTTTTCTCCAAACATGTCTTTGCTGATTGTGGCCAAAGATTCTATTTTAACTTCATCAGTCCACAGCACTTGTTTCCAAAACACATCAAGCTTCTGTAGATGTTCTGTTGCACACTTCTGATGTTGGATTTTATGATGGGGTTGCAGGTAAGGTTTTCCTCTGCTGACTCTTCCATGAAGGTCTTGTGGAACAGCACACCACCACTCCTGAATCTGATAAATCTTCCTGCTGTATTTTTGCAGTCAAATGGGGATTTCTCTTTCTGACCTTAATACGAGCAGTTTCCTCCAAGAGTTTTCTTGATCTCCACAGATCCCCTGAACTGCCATCTCTTAATTACATTTCTCACTGCGAAAACAGCAGCTGACGACTCTTTGCATTCTTCTTGTAACCTTCTCCTGCATCAATAACTAATTTTCAGAGTCTTAAACAGCTGCTTAGAGGAACCCATGGTTGTTGAGTGTCCACAAGTGTGTGCACAAGGTTTAAAGAGTATTTGTAAAGCTCTGAAATTGGCACCAACTGACATGTACTAAATGAAACTAAGGTCTTTGAATCTAAAAAGACTTTGGATCTCTTAGGGTGTACAAACTCTTGCACAGTGCCATAATAGTTTTTTGCCCATTTTATGGGTAATTATGCATCAATGTTTGCTGAAAATATTGTGCATTTTTTCCATGTCCTAGAGAGACTATGTTAACACAATTACAAAATATGTTGTTTATCAAGGGGTGGCCAAACTTTTGCATAACACTGTATGTATGTGTAACCGGAACCCATAACATTTCCACCACCTTGCACCACCAAGAACAAATAGAACACCAGAACCTAGATGTCAGATTAAAGACCACAAGCAGAAGGTTCTAAACAATGGCGTTTTTATTGGAACACCCAAATCTAATAAAAGGTTGCACCATTTCCATGTGAATGATCCGTTTGATCTATGTTTCTATATGAAAATGGTTATCATCTGTAGGCACTGCATCAAAGAGAGAAAAATGTTTGTTCAAATATGTTAAAAATAAAGATTCTAAAATGCCCTGAAAATCCAGAAATTCTGAAGAAAACTGTAGAATCCAGAGGCAAGGTGGTTAGGCATATTTTGATGAACTTGTATTTATAATTGTTGGAAGCCAATATTGTAAATGAAAACCCAATTCATCCAATTGTACATGTTTAATTTCGTGCTCACTCAAGAACTCTGATGATGTGTGTTCAGCTAATCAATTAAATGTACAGTTCCCATACAAGGAAGAGAATGAAAATATAGCTCTAATCATCTTATTTTTCCACAGTTGAAGAAAATCTAATGTCAGGCTTACAGCCTCATTACTGTGAACATTCTGATTACAATGGTACGGGTCATTTAGACAACATAGCTGAATGTCACTTCCTGCATTCTTCGCAGCCTCAATTATGCACTGAAATGCGCATGTAGAAGGTTCTGAATTAAAGCATTTAAACTTTACAGTTTTCCCACCCAGTCTGTAGAGAATCGGGACATCTAACACAGAGCGCTTTGTGTGTCCTGCACCCTAATGAATGCAGAGAGCAAGCACTGGGACATGCCTCATTTTCTTTACAAAATACAACCACTAATGCAATTCCACTAATCAGCAGACTTTATTTAAGAGCCAACAGTAGAGCAGGTCTTATGGAAGCAATATTACATGGTAAAACTATAAATAAGTAACATTTATATGGGTATTTCCATGATCATGCATATTTAAACTCAATCTAAACCCTCTCAATCTAAGAATTAGAGCTCGTACACACCCAGTAATACTCTTTATATACAATAGTTACAAAAATGTAACACCCACACACACTTTGTGAAATTAGCCTACACATTGGAGTAGTAGATGCAAGCAATACTGGGGAACCATTCTCTGTGGCAAACTCTATATCCAGGCTGAAAACTACCTGTTTAAAGTGCTTGTTTGGGTGGAGATTTGTCCTGCCTGAGCACTGCGGCTTTCCTTCATTTCTCACTTTCCCAGGGGCCAAGCTTTATTTGGTCAGCTGCCGGCAGCAGCACATCCTTGAGGGAAACCCTGAATTTGGTGGTTGTTTTCCAACTAGTACAAGCACATTTTTGAAACTGAATAGCTTCCGTGTGTTTTGACAACGTCAAGTCGAATGAAAAAGAGGCCAGTGGCTTACACAAAAGGAAATGATTTTGAGCAAAACTCAAACTTGCCATTCTATACCACTTTGTTAAGGTGCTCAAAGTGTAGGACATGCTAAAAGAGGACAGTGGAATGCCATTAGAAACCTTTCCACTGTCCAAGAAGGCTGCTGGTTGTCCAAGAAAAGCGAGGATGGAAATTTAATCAAATGAAAGAAAATCATCCCAATGTCTTGCGAGATCAAAAAAAGCCTTGAACAACACGTTCCAGTAAAGAAAGTGAGGGACATTAATCACACCTTTCTAAATGAATGGAAAGTATGTTGAACGGCCAACTGCAATATATTTTAAAAGATTCAGGATCGTGTGATTCTGCAAAACACCCAGAAATATCAAGACATATGCTCACAGCACAGCTCACACCATTAATTAGGAGCCGTGTTGCACATTTCAACTCTCTGCAGTGCATCACGAAGTGGTTAACAATGGTCCAACAACATATTTGGCAGTTTTAATGGATAAAGGACACTGCATTGCCTGCAAGATCCTGAACTTGATGATGCAGCTCAAGTTCTTTCCTGACTGAGGTCAGTACCAGGCACCAGTTAGTCAATGACCCATTTGACCTGATCTGCTAACAGTAAGAGCTCCCCCTCCCTCAGATTCCTGAAAACCTTCTCCAGATGTGCTCCTGCTCACATACCTTACAATCACACACACTTCACCAGTAGGCCCCTGCACTTCATCTAAACATAGATAGCACACAGTCCTCCCAGCCCACAGTTTTTTCTCCGAACACCCATTCATATGAACTCAACCGACGTACGATAACAGCAAAGGATCCCTCACCAAATTATAGATGGATGTACCGCCCCATTTGGCTAAATGCCTACAGCACAAAAGGTAGAAGTCAGTTAAGTTTATTTACATAATTTGACGCTGGCCAGATGTGGAGATAGAGGGGGAGGGAGAGTGGATTTAAAGAAAAACAATCCACTGCCCCTGCAATTACCCAGCCTGCACTGCATCCCACACATACACATATGCAGCCCAGACGTGTACGTTCCATGTTCCTGATCTATACATTATTCAAAGCTGCAGCTGTGGAACACGTAACCAGCACAGGAACAGCTCAAACTCAAATTTCCATTTCAGCTAATAATCGCATGCATGGCATCTGCTCTGTTGAGCTTGGTAAGTTACAGAAAAATATGTATTAAATAAATAAAAGGGTTAAAGGTTTTAATACAGAATAAAATATGTATTTGCTGTTGTTTCAATTAGAACTACATCAGTGATGTTCCTCGTCTTTTTACAAAGGTCTCTCTCGGAAACTACGCTCAATGTAAAGTAAGTGTTCAGTGTAAATTCTGTGTAAAGTGGGAGGGGAGAGAGGAGGGGCTTATGTTAGAAAACTGACACTGCCGTTATAATAAGGAGCTACTTGATCCTTGTGTTGTATTTTGCAGGAGTGGTGTTCATCAAAGTGTTCCTTGGCATAAAATGAAGTTTTATCTTCCAAACTAAAATTACAAACATATAGGAACTTTTGAGGCGCAAAGGTGGTTTAAACAGCTGGAAGATTCAGGTAGTGCAGTGAAAAATGTTTGGCCTTGGGATTTTTTTCCTCCAAAGCAGTCACTTACATTTGAATTAATATGTTATGTGACTGATAAATTAAGGGAAACATTTTTAATAAAAACATTATGGAAAACTAGCTGTATCCATTCTTTAAGAGTCTGTCATAGGCGACATATTCCAAAGCTGTTGGCTCAGAATGGAGAAAGAGGAATGCTCATCAGAAACATCTCCCTTAGACTGAGTCCAATACAAGACATGGAGCACAACCTCTCCTTTGTTCTCCAGTCACATGAAGATAGAACATGCCGAATACATCCTTTCCCAGGACAAGACCGGCTCAAGAACAACAAACAACTCTGAAAACAGATGATGATCTTTAACAGAAACAGCAGTTAAACAGGAAGAGTCTGGCCAAACGACAGATTCAAGTCACTGTCCACGTTTCCTACTATAGCTGATTCACTGCCACACTTCTATGGGCTAAGAAAAGGCACATAACCCAATAGACCACACAACTGCTATAAAGTGTTATTAAATTAACTCCAAATTGACCCAGAGGACAAACTAAAGTCTTACCAATTCATATTCCAATAAAGCTGCACAATAAGGACAATGTAACATCTTACAATTATATTGCTGATTGGAAGGACAATTTGAAAATAACAAAACTCTTAAATCTTGAACTCCTGACCTAAACTCAAATGTATTCAAATTAGTGAAGACCCTAGATCATCAAATACACCACAGAACACTGATATGAAACAAGTGGTCAAGATGCTCAAGGAGCCTCTTCCCACAGGCCATCAGACTCCTCAAACAGTACAATGCATAACACACACACACACACACACACACACACACACACACACACACACACCCACACACACACACACACACACACACAC
>JBBIGC010000125.1:18553545-18573846 GCA_037576955.1 Lepidarchus adonis | reverse complement strand
ACACACACACACACACACACACACATACACACACACACACACACACACGCACACACACACACACACACACACACACAAAGATTAAAATCCACAAGTCAGGTTTCCTCCAACCAATTATTTTTTATTTTTTGATTCTCATTTTTGTCCACTTATACCAGATGTAGTTGTTTAGTTAAAACATGTTTACATGTTAAATCTTGAATGTTATCTGAGCTGTAATCAAACAAGTAAATAACATTGCAGAAAGACTTTTCAGTACAAGGCTGTTATTGGAAGTGTTTTGGTGCATTTTATGCATTATTCTTTTAAACACATGCATTTACCTTTAAAAGGAATAATAATGGAACCAGAAGCTGTGTGTTGCACCTGCCCAGCATGTTAAGTAACAGTTCTTGAATTAGCAGAGTTCATTACATAATTACCCACCCCACCACCCCATGGGGTGATTCTGCATGTGTCAGATGCATGAGGTTTGAATATTGTGGCATAATCTCATAAGCACATTAACGTTGACATTTGCTGGCATAATCTCAAGCATCCAATCTTTTTCTGTCAGTTAATTCAATATTCCCACCCAAATCAAAGCAGACCGTTTGCATCGAGGATGACTGTTTGTGGGAGGATGATGATATTAAAATGTGCTGTGATCAGTTTACCTTTTCATGCACAGCAGCCACTCTTTGACAAATCTATGTTTGTGTCTTTTCTGGCATGCTTCCAGAGATAACCGCATCTAAGCCGATGCGTAGCTTGTAAGCATGGCCGGGAAAATTAAAATTATTCACCACCACATTTGTGTTTCAGCACATGGCTTCAGTAAAGTTGGCATGAATCTGAGTCACCTGATCAGTGGATATTTGATATCCAGTAATATCTCAAACATTAAGAAAATAAATAAATAAATAAATAAATAAATAAATAATCTGCTTTTGGTGCAAATGAGTAACTGAAGTAATTTGAAATGTTATATAATTTGTAAGGCCCTCCAAAAAACAGACATACACACACACACACACACACACACACACACTCACACATTGGTTGACAGGGCTGCAGCACGCCCCCTAGCTTCTATTCCAGCCCTGTAATCACAGCAACGGCAAAACCGAACACCCGAGTCATGCTGCCATGACAACCGCAATTAAACAATCAGCTGTTCTCTCTTTGTTTCGTTCGCAGCACCATGTCTAAAAAGAGCGGGGCTGTAATTAGTGTTGCCATGCAATGGAACTGACATGCCGGCAGCGTTTGTCCAACTGGGGACCATGATGAGCAGCTGCACTCCTCTGCTGATGGTGGCCATTATTGAGTCACCACAGAGCTGTCATTAAAAACCCTGTTGCAGCCAAACGAATTAGGTGTCTCTGTAAATGACATGTTGCTTAGAATACAATGCAAGGGCAAATGAGGCATTAAGGTCAGTTATATAGAGAGAAAGTACTATAAGAACAGCGCTTTGCTTCACGTGGTCTGCACTACTGAAAATGGAACTCTTTGAAGGCATGGCATAGAAGAAACCCTGTTGGTTCCCAAAATAACTTTCAGTGAACCTTCTTTAGACCATTTTTTTGGAAGTTGTGTGAGTGTGGAATTAAAAAAATTAAGTTGTGTCCAGTTGTGTCCAAACTTTCCCTAAATCACCATCATTGGACGGCTTCGGATACTTAGAATAGAACACCAACTGCTAACTGTTACTTCAGCACTAACAAATATGTTCTCAGTGACTCCTGGTCAGGGATGCCATCACTGGCATTGAACCTGTGCGCTTCCTTATTCCTTATTAGGGCATTAGGGCAAGATTACATAACTTCCACATAATGTAAAGTATGAAAAGTATGTCCTAAAACATCACCTAACTCATCTAAATCAAGAACACTTTAATATTTTTAAAGTGCCTTACAATACACAGCATTTGGTGCCTATTTGTTATTTGTAAAATTACTTGATGTATTTATTCGAATATCACAGCACAGCACAAGTGGTTTCCCATGTTTATGTATTCCTTTGTCACAAATAATGCCAGTGTACATGGCATAGCTAGAGTTACCCTATAAATGTGCCAGGTAGCTCAACAACACAAAGGTTTCTGGTAATCTGGGAACATAAATACAAGCAGACAGCTGAACATAGTCTTTCTACTCAATGATAGCCTCTTGTGTGCAAGAAAAGAAAGCTTTTACAGAGAAACTGCATCTGCACTTGAGAGAAAAAGAGTGAAAATGGTAATAAAACTGTAGCGCTAGAGTCTAGGTGCTAATATATATTATAAAGGTTTGGGTTTTTCTCAAAAAGTTCTTCATACCAGCTTGGGTTGTAGTGTATTTGCTTTTAGTTGCTCGAGAGTGGTAATTTCTTGGCCATCTGGCTGCTAATGTGAACTGAACTGAACCCTAATTTCACTACAAGCGTAGCTGAGTGTGGTCACAGTGGGCAGCTCATCAGCTGATGAGAATAAGATGGAGGAATGAGTGGGGTAATATAATGGCTGACTTTCAGGAGTTTTATGCATCTTTTGTGATAAAACATTAAGACCTCCACAAATAATAGCACAAATCTTCATGGAACAGCTGCATAATTCACATACACATTTCATTATACCCTCACTGAAAGCCATTTACAGAATTACAGAGACTACAGAAAAAAACACAAAAAGAGGATAATAACAACACTGCACATTATTGGATTTCTTATTAAGAACAGACAAGCATCAAACATCAGAAATAATAGGGATGTTTGTAAGTTGGCATTTATATGAGCCTATAATGTTAGTTGATGCTCTGTGGCCATGTAAGTATGTACTGGATTATATTGCAGGCGTGTTTTGGCTGGAATATTACAGCCTGTTTCTGCATATAAATTGCTAGTAATGAAACTCCCTAATCCATACAAGCTTTCTAGCTCACTTTTATTAGAATCACTCAATGTATTTCTAGTTGACAGTTTTTTTCTCCATTACCATCAAAGTGTGGGATACATGCACAAATGCTGCATTTTTCTTGTATTTTATGTCTGGTTTTATGCACCAAAACCATAACTAATTTTTACATAATCATTTCCCAGCCATAATAACACCAAACCCCCTCCCCCCAACTTTCACAGGCATGTGCGTTTGAGCTTTCACTTTCTACCCCCATGTTTTAACAGAACTTATTCCCTAAAAGGTATGAAACAACTTAAAACAAACCTCTGATTTCTAAAGACAGTTATATGAGTGTCATGCGCGTAATTACTAATTTCTGTCACAATATCTGAGGGTTCTTGACTGATATTAAGCGGCTCTGTTTAAAACCGGTGCTAAACCACTCCCACAATAACAGCAACATCACAGACAAGTATCACCAATGAACAGACAGAGGGGTGATTTGTAGTAGTGATGTTTTATCTTCTGTCAAAATAAATGTGAAGAAGCTGCATGACATTTTGTGGCCAATATTCATCACCATTCCGTCTGTGAGGCGAATAAAAATGGCATCAAACGCCTGTCCATCAAATGCCTGTCCATATTAAAAGCCGGGCTGTCAGAATAATTTTTTGAATAAACACCGGGGCTACTATTAGAAGAGATACGGTATGCTCATTTAGGACTGATCTATGTAAATAAGCACTGTTCTGATTGGCGGTTCTGAATGGTGCCTTATTCAAAAAGCAGGTCATGATGCAATGTGCCACATTATAACTTAAATGAGAATCAGCAGATGTAAACTGCTGTATACCTAACTAGTGAATATCTGTAAATGCACTGGGTTTTGTAGCATCACAAAATGATTTTTTTTAATATTGTAAATTTGTACTTTTTGAAACATGGACAGTGTTGGTACATCAGACAATTTCATTTAAAAGAGATTTTTTTGTTTATATATTTATATATTTATATATATATTTCTAATATATAATCCCTTTAATATTGTATTTATTCTATTATTGAATATAATAGCTGCATCTCGACTTCCAGCTGAAGCTCTAACCCCAATTACCGCACTATACACAGCAACCGGCATTTGAGAATGAACTTCAAAAGTGAATGGACTTTTCAAGGACAGCACCGCTTCAGTTAACGTCTGAAAGCTGCTTTTGAACCAGTACTTTATTGCTTTTATGGCTCATTCACATCACTTTAACTTATCTTTAAAACACATTTTGAGTTGATTAAGCCATTTTAAGCCAGTTCATGTCTTCTACAAAGAAACCACAACAACTAAGCCTGTTATTTTATGTTGTGCAGTATTTTGTAAAAGCATTTTAGATATTTTAAACCAAAAGTACAGCACAAACTTCAATTGAGGGCCTTTATATAATATTTTGGTGTGCAGTAGCATTTGACCACAATTTTTCCTAAGAAATATGTTTCATGTATTATTGCAATGGCTTTTATTATTTGCAATGTGGAGCACTGCGTCTTTTTATCGGGAATAGGTGCCAGTTGCTAGGAGACACCAAGGAGAAGTAAAAAGGCATGGTTTGCTTGAAGAATGGAAGTCATTATGTGCATGAGGAAATGGGCTGAAGATCCTCTCAGAACTACCAGAGTGAGGTGGAGGACTTAGTGATCCAGGTTCTGATGTTAATTACTTCATGTCAGATTTTTGCCTTCCGTCCAGTTCTTCCATTCAGTTCTCAGTTACATGGCATTTACAGCTACAGCGGTTAGCATGCCATTGCAAGCAAAGTCTGAAAAGAAGCAGTCAACTAAAAGTATCAGGGAAGAAATGTTTACATTTTTCTAATAGAGGCCTCCTAGCTGCAGCTGTACCAGTGGTTACAATTTCAAGGTAGTTTACTATGAGGTGTTCTTATTCCTTTACATTCTTTCCTGCTAGGCATAATTCATTCCGTCGTCATCTTCCGAGGCAGATGAATGTGTCCAGCATGGACTTCAGCATGGACACCCTGCCTGTGCGTCAATCCTCGGCAGTCAGCATCGGACGGATCAAGCCTGAGCTCTACAAGCAGAAGTCTGTGGACTCAGAGGAAGGGAACAAAGAGCCTGTGGAGACCTGTGGCAAACTGAGCTTCGCACTGAGTTACGACTATGAGGAACAGGCTTTGGTGGTGCGCATTCTTAAGGCCCTGGACTTGCCAGCCAAGGACTTTACAGGCACCTCCGACCCTTATGTGAAGATCTATTTGCTCCCTGAGCGTAAAAAGAAGTTCCAGACACGCGTCCATCGTAAGACGCTCAACCCCACGTTTGATGAGGATTTCCGGTTTCCAGTGGAGTACGAGCAGCTCTGTAACCGCAAGCTGCACTTCAGCGTCTACGACTTTGATCGCTTCACAAGCCACGACATGATTGGTGAGGTGGTGGTGGACAACCTGTTTGAGCTCTCTGACCTGTCACGGGAGGCTGTGGTCTGGAAGGACATCCTTGCATCAACTACAGTGAGTACTGTGTGTTGTATGTGTGATCGTGCCATATGAGCAGTAGGTGCAATTGGTTTGGTTGTAAATAGATTGTCTTCACCCAATATCACAAATATTTTTTTGTCTTCAAAGGTGCCACAAAGGCTTCATGTTTGTTTCCTAAAGATCCATTTTTAACAATGAGATATTGAGTGTGAAGAGCATTGTAAGGTGTAAAGACCATATACTGTAAAGTTAAAGATAAAGGTGCTTCTGTGATTGTGTTGAGGTTCATTAAACTTTTTTTTTATCTCATTCTTCATACTCAAACTCATACTCTTCATCTAATTTTCAAAGATGGTTCTTTGAAAATAATGGATGTGCAATGTTATTAAAATCATATCACTAATTGCAGATATTTGCCGGAAAGTGTATCATCATGGGCAGATATCGACATCGGTCTATATCCCACATCGATACATGAACAGGGATGCAAGAGCAAAATTTCAATTGTTTATTAAAACAGCCCATATCCAAAGTCAAAACACATGGGCGAACAGGAATAACATATGTAATATTTTATCATTTCAGATGATTCTAGAACTCTGACGCTGTTAGAACTTAAAAGCTACAGCCCACAAACACTACAACATGTTACACATACAATAAAGCTTCCAGCACTATTAAGTATATCGATTTTTTTAACATGAAGCTGCTCCATAAAGGTGTGAGGGAAGGACTCTGTTTAAAACTGATTCACCCTTCCGGACACCCACACTCCTCTTCCAAAGAGAGTTAAAATAAGCTCCCTGTAAAGCCACAGGGTTTGAGCCTCCAGCTAGAGCTTCAAGACATGAGACGTGACTAATGGCACAGGTGTGGGATTGACCATGTCCTGCTCTGTCACACTGCCATCAGCACTTCAGACATGATTCCATAAAAGACGGGCCAACACGCCTGATTTCCTCCCATGCCATCTTTTGGATGGGTTCTTTTGTCTTCTTTGCCCCTGTAATACTACAGCCCACTCAAAATGACGCCTCAGCAGATATCTCTGTTTATGTAATGACTTCAGTCATGCTGTGTCAGGTTTCCTTTTCTTGCATTTCTTGTACAAAGCTGTTCACTTTTCACGCTCAGTGATTCTAATGTGAGAGAGCTCTTATATGCCAAGACGAAGTGTCCTTATCTTAAGCCATGCAGGGTGCAGAAGTGACAGTTTTGTCAGTATTTGAAAGTTTTATAAATCGGGACTTCGTCCAACCATCATACAAAGGTGTCTGGGCACACTTACAATAAAAAGAACAAGCGAATTCTTACTCCTGGTTAATATTTTGCTCTGGCATTTTACTTCTGTTCTAGTAATTGTAATTTGTCAGATCTCATAACCACCCATCAAGATTTCATATTTTTACATGTGCATCACCACTATACAAAATGCTACATTTGTACTCTGAACATAGAAAACGGGTTTTGGCATTTTCCTAACTAACCAACCAAATAATCAAACATAGCAAATGTATATGGTAATTTCTATGTCCACGTGTAACGGATACACAGTAAACAGTGTATGTATAATGATATCTTGCAGTGTGAAAAAATGTTGAACAATATAGCTCACACCTAGCTGTTAAGAATGGTGTATCTATCAACACCACCACAACAACAACAACAACAAGCAGCTCAAACTGAATTTTAGACCAGCTAATGTGACATCATGACCTTGAGAACCTTTGAGAGTTTATTGGAATGCATGCAACCTGCTGGCTCTGCATGTGCTATAGTCAACACACCGATCATACTGTTAATGTTAGTATTGTGACGTTTTTCCGGCTTGGATAATCATCGAGGGAAATGATGGAGACTGACACCAAGGTTTAATGCTCGATTTGGGGAACAGCCCATTGCTTATAAAGCTCTGAAAAGAACTCGTGAAGCAAGTGGGCCCCCAACAGGTGTAGCACACACTCAGAGCATTCAAAAATCAGAACTGAAATGGCCAAACCACCACCAAGCCACTGAAATGGCTAGTCAGGCCAGTGACGGTGGATCAGCCATTTACCCCCAAACCAACATAAACCCACATAACATGCACAAAACAATTTCCCAGATAAACACAATAGCCCCCCAAACAGACCCAGAACACACCAAACTCATCAGTACCCAGGGTGCAGTGTGGTCCAAGCACATCCCTCTAAGCCTTAGCTCATATCGTATTATTATTATTATTGATGTTATTGTTGTTGTTGTTCTTGTTCTTCTTCTTCTTTATTATTAATTATTATTAGTGTAAGGAGCTGGATTCAGAATGAATGCTGCTCAGTTTAATTACATAGTCCTCCCTGCAGTTTTTGCCAAACATGGTAAACAAAACAATCCACACTGATTGGTCATTGATTGCATCAGTATGAATATTGGGTAATTGGCCAGTAGCATATTGATGTGGTCCTTGCTGGGGGCTGCACTAAGGTAAAGTAGAGTAAACACGTGAGTGACCTTTTTGAATGTCACAAGGGAAAATTAGCCTACATCCTAATGTTCCCTGTATGTGGACTGCAGTACCATAGTGCATCAGTCAGTCCTGTGTAACTACCTACATTTCCATCTTCATATCATTGTTATTCAGTTATTGCAATGTAATATTAACTGAGTGAATTCTATGTTAAAGATGTGTGACATGACAGTTTGGACCTTTTTGTGGGGACTGGCCATGAAGTATCCACGTCAGAAGCACAATTAATGTTGTTAGATGTGTTGCACCTCATGCAGCTGGTTTGCAACTCGCTAACAATACTCAGTCCTGTTAAGCAGACGCCAAAGGCCAACACATAGCTTTTGATGCTTTATATGAGAAGAAGTGCTTTGCAACATTAGTAACATTAGATCATGAGTAGGTCATGAAATCAATACATCACATCACTTAAATTAAAGACCTTGGTCTTGTTCACTGTCTCTGCACAACGATTCACATTTACTAAGAAGCCCTGACCTCCTCCGTCTCCAAAGACAATCACATCAGCCTCTACAGAGCTAAAGACCATGATTATTGTTGTATCATTGCTTTTTATCTTCTTATTGTTGTTCAGAAGCCTTGCAGCACTTCTGCCTGCCTATAATTTGGCTGACGAGCATGTGTATTATTGTCCCTGTCAAGTTGTTGATGTTTTGATGTGTTATTATGTCACTGTCAACTCTCATCATTCTCTCAGTTTCTCTCCGTCTCCCCATAGTGTTCTAAAGCTTTAGTCATAAAAAGCTACGGGACTACACAGTCTCCCTGCTGTTGCTCATAAGAGTGGATTAATTAGCTGATTATCAAATATGTCTATTGTCATCAGGGAAACACCAAACTACTCCAAGCACTTGGCATGGCCAGGCAGGTTTTATAAATAGCACATTTCATACACAAAGGTTATTCAAAGGGTTTTAGCCAGACAACAGTAAACAATAAAAAAGCATCCTTAAAACACAAGCATATTTTAAAAAGAGTTTGAGCACTTTCCAAAAACATTACTGTCAAAAAATCTTATTGTCACAGTTCATTGAAAACGGCTGGGAAATCCTGTGTGGATTCCAAACATCCAGTCAATATTTAATATTTAATTTAATAGATTTAGATGATATTCATATTGACAATATTTTTATATATTTTAGAATGCACTGGCAGGAATGTACAGTGAAGACAACAAAGCACTGGACTGTCATTGACTTAGGGAGACGGTAACAGAGTTCTGACAAGGTCTTAAATACATAGGTTAATAACATGCACCTGGTGAGGGCAGTACACCTGGACACACACCTGGAAAGGTGGAGACAGAACAGAACACACGACCAAATTAAAGACAAAGACATGACAACAATGAACCGTGACAGAACATTGGTCCAACCTTGAAATGCTTCAACCTCCTCTTTCACGGCCTATTGAACATTTTTGTAATTTAATTTAATACTTCAGTCATTATTTTTTACTGAAATAATATAGCACTACTCTAAGCTATAACCAATAAACACAAAGCAGGAATCAAACCACAGAACATATGGCAACTTCTTTCCATCTGCATTAGTCACGACTGGAAGTGACTGGCATATGGCAGACTTGCCTTTAGTCAGATGCATTGTTGTGAGCTTTTCTAAAGAACCTTTTTCACAGCTGTGGCCATCTGACTGCCTAAAGCCGAAGTGATGAACCTGGTGCCTTTGGCGGTCTTCAAGGAGAGGTCAGAATTGGAGAATTTGTTTGGGACGTACATTGAATTACAATGCCATCGTGTTCCAATTGTTTGATTATTTTAAGTTAAAAATGTAGAGATGTGGCCACTAGAAAACGAATCAATCAGCATTCGCAATAAAGCTGGCAATGAGCAGATGAATTAAACCAGGTGTGTTTAAGCTTGGAAATCACAAAACCATGCTGAGCACCAGCTGTCTAGATCCAGAGATGACTGAGTAAATGCTTTGAGGCCTTTCAGATTCATCAGGACTGTAAAAGACTCTGCGCCCGAGTTTGTGACACTATCTGCAGGTGTGGGAGAGGTGAGCTGCGGAGCAATCAGCTGCTGATATGAGTGTGGTTGCTCCCAGCTGTTTTTGCCGGCGCCCCAGTCTGTCTTGTTTGGTCGTGTCCAGGAGCCCACCAGTAAAAATCAGTGTTCTGTTCTAAAGTTTTGTTCATGGACTTCTGTCCCTGTATAGGTTTTATTATTCATGAGCATGTTGCTCTGTTTTATATTGTGCTTTAATATATTTACATATTTTTCTCAGTTCTTAAATTCTAGCTTCCTTTTGTTTAGGTTATTATTAGATTTTGTGCTGGACACCGGCACAGTTTGACACCCCTGGACTAAAGGCTCCACCATCTCTGTAGCTTACAAGAATGCAAACCTTTACATTTAATTATTGTATTAGATTATATTATATTATGGTGCTGGGTCATGAAGACCTCTACCACAAGAGAGCAGAAAGCAGAAGTAGAAAAAAAATAATTTATAAACTATGAATTGGAAATAAGCATACTGTTCTATATATGAATAAACAGCCATCCCATTGAAACGAATAACAGATGATGGTAGTAGCAGACCTAAACTTGCTGATACTTAACAGTATGAAATGTGATTCATTGCACAATAAACAATTACATAATTGCATATGAACATATCCTCAAGTTCTATGGGTTGGATGCATAAACACATGACTCATATTGTTAATGAAAGATTATCTTTGTTATTGTTTTGGACTGTTCCCAGTAAAATAAAAGAACGTGGGAGTTTGGCTGGAAAGCATGACTTCATCACCAAAGCTCCAGGGATGAAAGTGATGCTCAGAACCAGCTGCACCTGCAGCTCTGACTGTGGAGATACTCTTGTGACTCAGATAGCCCAGAATAGTTTGTGTCATTGATTGTAGCCTTACATCGTCACACTTCCGCTGCAAATGCAAACCATCTATTTCATCCATGGATGACGCCTGTGGACCTAATTTTGTAACCGTGTGTTGGAGCACATGGCTGCTGTGGCAGTGCCGGGTGGTGCTGTGAAAACGTGGAAGTCAGGGGGCAGAAACAGGAAGGGTGTTATTGCCTGAAAAAGCTGTGGGTTGTCTCGATTAGTCATGAACTCAGCGACGTGACGTGTCCCGTGAGCCCGCCTGCAGCGTTATATGTTCACAGTGGGTGACAGGCTTGGTCAGGAGTGGAGATGGAGTATGACAGAGGGAGTTCCTCAAAGCCCTAATCAACAATCATGGCAAACACTAACCTAGTTTTCACACAGCATCAAACCCCTATTAAAATAATGCTACCATTATATTATGCTCTACAGTATATTCTGAACTATAGTTACAGGACACAAACTGCTTATCCATTCCGGATCTTAGGGAAGCTGGAATTGATTCCAGATTACTTTTGGCCCAGGTGCGCGTTGAAAAAGGAGGGCAACACAGAAACAGACAACCATTCTCACACAGCTGCCGAATTTAGAGTAGCTAGTCGACCTAAACCACAAGCCTTTAGACAGTGGGAGGAGCCTGGAGCACACCCAAGCAAAAACAGGGAAAGCTTGTAACTTTTGCACAGAAAGGCACCTGTGGCCAACAGGGGGATCAATCCCATTACCTTTTTGCTGTGAGGCAACCACTGCACCACCTTGCCTCCCCTTATCCAATTCAGTTCAATTCAGTTTTATTTTATTTATTTATTTATTTTTTACAACAGATGTTGTCACAAAGCAGCTTTACAAGGTCCGGGTTTGAGCCCCTAATGAGCCAAGATGACAGAGGCAAGAAAAACTCCCTGAACTGAGGAAGAAACCTTTGGAGGAACCCATTCTCCTCTGGTCGACATCAGATAATAGTTAGTGAATAGTCAGGTGAGGAGTTGTGATGATTGTTTATGAGCTCCATTGTTTGAGGTATGATTGATGGTCAGCGGAGGCCAGCTAGACCAAGATGGAGATGGGTGGGCCAGAGTCAACAACATGGGCTGGAAGCTTCAGTGATGGAGAAGCACCGCAGTCCCAAGTGTGCAGGTGGGCCGTGATAAGGGTCAGACAGGCAGGACATATAGGTGACAGCTCCCCTCTGTGATGGGGAAACAACAGAGTTAGCGTTTGGTTGGTGTAGGTATAAAACTAAAGGATGAGCATCGAGTGCAAAGCAGGACTATGAATAAGAACTTCCAGCGAACTTTACTATAGCAGCCGAGCTCGAAGGGACAGAGTTGGGCTCATGGTTGTGAGAGACCAACACCTCTCCTCTCCACCATCATCAAACTTGAGAGAAAGTGTGAGAGTGATAGTGCGGCAACACCAGCGTCACAGTTCACTTCAATGATGCCTTAGCCATCTGGCACCAGGAGTCGAAAACAGCACAACTGACCTTGCTCTCTAGGTGGGTAAGATGTTTCACCTTCTTCACCCATCACTTACTCAGAGCATAGCTAGCCAGTACAAGTGTCTGTTAACTGACCTGATAGCTCTCAGATTCAAGACCGCTGAGGAATCCTTGAGTAAGGTGCTATCCTGCTACACAGCACAGGTGCGGCCGATAGCTGTCTGCTGTTCTATGTGTGGATGGCAATGCAGATGGCACGCTTCATCCTGGTGTAGTGTGGTGGGGTGTATTCACAATGATAAATAGTCACTTTTTATAACTGGTAGTCAGCGTTCTATGTGAGTGAGCAATGCTTTTTTCAATGCTTTTAGGGCTTTTAGTATTAATCTGTTTAATAAAGTTGCAGTCCGAAAAAATGTTGTAAAGCTTCAAATGCTAATTTTTAGTCTCTCTGTGTTGCTGATATTGTATAATTGGGGCAGCTCTAGTTAGTTGGTCTATTATTATTACTAATTGAGAAAACAATAATAATAAATATAAAGACAGAAAGGCTTTAAAATGCATAACTTTTTGTGTTATTATTATTATGTTATCATTAATAGATTTCCTCTAGTACACAAATGTGACATTTGTTACTTTATGTTTGTTACTTTATGATGTGCTTTTACTTTTGCCAATAATATCACTAATAACCGGGACTTCTCTGAGAAAACAGAAAACATATAAGTAGATTTGTTAATACAGTATTATGCAAAAGTTTGGGCACCCCTTCATAAATAACAGATTTTGGTGATTTTGTAATTGAAAAGATGTAAACACAGTCTCTCTAGGACAGCAAATATTGATACATAGTTACTTTTTATGCCATAAATTGAAAAAAAAAACATTATTATGACACTGTTTGGGCACCCTAAGATTCTTTTTACAAAGTTTTAGACCTTAATCAGCTCGATCTGATGCATGGCAACAGCTATCATTAGTAAATGTCAGCTGGTGCCAATTTCAAAGCTTTACAAATACTCTGACTCTTCAAACCCTGTGCACACATTTGTGAACACTCAACAACCATAGGTTCCTCTAAGCAGCTGTGTAAGACTCTGAAAATGAAAGTTATTCATGCCCACAATGCAGGAAAAGGCTACAAGAAGATAGAAAAGCATTGTCAGCTTACAATTTCCACAAGGAGAAATGTATTTAAGAGATGGAAAGAAGTGCTGGTGTTGTGTTGCAGCCAGTGGCACAGGAAACATTGTATGGGTGGAGGGAAGAATGGATTTCACTAAATACCCTCAAATTCTGGAAGCAAACATCACACCATCTGTAAAAAAGCTAAAGCACCCCTAACGATAATAATCCTAAACGAACCTCAAAATCCACCATGTACGACGTCAAGAGATGCAAGCTGAAGGTTGGGATGGCCATCACAGTCCCCAGAATTAAACATCATTTAAAATGTGTGGGTAGATCTTAAAATAACTGTTTATGGAAGACAACCAAAGAATATTACAGAACTAGAAGTCTTTTGCAAGGAAGAATGGGAGAAAATCTCAAGTATAAGAATTGAAAGACTTTTAGCTCTAAGAAGCGCTTGCAAGCTGTGAAATCTGCCAGAGGAGCTGTTACTAAGTACTGATTATGTAGGGTGTCCAAGCTTTTGCACAGTGCCATAATAATGTTTTTATTTCTTTTGTTCAATTTATGGCATAAAAAGTAACTATACATCAATGTTTGCTGAAAATATTTTGTATTTTTTTCATGTCCGAGAGATACTGTCACTAAAATCTTTTATTTATAAGCTTTTCCATAAGACTGTATTTTAACACATTCTACTTCTACTGTAGTACTCAATGTCTGTTTATTTGCTGAATTCAACAAAAGGAAAACATATATTAAGCATAAAAAATGGTCTGTGCAAAGGTTTAGACATATTTTGGATATTTTTTTCCTAATATATGAAAGAAACAAGAACAAATTGCTCAAAACATTTACATAAAAATGTATTTTGTTCTCTTGTTCTCTTCAAAAAACTGTGCTTCTTCTCTTATATGCTTTCATATTTGAACCCAGTCCTCCAGAGAGACATGGAGGAAAACGTTTGTTGAAACATACATGGTGTCAGACATTTCAATTGCAGCACATTCCAGGAACACCATCTATTCAGTTTAACAGCCACGGTATATATCAGCACTTCACTTTCTCATAGCTAGTCATTATGGAACCATTCTTGGAAAGCTGGTTGTTATGGAAATCTTCTTGGAAAGAGCGTCTCTCTGGCTTTCTACTATATTTATACAAGAACATTTTGCAAGAACACAGGGTTCTTTTGTCTGTATGTATTTACCTCAAGAAAATAAGTCTCCACTCTTCAGATTCAATATAAATCTTTGGTTTATTTAAGCTTGTTAAGTAAACATTAGTCCAATATCCAGGGTTTTGTCCTTGGCGAGACAAATAGAAGATTATTTGGAGTGTCAATCAACATGTTTTTGTGTTTGCGCTGGTTTCAACGTCTAGCATAGACACCATTTTGTTTGAAGACTCCTTACTTACTGTATGTATAAAACCTTGTGAAACACATTTGTGAAACACCTTGGTTTGTAAACTTAAGTGTTCATCTTACTTCATTGCAGGAAAGTGTGGATTTGGGTGAAATCATGTACTCCCTCTGCTATCTTCCCACGGCTGGCCGTATGACACTGACCGTCATCAAGTGCCGAAATCTGAAAGCCATGGACATCACTGGTGCCTCTGGTTAGTTAGCACCTTTCTGATCATACTGTTCTCCAACAGTAGCCGGTATGTAGTAAAAGCCAGTCTGTAGTAAAAGCCGGTCTGTAGTAAATGCCGATCTCCAATTACCCACCGCATTTTCTGTATTTTTCGTACCACCTGGGCTACGCCCTCCTGCGGCGAATCATACGGTAAAAACCTTTTCGTCTCCACGTCAATCATAACCCCACAGGGTGATGCGGTTTGAGTGATGGGAATTGAATTTAGCATTCAAAAACACCGTGCGCTAACATATGCAAAAGAACATTCAGGCGAAGAACCTACAAAACATTTTGGGGTGTCTACATTTTGTGGCCGTAAATACCCATCACCATTCCATCTCCAACAACCACCGGGCCGTCTGAATCTGAAATTCTTTGAAAAAACGCTGGGGCTACTATTGGAAAATATACTGTATTTACATTAAGTGAAACCTCTGATTGACTAACTGCATTAAGTCTAGTTTGTTTAGTCTTGCCTAACAGCCAGTCTGTACTCAACCACAAAATTCTATATTAAAATACTATTCAACTGATACATGCAATAAATATGTAATAATGAAAAGAGGACATTAGCTATTCATACGGTATCAAGATCAACATCAATTTGAAAAATAAAGGTGCCAGAAAGAGTTCTTTGTGATGCCATAAGAGAACCATCTTTTACCATCAATTAAATTAAATTAAATTAAATTAAATTAAATTAAATTAAATTAAATTATTACATTATGTGAGGGCTCTTTATACTGCTAAACAGTGTTTAACAGTCATATGCCTATAAAATTGTTCAAAGAACCCTTTGGCACCTTGGTACAGTATGGAATTATCTGTTTATGTCAGATCACTTTACTGATTGGTTAAAAACTTTGTCACTTTGTGTAAAAACATTTTGATCAACCATCCACTGACCATTAGAAGAAAGTAAAGTAGAGATGAACTATAATATCATAATCATATTGGTATTGGCAGATCTTGTTCTGAAAAAGATAATAGAAGCAGATGTTTACATTTTAAACCAAATTCAGACCAATATTTATTAATGCTTTTATCATACTCATGTTTAAGTGACTATGCTAAAATAATTGCATCTTCCCCATTTTACCTAATTTAAAACAGAAATTATATACAGGAATATATTTCCCTCCTCAGATCCATATGTGAAAGTTTCACTGATTTGTGATGGGCGAAGGCTTAAAAAACGGAAGACAACCACTAAGAAAAACACGCTCAACCCTGTGTACAACGAGGCCATCATTTTTGATATCCCACCTGAGAACGTGGAGCAGGTCAGCCTGTCAATCATGGTGATGGATTATGACAGGTGAGTGGCCTTATGACAAAGAGTTGTGGATCTCCTTGCCTATAATTATCATATGGCTTAGAGGGGAATGGAATGAAAAGCATGGGTGTGTCAGTTAATGGCCAGATGAGTGGAAAAAACTATCAGGGAAAATTATATCATGTACTCTGGCAGTCAGAAAGAATTGCCCATGTGCGTGTCGTATAATGATTATTAGCACTTGTTTTTTAAATGTGCTGATTATTAGCACTTGTTTTTTAAATGTGCCTGTCCCAACTAGAGGGAAGGTGAACACAGCAGATAATGGAAATACCAGCAAGATGTCATTCCATTCACAAAGTGAAATCCAGACACAGTTTTAAAGCCATTTGGGGGGCAAAGTGGGAAAATATGTTGAGAAGGAATATTGGTAGAACTTTCCTTTCCTATAAAAGGATACACAAATTAGAGGATATAGTTCATAAACATTTCATGATATATACCTACAAAAACATTTATAAAAATTTATTCCAATAAGTGTCAGTTGTTGAGGTGAAAGGAGATCAAAACTGACTAGAGAAACCTTTATGACAACTGCCACTTGTTGGAATAAGCATTTATAAATGTTTTTGTAGGTTAATATTTGTGTAATATCTGTTAATATCTGCTTTCTGCTAAATGTTCCAGAAAGATATAGCCGCACATGCTAGTCCCTTTTAATCTGTTAAAAATGAAAAAGTCTTATATGATTGTGAACCATTCTGCCAGTGGATAAAAACCTCCCCGTTTTCTTTCTGTGTTTTTCCATGTTTTGACACTGTTTGAAATTGGCAGTTGCCCTTTACACTGGGTGCACATTTCATGATTTATGAGCCCATAGAAATGTTCCAATGCTACAAAAAAACCTGCAGTTAATTCCTACAAAATTACACTTTTGGAGATGCAAGATTTTGTTATGGCAGACATGATTGGACCTAGTCTAAATATTTGCAGGATGAAAGGAACTTAATCATGCAGAAATCTGTGTGATGCAAAATGATTTAATTGCAACTACCTGGCAATTATTGCTGCAAAGGCATAATTAGATACAACATTTCGAATAATCATCGAATCACCACTTTTTCATCACTCTACCAACAGTCATACGTAATGCAATAATTTACACTTGAGTGCACCTGTTAGTCTGAGGGAAAATGAGCAAACACAGAAAATTTAGAACTGCACCAAGCTGTGACAAAACTTTGCAAGGAGCAAACCTAAATAATACGACATTTAAGTAAAATCTGGTTAGTCTGAAATTGGATCCAGGATGCAGGTATAGCAATAGAGACTTCAGTCTTCTTGGGTGGGTAGGGGTGTTTGATTGGGTGGCACTGATTTACTTTTTCTTTTATGTCTTACTCCTTTACTTTTAATGTGTCTATAATTAAATGGATTTGTGTGTTATTCTCCTCAGAGTTGGACACAATGAGGTGATTGGCGTGTGTCGAACGGGCCCGGACGCTGAGGGTCTAGGCCGAGATCACTGGAACGAAATGTTAGCTTATCCACGCAAGCCCATCACACACTGGCATGCTCTGTGTGAGGTAGGAGACTTTTTACAAGAAAAAAAACACTCACAGTGTCACATAGGAAGGTCTCGGAATAGCAATGATGAGTTGTATTGTAATGCTATCAAGCTCAAGCTCTGCATCTGTAGCGTAAAGATTATCAAAGACACATTTCCTGGTAAAACATCAATTGTAAGGTTCTGAAAGCATCAGTAAGTGTTTTTGCTAAGTCACAGTTACAAAGCATCCTTTTGGAACCTAGTAAAACTATGGTGCTTTGCAGGAAATTTCTAACCACTATTCCGTGTTGTCTATTTTGGTAAGATTGTTTTTTTTAATTAAATAAAATTTAATGCACATTCATGGTGTAATTTTCATTCCCCAAATATCTGACTTGTTCACCAGAGATGGATTGTTCAGGAGAAGATATATCTGTTGGAGAGAAATAAAGGACCATCAGAAATATGGTTGTGACAACCAAATGCAAAACAAATCTAATGGGTGGCAAATGTCCGTCGGGAGTTTAGATTATAAACATTTTTAATCTGTCCAAAAATGAGCCTCTGTCTGCTCATAAAAAAAACAAAAAATTAAAAAAGGGGCAGTTGTGGCCTAGTGGTTAGGACTTTGCCCCTGCGATCTGAAGGTCACTGGTTTAAGTCCCAGCCCGGGCACCACTGAGGTAACCCTTGCACGTGTGATGGGTAAAATGCAGAGGACAAATTTCGTTGTGGTCACTGTGTGCAGTGGTGTATTCACAATGATCAGAAATCACTAAATCACTACAATGCATTATAGGTTCCTGAAGCATTGCCTGCCATGCACATTGTAGTGTTTTCCTAATTCACCTAGTTCATCTCAGGCTGTGCTTGTTAATTAGCCAGTTAAATTATTTAGCTAATCAGTTATACCAGAAGTAGGGAAAATGGTAAAATATGCGTCTTTCAGAATTCAAACTTGGGCTTCACGAGCTCTGACCTCTTTTCTTCACATTCTCTCTACAGTGGCCAGGAAGAGCGTCCAGTTTTGAGAGTCAGGGTTCCTGCCCTTCCCCTAAGCCTCCTCAGACTCCATAACCATGGTGGATGGGATTATGAATCACACTGAATTAAGTCTCCTCACACTCTGTAGCGCACATGTGCTTGGTTTGTATCCATGAGCTCTCTATTTTTCTCTTGTAGCAATTATGCTATCTTCTGCTACAAACACCTGATGCTACAGCTTTACCTCTAGAACTTGGGCTGTGTGAGACGCAATGGACAAGGCCCACAGAAGATAGATCATTATGTGTTATGACAGAATATGCAGGGTTGACAGCCTAATGATGCCATGTCAGTTGGGTGACATATCAAATAACAGCACTTACCATATAGTCTTTTCTATGATGTTGAAAAAAGGCTATCTTTACTTGATGGCAATATTTGATATATGTAGATTTGTTATTTGAAAGGACTTAAAAATTGAAGTGGCATGAATATCTAAAATCTAAACATACTGTTGTTGTGATTTAAAGAGTAAAACAAATATGTAAAACAATATATACATGGTCATCTGTCTAAAGTATGCTTATAAAAAAGATAAAATATAAAATTATGCAACTGTGATACTACAATTTTTGAATACGTTTACGTATATTTCTTCGGAGAACTGGTCATTTCAACAGTAATGAAAGTGACTTTTTAAATCATATTCATAGCTTTCAGTTTCATATGAAGATTGTGCAATCACACAAATCTGTTTAGGTAAGAAGAGAACAGGAATCAGAACATTACAGCCTCTTCTTATATCATAATTGACACAAAATACATTTGAATAGGCATATTATGGTGCTTTACATACATTTAGACAACATGTACACTGGTGTTAAAGATTGTCTTGACATTTTAAGGGTGAATAAAATACATTTAATACAGTATGTACATAGAAATGTCACAAGGCAACATTTCAAATATATAGGTTAACTTTACAATGTTTTCATTACAATCTAGAGACTTTTAATTTTGGGAAAGAAAACAGTCCTTTGTTGGTCCCAGTGTGCAGCTCAAACTCAGATTTACAAACAGCAGTACAGGGTCAGGTATAAGTTCCTTTTGTCGATCCTTTATAATTTAATAATTTAAATCATCTTATATTAGTAAAAACACATATCCAGTTATACACTGAAAACATCAATAAAAGAAAGAAGGGAAGGGGAGTGGTTAGGTAGGTGGTCCATGGCTCTCACCTGTTTATGATGGCAGTGTTCAGGTTTAGCTGGATCAGAACATGAACATGGTGGAACAGTCGTGATGATGCATCAGATTTCCCCAGTTTCCTTACAGTGTAGCCTTCACCCACTTTTAGCTTTTTTTGTCAGATTTTCCAACGAAACTGATGAAATGGGACACGTCAGAGTAGCCAGATGATGTAGCGTGAGAAGTCTTTATTTTTCCCATAACAAAGCAGGAGTTCTTTCTAGGAGGAAATTTATCTATCTATCTATCTATCTATCTATCTATCTATCTATCTATCTATCTATCTATCTATCTATCTATCTATC
>JBBIGC010000125.1:18539906-18550066 GCA_037576955.1 Lepidarchus adonis | reverse complement strand
CTATCTATCTGTCTGTCTGTCTGTCTGTCTGTCTGTCTGTCTGTCTGTCTGTCTGTCTGTCTGTCTGTCTGTCTCTAGTCACCTATGTGTCTGTTTGTCCATTTATCCAGTCTGTCAATCTGTCTGTGAAGTACAACGAATACATTTAAATGATAAAAAATTTCGGCTAATTTTAAAACACTTAATCATAATTATTTGCTGAGTTAAACCTTTATAAGCGTACAATGTATATGTATTTATGTTTAAATGTATTTATTTTATGCATCTGTCTGTCTGTCTATCTGTCTGAATTTCTGTCTATCTCTCTATTTATCCATCCATCCATCCAACCATCCATCAAATTCTCCTTTTGTTAAGCCATATAATATTGAGAGTTAATGAATATACAGTGCAGGATCTCCCAGGGAATGAAAATGTGGGTTAGAGGTAAGAAGAACATATGGACTTATTTAATTAGAATCATGGTGTAGACAGGAATCGATTACATGTGTTGAATGTATGTCATATATTACTAAAATAGGTTAAAGGAAATAATGACTATTATATCTACCCTTAGACATATATCAAAAGAACTTTAGTTGCCTTTGACATATTCAAAGTAAATATTTTATTACCTTTATTTTTTGTATTAAAAACTGGGTGTATGAGCCAAATATAGAGCAGGTATAAAATATATTGTTTTCCTATTAGATTGCAGAATAACAGCCAAAGCATCAATTAAAAATATTGTGCTTTGCAATTATGCAAACTAGTCTCAGTACATTTAATTTTATACATCATTTGACCAAAGGTAGAAGCCTAAATTTCCATTATTGTGTCCAAAATCTGACTGAGCTGTTTTATAATGACACTATAGCATCACAACATGTTTATGACTGCATAACTGATTATTTACCTGCTCAGATCTGAAGTACATGTCTCTTGGTGGACCCCTGAAAGTGCTCTGTCTTTTATTCGTTCACACAAGTAATAATGCAAAAAAACTAAAAAAACTTGCCAATTACACAAAGGCTGTGTACTGTTAACTTTAATTTGCACATTTGGACAATGTTTCTGCCCCAGTACTCTGCTCGAGTATTAGAACAAAAGTAATATATTCTTGTAGCATGCTGACACGGGTGTCTGGATATGATTGATATTTAAAAGTGTATAATCTGTACTATGACAGAATTATGGAATTGTGTTTGTATTTGCACATATCCCCCTTTATAGCAGAGATGGAACCTAAGGGTCCAGAAAGGAAAAATTCTGGGAAGGGTTTTTACCTGGGACCTGTATTTTCCACCTCTTCTTCCCAGTGCCAACGTACGTAAATACTTGAGATTTTCTTGGAAGTTATGTTAATGTGTATTTCTATAGATCTGGTGGTAATTTGTACTATGAGCTTGTGATCTTGGATAACTTTATACACAATTTGCATTTATCGTGAAATGATTGATTTTGAACTGTAAACTTGTTTAAATTAGAGCTCTACTTGCTGAGGATACTGTCCTCTGAGCCATTTAAAGGCCTCTCAGTAAAATGCAGTGCTTTTTGTCATACTTGTATTTGGCAACAAAAGTGGTGGCTACACTTTGTCATGACATGTACAGTTTTGTGATAACTTTTGTAAAACTATTCAGTAAATATTTGAAATATGATTTTAATGTATCTGTTTCCTATGTATTTTAACAAATTAAATCCAGCTTGTCAAACTGCAATGTGATGTTTTCTTTGTTCTTTAGTGTTAATTCAGGGTAGGGGTCATAGATGTCCATCCATTTTGGTATTTGCTAGTATTTATAATAACACTGAACTGAAGGACAGTGTTCAAAAGACTACATGACAATTCTTTTAAGACAACTAGCACAAACCTACATAAAGATTTATTACTGTATGTATTAATTCAGTTATTCACCCAAAAGTATAAGCTGTATGTAGGTGTCATGGATACCCCACAGTAAAATATTACTGTTTTATTTATGTAGTAACACCATGTTCCAAGCCTCATTACCAAAGCCATTTTCCTAATGGCACCAAACTGCTCATAATAGGTCATTTGGCTCTGCTGGATTGTTAATTATTGCTGCAGAGATAAATTGAATGATAAAAGAAGACGCACTACAGGGAGTAATGTGAAACAAATAGTATTTTTAGCTCCTAACTGCAAATGGCTTTTTTTCAATACAGATTTTTGCTGTTTTTCTTTTGTCTGGACTGGAGAATGGAGAAATGAATAGGTGCATATACTTACTTTGCACATGGATTTGAATTCAGATGCACATCTTTTTTAAAACAAGACACAAAACGATGATTTCTATCTTGTTCGTGATTTTACAGGTTGGTGGTTAAATTCCATCTATAACATCCATATCTTTCTATTAATTAATACCTTTATTAGACCAGGGGTGGGTAACCTCAGTCCTAGAGGGCCAGTGTCAAACCATATTCTCCTGCTCAAAACATATGTCTCTGTATTAGTGTCTGTAATCCCTTTGTGCTAATAAAAATACATATATTTCCTTACTTTGAAGTACTGACAACATTCCTTCAGTGATGCACATCTGTGATCTCACTTGGAACCTGCTCTTTCCAGCTTCTAGGAGACCCACGTTTATAAATTATACATCTTCAGTCCTAATTCTGTTTTGAAGGATTTTAATGGAAGGATGTCCTTATATATTGCTCATATCTGAATCTATGATTGATTTTATACTAAAAATGACCTGAATTGTTTTTACTATGATGCTGCTTTATTAAACAATAAAACAGAGATTTCAACAACAACATCAACAACACAATGACAACGACGACAGCAACAATACTACTACCACTACTACTACTAATAATAATAATTCTATTCTGTAAAAACATATGTCTGAAGCATGTCTTTAAAACATTTGAACTCTAACATCATCCAAAGGCTTTATCCTTAGTTTTTCAAAATATGTAAATGCATGTACTTTCAAGAAGCTTTAAAAGATGTGCATTGTTGTTACAAAAAGCATAAACAACACATTTCATAAACAGTAATCACTAATCCAATCAGGCCACCGAAGTCACATTGCATATTTTCCTCAGGTGTTAAAAATAAAACAAGATGAATAAAGGCAGCCAAACGAGGGCTGGTGCATTACAGGTCTGATGTCTGCAAAGCACCACTTCAAACATGCTGTGCACATAGGAATACATTGATTGGATGACGGGCCTCAGCCTCTTGCATTATCCAGAAGCATTTCAAAAGAGCAAGACTGTGCTGAAAACAAGTTCCATTCAGATGAGTTGAGAATAGCTTAGGAGAGTTCAGTAATATGTATTTGAGAATATCTTGCACATTGCCTATTGAAAATGATGTGGTGGAGAGACTTTTAGAGGCCCAGGTGCTCAAAGTTAAAAGTGGCATATCAATACTTCAAAACTGCAACAATAGAATAACAGCTTTGTCCACAGCAACGACTTATTTACATTGTTCTTGTTAATCTTGATCTTAACCACAGCATCTGACAGTCAATTAAAATCTAGTCTTGTTTAATGTACTGCAGAGACACCATGTGGGAAACAAATTCCATGTGTGCGCAAGCATACACGCTCAAAAACTGATTCAGACTGTGTGATTTGCTGTGTTTGTAGACTTGTGAATTTCAGGTTGCATAACATAGCAGGCTAATGGCACTGAAGAAGGGGGCAGGTTTGTGGGTGGGCAATAAGGGAGGGCTGAGACAATCTGAATTTTTCTGGGACCCCATGGTTAAGCAAGCTAATAAACAACTTTCTATCATAAAATATAACAGATCAGCTTCAGCTGTACTATAATGTTTATCACAATGATGAATCCAAATTTGACATTGTTTAGATTTACTTGTGGCTATGGAAATAGATAGAAAAGAAGACCCTTCAGTCTAACAGGAAATTGGGTGTCCCCCAAATCTGCAAAAATGTATGAAGTTAAACATTCAAATTTTTAAGGAAGATTGTTCGTTTGCTTAAGGGACAGACTATGAGTTCAGGGTTAAGAAAACAAGGCAAGACTTGAGATATATAAAATAATATCAAAGAAAGGAGAGTAATTAAACATACAGGAGTCATCAATGATGAATTAAATGACATTTAATGGGCATAATTTTACTGATTAAATTATTAATAATGTTGATAAGGATCTCAGGCAAAAGGGCAAATCAGACACTGGTAATGGCAGTTTAGTGGGAATAGAGCCATTAACCTTTTCATTTTAACTTCTTATCTAATTGTGTGTTAGTCTAGTACCTTGTGCTGCAGAGAAGAGTAGCGGGTGATTTTTTTGGTCCCAGTGTAGACTGTCCGAGCTATGTCAGCTTACTTCATCTACTGAATAAAGCTACTGCAAAGCAAATGTAGAAAAAAGCAGCTCATACTTTCCATTTATATTCAGTTCTAGTGAACACAGATTTCCACATGTGTTACTTTAGTATCTTACCTGTATCTGGTGATACCTAAACTATCGCCAGAGCTCTACAAAGATTATGACACACTTCTGGTGGACCTGCAACACCTGGGATATTGCTTTTCAAATATTTTCCTGGAGCTGAGAAGCTCTCATCTCTTACTGCTCAGCAATGCTGTGAGGGTACTGGCTCAAATAATAAAAAAACCTCCTAGAATCCTATACTCCTATAAAAAAAAAAGCAAGAATAAAAGAAATTTCTATAACTTGCACAATTAGAAAATGACAATCTTTAAGACATTTATCTTTAAATTACTCAATTACTCAATTTCAATCTGCTGACTATGTATATAGTGGTTGCCTACACACATTCATTAGTTTAGCTTCCAATAAATATTCCAAGCTCTAGAACCCACCAATGAGATGTGAGTGTGGTGGCCGGGCAGGAAATGGCAAGAACCCTCATATCCCTTGGGTTGCTCAGTAGAAGTAGTGCTGACAACATGTGTTAGATGAGATGTTAGGTTAAACGCACACATATAGCCCACACATTCTAAACAAGCATACAAAGTGTGAATTCTGGTCAAATCTGGCATGACCGGCATATTTTTGAGCAAGAAAATAGGAAAATACTTGAACTTTCAGTTATTCTTTATTATAACTTAAACTCAGATTAAACAAATCAGTAAAAAGCCCAGAAGAATTTAAATTCTTTCTGAATGCATGTACATATTTGCTCAGAAAACTTAGATCCAGCAATAAAGGTTTTTTATGCAGTGATAGAAAATACTGTTGGACACAGATCCACTTTACTGCCCATCACTGACATGCATACAACTCAACTACTGCCGTCTGGTGGCACATTTTAATTCATTATGGAAGCCCCAGAACTAATGGCCAATGTTGTTAGGTTAGGGTATATTACCTTTGGTGTCCTGCATGTTATTGCATATCTGTGATTTGGTCCAAGCAAAGGAGCAAGAAGGCCTCTTGTTGGATGTATCCAGCTGTGGCAGCTGTGGTCTTCTTCATTTGTTTGTGGCAACAGTGCCAGCATGTGTCAGTGTGTTCACCTTGTCGGTTTAATTGCAACACTGTCAATCAAGGCTAAAACAAGGTGATTCCATTCTCTATAATGTCACTAGCGTTTCTAAAGTATGAATCCAAATGTTTAGGTTCCAAGTCTTGTTTTGTAACACATGTAAACATTTTATAGTCCCACCAACTGAGACATATTTGGGAAATCTTGACTATAACATCGAACAAGCAATGGTGCATAGAACAAAACACTGATTATTACTGATTAACTGATTAGTGTGGACAGGATATGTAATAATAACAGGTTCTCTTTAACACTGTTGTTTATTTGATGCTACAATATTTCCTCATAACTGGGGAAAAAAGTCTCCATCTCCATGCTTAAAAATGTCTTACCAAAATTGTTCAGAAGTTTAGGACCCTAAAGTGAAAACAGAAACAAAATAGAAGGTCTTTTAACAATCAGTGTGATTTGATGCAAAAGTAAAAAAACATCAGTTTGAAGTTTTAACAAGTTGCAAAAAAAAGAGACACACATTCTATGCACTGATTGGTTGAATATATTGTGAGACTTTCACAAAGGCACAATCGTGAAAACATCTGGTTTAATACACAAGAGATAAAAAGGTTGGAAAGTGGTCCTGAAAAAATAAATTGTGAATTGTATATAAAACCACACAATTATCATAACGTTTAATGTTTAGCTGGCCACAATTATTCTTATAACAACTACTTTACGTTCACTTGTGCTTCAACAGGAACTGATAAAGTTGAAACTGGGTCCAATAGTGCTGTTGGGGGGTTATTTTTTCAATACTAGAAACACAGGAGTAGTTCTAAAATGGCTGTGAGTCTGTGCTGAAGTAAGGTTACTGCTTATGATGTAAAATTTGTTACATTTAGCTTTGCTCTTGTTGAAAAGCAAACAAATATGCAAAAATGCAGCTTCTTCACAAACTGCTCATGCCCACCCTGCAACTCATCTGTTGTTCATGACGCACAGTTTCAAAACGTCTGTTTAATTGATATGGCAGGAACTAACAAGCCAAAAAGGTCAACACTGATATCGACTGACTTTTCCGATTTCCGTGTATAGTCTTCAGATAAGACTCCAGTATCAGGCCGAACAGAAAAGCATTGCATTTTAGCATGGCTGAGATAGAGAGACGTGATTAAGGGAAAACCTGTGGTAGACCGTCTGATGCTGTTGTTTTCCACTTGCTAGCCTCTCCATATGCTCGTCATTAGGGCTTTCTGAAAGCTCATCAGGCAGCCGCCATTCAGGCTGCCTGCATTTACACAGTCATGACAAAGACAGAAATGTCCCTCTCAATAAAGTTCCCCCACCTGCTCTAGTTTGAGAAAATGTTCATGGGCTTGCGAAAACCAGCAATAACAGCTGAAACAGCTCAGCAGGTCAGATTGCTAAAAGCTAGGGAAAACAATTACGTGACTGAAAAAGCAAAATGGGCTAGTCGTATAGATGAAGTTGGTGGAAAGGAAGGGTTTCTACCACATTGGAGAAGCACAGATGACATTATGTACTAGAGGGAAAAAACAAGCAATTTGACTGTTAAAATGATTATTTGTTAAACTGCTCACAGCTTTCATAACTGAAGAAATTCTCAGAATCAACATTTTACAGATGTTTTCAGTCACAGTCTGTATATATGAAATGTTATGGTACGTATGTGACTGACCACTGACTGAAGACGCACAGTGGGATCCAGTATCTATAGAAATTAATGATACTTTACATTAAATGGCTCAAAAGATTTATGTGGTTAAACACTTACAAAGCATGTAATATCAATTTAACTACAGGTGATGACATCACTGTTACAGCAGTACATATTATGGAATTACACATTTATTGCAATTTTTATGGTACTGTGCAAAAGTCTTAGACACATGCATAAATGGTTAAAAGCTATTTATCTCTGCATTAAGTGTCTATCGCAGCAAGAACGCAAGTTAACATTAGAATAAAAGCTACAGTAAAGCAGATTTATAAAGATTTGTAAAAGTCATTGATATGTTTTGAGCTGCTTAGAAGAACACAGGTTTGGTTCCAGATCTCCTCTTGATGACTCCAGCCATTGTATTTATGTGTAAACTCTGTTTACACATAAATACATAAATACATAAATACACATAAATACATAAATACACATAAAAACAGCTGCACCAGATTTAATGTAAGGAAGAACTGACTGAGGCCAAACCAGGTATTTGATGGCAACTACAAGTAACACTGGGCTTCCATGAGGAGATGTCTGGAAATGGCTAAGCCAACACATTGACACATAAAGTCAATGCTAACTGTGTTACCGTTATTTAAGATTATACTCATATTAATGTTTTGTTGGAGGAAAAAACAAATATACAGCTATATAATATACAAATATAAATATATAGGTTTCAAAAATAAGTAGTGGGTGTCCAGGACCAGAGTTGGGCACCCTATTTGAAGACAATCAAAACTAGATGTACTGGAAACAAAGAAATCAGCATGAAGTTTGCTTGAATACACAGCAAAATCTGGATGAATGGTCAGTGAAAGAGACTCTTCACAGCTGAAGTCTTTGAGAAACCTTGCTCATGACCTCTCCTGCTGTGGAGTGTGCAGACGGCTCATGCAACATTGCTATTGATTTTGCATTAGTGTCTGTATGATCATCGTGGCACTTGGGTTGCTCCTTTGATGGAAGGGCACTGTCCTGATGAGGGGTCCTGCAAGACTCTTCAACATGAGATTGCAACCTTCATCTTTAAGTGTGGGTGGCTTTTCCCAGGCTGTTCCTCACTGCTCTTTACTGCGTGAGGGGGATTTCTTGTTATGGAACATTAAATGCACCTTTGAGTTGTTACTCAACAAACAATCCAATGAATAAAATGGAAAGAAAGGTGAAAGTTCAAGGAATGTATCAATATTCGCTTGGTATGAACCACATTATTAAGATTCCACTACTGCAAACTGCATTACATAAAATCTAGAGACATTTAACTAAATAATTGTATAAAATGATAAGAAGTAAACACTCTTTCAGTAAGTAACTTGCTGCTTTGGCCAAGGATAATTGTCTATGTGAAAAAAATAAAGCAATGTCAACCTCGCATTAGGCCCAACATTAATGGAAAATGGCATCATCAGTCAGAAAACTGTTACATACATGACAGTTTCATGATAGATGTCATGAAGTGATATTAACTGTTGTGACCTCTTGGCTATGCCAAACATAAGACAGTGTCATGAACAGTTGAAGTAGAGTTTGAGCTACTAAAAGTGTGTGTGCGCTTCTCCTTTGCATTCGGTTTCCTTTGAAACCCGGAAAGCCTTCAGCATGTCTCCAGAACATTATGCACCTCTTGGCGGAGAAAATGTAACCGATTTGTTGCTTTGCTATTGAAAAGCTCTTTCAATGATGAAAGGTCATAGTGGCTGTTTTCCAAGCATCCGACAGAGGCGCCGCCGGTATAAGTGTATTGATATGAGCGACCAGAAATAGACATTTTGCCCCTCGGATCACAGCACAAAAATCATCTTTCATTAGAGCTCTCTTGGATGATTCTCTTTGACACATATGCTCACCCCCTCCTGCTCTCTCTCTCTCTCTCTGTCTCTCTCTCTCACACACACACACACACATACAGCCATAATCACCTCATGAATAAACAAGGCTTCTATATAATCTGCTGATGAAAGAGGGAAACAGTCAGATGAGGACATATTACGAGAATTGGCGTAAAAATGAATGCAATGCATTATCACAGCATTCTCATTTGAATTTTACATTGATAAAGCAGCACCAACTGTCAATATTAATTAAGTAGTTATGTAATATACATATCTCTACTCAGGTGACTTTCTTTCTGAAGTCTCCAAGATGATGTGAGACCTAATTCTGCTGTTGCATCACAACAGGAACTAGACTGAAAGTCAAAGTCCCCAGAACAGCTGTAGAGACTTGGATACACAAGTTGTTTTCTATTTGTAATATCACAATCATATACAGTAGTATTGTGGCCTAATTATTGCAGTGGTATAATATGTTCATATCTATGACAATTCCCACAGCTACACATAACTGCCACAGAAGTAGAGGCTTGAACAAATGTGTAGCAGATCATTTCCATGCAACTACTTATCTATATTGTGACAGGGTTATACCTCAAAAAGAGCTCAAATAGTTCCTCCCTTTAAATATAGACCACGAACTCAGACTACTAACACGTAATCATAAAACGTAAGCCTAGATCTCTATTTCCACTCAGAGATGCATTATGATCTGATCAATGTGCTCAAGCAACAGCAACAATCATCTGCAAACCCCACCTTAATCATCAGCACTGTAACAGATCACATAAAAGCAGCTTTTTTGCTCACTTACATGATCAAGCCATGACCACTTGTTGGTCTTTTTTATTGCTGCTCCAATGCAGCAAGAGACTGGCACAATAAATGTGTGCAGTGCCCCATCCTCAGCCACCAGATCTAATCATAATAGCTCCCTGGAGACACAATCATGACATATATAAACGCATGGTGTAAATGGTTAAACGTCCTGCTGTCTGCCTCAGATCAGATCAGACTAATACCATGTTTTAAAAGGGCAACAGAGACCTGTGAACAAAATGAGAGTGATAATGCGTGCACACACACACACACACACACACACACACACACACACACACACACACACACACACACACACACACACAC
>JBBIGC010000125.1:18507505-18525949 GCA_037576955.1 Lepidarchus adonis | reverse complement strand
ACACACACACACACACACACACACACACACACACACACACACACACACACACACACACACACACACACACAGAGGTAAAAGAACAAGTGTAACTGGACTTAAAAGTCTAAAAGTGGATGGACAATGCCCTATGTGTTTGCTTGTTCAGTCTATGTAACATATAATATTAAAACAGTAGTAAGACAATGGTCAGCCCTGAACAACTGATTTAAATGAATGAAGTAAAGCTCTGTGTTGCACACGTTTTTGCATACAGTTGGTTCTGTGTACAAAATCTGTTATTATTAGTAAAAAAAAAACAAAAACGAAATCTGCTCTTGATTTTGCTACTGGTAGTTTATACATCAAAAATATGATATGTATTATGAGAGATTTGAGATTGATATGGTTAAACCCTCCTACCATAATGCATGTAACAGTTTCCCTTGGTGGGTTCCAGCTCTATGGCCTTCAGGAAATAATGTTCTGCCTCTGTTGTCTGTCCCTGTTGAAGAATCCACATCAGAATCCACATTAACACATGTAAGGATCACAGCAGATCCACCAAAACCAAGCCAAGGTTGCAGGTCCATAAATCAGATCACCTTGATTAGCCTTTCAGCTTGGTTCAATGTATTCAAAAGGAATAAATGGTGAGAGCTAAACCACCCACAGACTCCCAATCCAGAATGAAATGTGACCCGCTAAAGGGTCAGTAAATACCATTAGCACAGATGTGTCAGCTTTTTCACTCTGACTGGCTGACAGCACACAAGCTGGGGTTTACTCTGCATCTGCTTTACATTAATGTTAAGAGCTCTCATACTCCAGTTGATGCTTGGTAGCTGAAAACATTTAATTCGCTGGAAATTTGACCATTAAATCACATAATAAAGCCAGATGCAGTATCACAGCCAAATCAGTGTTAAAAAAAGATGTACTGTATGTGCATATACACACCTCAATGTGCACATTTCACCTCTTAATGTTTAAATCCTGTTTCCACATGTATTATTTTATTTTAGGTAGAGAAGCTGTATATGTTGAATGAATGGGTTTGCTTAACTACTACACTACCACACCTGAAGAGATATGTGAATATTATAATTTAACATTTAATAATTGCCTGTTCCAATTCCAATTTCCAACTAGTTTTATCTTTTTTTTTTTTTAGAATGGAAGGATGGATTGATGGAAGGACTAACAGACAGTCAAACAGACAGATACACAGACAGCCAAGACAGATAAATTCTTTATATACCTTGAGTACACACTCTATAACACTATATAAAGCTATGCATATAATTACAATTTGTACAAAAACTATATGTGCCCTATACACTAGGACTACTACATGTACGTGCACAAATACAGGTAATATAAATGGTGCATACAGTAAAGCTGGTGCAGTATGAATTAGAGTACAAATAGAGTTACAGGTAGTAAAAGGTAGCACATAATCTTTCAGTAGCAGAAAGTAATGTGGCATAACTTTTCATTTAAACTTATTAAAATGTACTAATAGAAGCTTGTACTTTGTAATCTTATTACCTGACTCTTCGTTCTGTCATGGCCAAATAGATTTTACATTTGTCATGCAGGGGGCGTGGCCAGGGAGGTTTTTGTCTAGTTATGTGGTAGGGATGAAGCAAATTGATTTTGGATGGTGTCAGCTTTAGTTTAGATAATGAAATGAATGAAGATCTGTATATACAGTATACTGTCATGTTCACATACACGTTCACAATGAACTGTCAGTCTGAATGAACTTTAATAACAGTGTTGAATAATTTAGAAATACATAACATCAAGGAAGGAGGGCAAAGTGTGAATGGAAATCTGACTCACAGTGATAGACAGCAGCTTTCCATAGGTCAGATGTGCAGGGACATGGTCTGGTTTAGCCTTCAGTGACTCTCTGTACCAATGTCCTGCCTCTTTGAATTTATTCAGCCTCATATAGGCTTCACCTAAAAAGGACACATAACAAAGGCCTAGTTTTACTGCAAAATAGCTAACTATCATACAGTTTGACTATTGTTTCATTGTGGTATCTAGATAACTTAATATGTATATCAAAGTTCAGCAGAACTCTCCAAATAAATATTGTTAATCTAATATAAACAACAATGAGCTTATTACTAAATTCTTAAAACACCAGATGGTGGTGTTTAAGCCCTAAAGCAGAGGTGGGCAGTTTCAATCCTGGAGGGCCGGTGTCCTGCACAGTTTGGTAGTTGGCAGAATCTGAATCAGAATCAGAAAAAACTTTATTATCCCAGAGGAAATGAATTCTGTTTGGTGCTTCTGTTTTCTGTTCCTGCACAGTTTGGTGATCTCCCTGCTCAAGCACACCTGGTTCAACTCACCTGTTGATTGTCAGATTTAGTGAGTGCATTTGAGAAGGGGAACTACCAAACTGTGCAGGACACCGGCCCTCCAAGATCAGAATTGCCCATCCCTGCCCTAAAGGAACATTAACTGTTCTCTAATATAGATTTTAGTCAAGTTGGACAATGCAACATACAGCACACAGTGAAATCCGTGTCCAGTAGCTTTCATATGTTTATTAAAAACAAATATGTTAATTATAAAAAAAATAATGAAACAGTGCAGCAGGTATAAAGGAAGTGTGTGATATGCTGAAGAGCATTAGCAATATGCTTTTAAAAGCCTTTCACATTAGATCAGTTTCCCAAATGATTTATGCTGCATGTGGAGTAAAGGCAAATTTGATCATTCCCACCTGACATACCTTCACAAGCCCACTCAACTGCAAGCCAGCTGCAATCAGCCATATTAAATATTGTAACCGTGTAACTGTATGTAGACATTAGCTCTGTGATCACGAAACTGGACCAGATGTAAAGCTTATATAATCTACATCATCTATTGCTGCCCTCTCCCTCAAGGTTAAAAACTTTACCTGAACAAACAAATGCACTTGCTCCTCCATTCTAGGAGGTTCAAGGCTGATAACATTTCAAATCTTGATTTGCCATTCTCACAATATCATAGGACAGATGAACATGCTTTAATACTCTGTTGTGTCTGTCTAAACATATGCAACCACACTTCATCCATAAACATTCACAAACTCTGAAATTCTCTTCCACTATCGCTATGGGACTGATTTCTTTTCACTTCTTTTTATATTATATGTATAATATTATAACTATAATTATAATTACATTATTAATTATATTATTAATAATAAAAATAACTATTATTGTTGTTATTATTATTATTACTGTTGTTTTTATAATCATCATTATAATGATCATAATCATGTTATTATTATTACCCCATGTATAAGTCAATTACAAGTGAAATCAGAGCAGAGAAGACTAAGCCGTCCTTCTCATTCTAAACTAACACTGTTGGCTTAAGATGGGACTGGAAATCAAACTCACATACTTAGCAATAGGGCCCTTTATATCTGATTCACTATTTTGTGAAAGTGATTATTTGTCATTGTGAACACACAACAGCAGACAGTGCACCACAACAAATTGAGTCCTCTGCATTTAACCCATCAGTGGTTTCATCAATCAAGGTTACCTCAGTGATGCCCGGGCTTGGACTTGAACCTGCAACCTTCTGATCCCAGGGCAAAGTCCTAACCACTAGGCCACTAGGCCACTAGGCCCCCCCCCCCTCCTTTTTTCACTTCATTACCTTCACTGGCATTACAATGAATGAAGTAAAAGGATTCTACTCTCAACTCACCCATCATGTTGTAAAGGCTCTGAGGTGCAAACTGGACAGGCATTATCTTCATAGCTTCCTTATACATGGACAGAGCCTCCTGCAGAATTCAGAACAATGGTTAATAAGAAAACGATTAAAAGCTGAATAATTTCTTGAAAAACTAAATCCAAATGATATCCAATACATCTAAAGGCTGTCTAACACTGCATACCCTGAGAACTGACACATACAGTAATGCCATCCCTGGGAGAGGGAGAAAGTCCAAATATTATAAGAACAGTGAGGAGATTTGGACCTCAGGTCATGTACTGTATGTCTGGTGAATGTCATCAGCTCATAGAAAGCACAGGCCGATCCCCACTACAAGGGGTCACCAGAAGACAATTTTTCATCAGCCTATTTCTGCCCTCTAAGAAACAGCTCCCATTTCATTTTGTTTCATTATTCCATTAAACGCGCTCCGTCAACATAGTGACATATAATATCGACCCTCCTTTATAGTTTCTTTTGGCAACCCCCTTTTAAGGCTCTCCTGCCTCCCACACAGTGCACCACAGTCAGGGCAGTTCTGGTGGCATGTAGGAGACCTACACACTTTTAGTTTGGTGATTTCAGTGTTATGAAGTGTGTGCATCATGTAAACCAGTGATGAATTTGGTGATGTGCGATGAGTACAGTACCTCCTGCTGGCCCTGTTCATGAAGCAGTTTGCCCAGATTATACAAGCAGCTTGTGACTGAGTTTTTGTGAGCGTGGGGGTCCTTCAAGTTCTCATCAGGGATACCAGCACAGGTCTGAAATGTGCGCTTGGCCTCATCCACATTTCCTTGAGACACCAGGATAATGCCAGTGTTCAAATATGCAGCTTATAAAGAGACAAAAGGCAAAGGAACAACAATCATAAGCTTGAAGCAAATACATGCACCTGTACCAAGCAAATACAATTAGCTTTATAGCTAGCTTTTTTACAATTAGACTTCAAGAAGCAAAGACTGAAGTACACAATTAGTTCAACAGCTGACTCTGGTGAGACAGGGGAGAGTTAAAGAGCTTACAGGCCAGGGTCGGCCTGCTCCCAATGGCCAGTTTGTAATAGTGCAGAGCCTCAGAGAGCTGCTCACCCTCCTGTAGCAGCAGACCCCTAATCGAGAGGACAAGAGAAAACTAATGAGAATCGATGAGGAGAAAGGGCAGATTTTAAAGATTATATACTAATAGACTACAGTCAAACCTCATTGGCTTGCCCCTATTGGTCTGGGTTCTAAATTTGGTGAGATGTGGGGTTCGCAAGCTATTGTAACAGGGGTAAATACATTGAAGGAAATCTGTTCTGCAGACTTTAATGGCGAGAGGTGGGGTAGGTGAGCTAACGGAGGGTGAGCTAATGGGGTTTGACTGTAAATATACAATTAGTACAATCCAGTAATGTTAGAAAAGTCAAACATTTTGCTATTCATATTAACTATGACTGCTCAACAGTTACATTTAATAATAATAGTTATTTCCTTCTTAAAAATAATTTCATTTTTATATTTTCCTCCACAATCAAATCTGTATTGTTAGGACAAATAGATTCTAATTTAGTATAATAAATGTTACATAACCTTTTTTCTGATAGTTTTATCAATTAAAATCTGTGCTCAGGGCTGCTCAGAAAAATATTGTATGTTCTGTGTTATATTTAAATGCTTTATCCACGTCTTCATTTTTTGCTTATTTATTTACTACTCATATTCATTGGGTTTTTTTGGTTTAAGCTTAATAGACAGAGCACTCACAGGTTGTAAAGCATATCAGCCATGTTGCGACGGTAGTATAGAGCATTTCTGTACGCTTCCTCTGCTTCTGGCATCTTACCCTGGTTCTTCAGTACATTGCCAAGGTTTCCCCAAGCTGAGAGACAGAAATGTAGTTTTATTTATTATTAAATGCAGTTTAATTACAGTTTCATGTGGCCAGAAATTACAGTTCTTTTTGATATTAAAGTAAAAAAAGGCATACATTTAAAAAAAAATTTTTTTTTAAAGTTTTTTCCTACCTTTAGCAGGATTGACAGTAATGCCAGACTTATAGAGCATCTCCTCATTCTGCCAGTCCTGGTTCCTGCAAACTGTTCGGAGGCTGTAGAAAAGGAACACGCCAGAAGCACAGCTGAGCAGCAGCATTCTGGTGCTCTTTCGCTCTACACCATCACACATGGACCTTAGCCCTAATGTCACCAGAAGACAGAATCCCATGCTGGGGATGTACAGCACCCTCTCAGCCACCACAAAGCCCACGTAGAACAGCAAATTAGTGGCGGGGAGGAAAGGTAATGCCAGAAGACTAAGGGAGAACACCATTATGTTTTCTCTTGATGGCAAGGAGGTATGAGAGGAAGAGGGGCGGTGTTTAGCACATCCATTCTGGGTACTCTCAGGAAATTCGACTGTGGTTAAGCCATTGTGGTGGTGATTGTTGTTGTGGTGATGATTGCTATCAACATGATTGAGGCCATTTATCATGGACTTTCCATTGGTGACATGGGATTTTCCATTGGTCTTGTGGAAGTTTGTGGAATCTTTGCTTCTTAAGCCAGACCAAGCAAGGAGCACAAAGCCTGAGTAAAAAGCAACTGAGTAGAAGTTCCTCCAGTCGGCTATGCTCCTGAGCAGGGGTATGGCATCCATTGACCAATCAAAGCTGAGGGTGTGAGGACAAAGAAGGAGCCATGCACTGGCAACCGGAAGGTAGAAGAAAGTGAGGGTTCTGGTAAGGAGATGAGGTGAATCAGCTGCTGGGTTGTCAGAGTTGGAGAAGTTTGGAGGCTTGTTGCCCATCCAGTAGAGCCGAACTGCCAGTAGGACTATTCCCCAGCCAGCTAGCCAAGCAAGGCTTACTAGTAGACTTACATTCTTCCTCTGTAAAATATAGAAGAACAAATACAAGTCAGACTTATGTATCAATTGGGGATAATTATTATATCAGATTTGAACAAGATTCATTAAATGCACAAAATCAAATTTTCATAAATTGCAAAGTGGATGGATCAATTTACAGAACAAAAGTAAAATGTTGGAACAGGCCATCTAGAACAAATTTTATCATTACAATTTTATTTAAGACTGACAGTTTACAAAAAATTATCATTCCTATATTGTTATAGCATATATAGCATTTCTTTCCTCTGACACATCTTCTTTGCTCATATTTCATTACATTGTGTGTATAACATTGCTAAGTTCTAAAAAAAACCTTCTAAACAATGTTATTCTGTTATGAACATTACAGGCCTTTTTTCAATAATAACCTAAAGCACATTAAAGTAATTTAGTTAAATAATAAGCACAAGACTGTAGTACTTACATAATCAATATATTCATTTATCAATTACTAGTTGATAAAATTTATTACATAAATCCCTAAAGAACAACATACAGTTAGTTAGCATGAGTTGCATTTTATGGCAACACATATTTTACTGCCAGTACTTAAAATATGCAATATATATATAATAAATCTGTAGTTTAAGGTCAAGGGTAGAGTAGACCTAAGAAATTGTATTATTATATAAGTTATTATTAATGTTATTTTGCATTCAGCATGAATGCTTGTGCTCTTAATCAAATACATGTATATGTATAAACCCTATTTCCATAAAAGTTGTTTTTTCTGAAAAGGATCAAAGAAAATAATGTTTTCTGATCACCATAAATGTAATTTTTGATTTTTGCAACACACTCAAAGTCCGGACAGAGCAAAATAAGAGTGAAAATTAATAGAATATTCCAGTAGCTAAAATTTTGAAATATTGCACAATCAGAAGGTGAGCAGGTAACAGGTCAATCATGACTGTGTATAAAAGAAGCATCGAAAAGAAGCTCAGTCTCTGCAAGCAAAGATGGGTCATGGCTGTCCACTTTGTGTCAAATTTCACAAGAGAATTATAAGTTAAAAAAAAAACCTCAACACAGATTTAGCGAATCCACAAAAATCTGAGTCCCTCTTGACTAAGACAAGGAACCTTCACACCCTGCATGAGAAATGGTCATGCTACTCTGATTAATGATGGAATACAGCTGTCCATCTCAGAAAACCCAAAAGACACAAATGTGTGCTGTGGTCAGATGAGTCCACCTTTCAAACTGGTTTGGAGAAAAATGTGCTTTGAGCAGATTGTCAAGATTGTCATCAGCGTAAGGTGTAAAAGCCAACATCTGTCATTGTATGGTTGAAAAAAAATTCTTTGAAGATTTATTATTAAAATAAAAGTTCAAGTTTATTGAATTTTATTCCTAAAATCTTCCATATAGAGGAATATTTTCCCCTTGGTTTTCAGCAGTTCCACAGAAAACATTCACAAATCATTATAACAACCATAAACATGTCCAGCAGAATGTTTAGATGCCCTGCAGTTAAGAACTTTGTAAAAAGTTTTCCTTTCATGAGCAAAGTGTAGAGTAGTAGTAGACGATCAAAGGCATAGAGCAGTTAAGCTCTTCACTAATTCAGCAGTGAGAGAGTGTGTGGCTAGGGGGTGCCTCTCTCATTCAACCTCACACTGATCAATGCTTCACACTAGATCACACTCAGCTCTCATCCAGCTGCAGGAGAGCCCAAAACACATCCTGCATTAACAAACTGACCCTGAATGCACTGCTAATGGGAGTGTGGGACAAGTGGGACCTCTTCAAAAGCGTCTCTCCATACTCGTCACATTCTTCTTTGCTCAGTGTTCAGGACGTATAAGCAGCAGGCATCACTTCTCAAATTAATAATTAACATCCATGAAATGGATAAATAGGCTTCATCATATTTTCAATCAATTCATTCCTAGTGAGCATTATGTGTTGTAATCTGTGCCCTGAAACAGTCCTGGCCTTGCTTCATTTACACACACTGCAGCAGTTAACAAGCAAAATATGGAAAATATTACCACAACAGCATTCTTATGTTTATAAAGGTGGTTTGATGTTTAAATGTGAGGATATGAAAATACAATACAATGAGACCAAAAAAGCAAATGTGATTTTAAAAACACAGAGGCTTTGATGTGCTTTGTATTTGTAGAGAGGAGTAAAAGCATTAATTTTACAAATCAAAGTAACAACTGCTAAAAAAGGCAATTGCTGAAATTCATCACAGACACACAATTGAAACAATTAGACATTGTTAGATTGTTAGATATTATTGTAAAATACCTATGGTTTTAAATATGGTAATATCAATATTTGATCATTATCAATAGTTTCTGAAAAAAGCTTATCGTCCAAGCTCTAGTAAGTAGGCTTATAATTTATGTCAGTGCAAATTCTCATTAATAATTATTTTTAATTTCTTACATTTTTAGTTATTATAAAACCAAAAAACATGCACAACCTGTAAAGATAAGGTAATCAAAAACAGTTTGTTAATGTTACGCAGTCTTCTAAGCATGTAACAATATCTGTAATTATTTTTATCCAGAATTAAAAAAATGTCAAGCAATTCAATTATATTTATATAAATATGTTATATATATAATGTATTATGTATGCTTGTCTGAATGGCTATAGGGATTAGCGTCTGCATAAGCATAGTTAGCATAGGTAGCATAGCATAGGAGTAGCTATGTCAAATAGGAGTCAAATTGGGGGCAAAATCTTCAATCTTTTCCTTTGTGAGTGTGCTAGGCATGATGCCCTTCAAGGGATAATTTGACACAGTGGAGATTGGTGAGGCAAAGCTATAAAAGACCAGTGAAATTAAATGCCATGGGCATTGATTTCCTCCTAACACAAACTTTCAACCACTTAGCCAGCAGTCCTCAGTCAGCGTTATGGAACTGAACTGTCTGTGCATGAACCTGTATTATCTGTATTGGCAGACTAGTCAGGCTATTTACATGAAACTTCATCTGATAGCGCTTCTTCAAAAGCTTTGCCCTCTTGCTTAAAAGACTAAAATCAATCAGCGAGAATGCCAATCCAAGCACAGTTGGAGAGCTCATCCATTGATCTATGCTCTGTCCAATACTAATCAAAAGAAAAAATGAAAAGAGTTCCTGAATGTAGAAAGTTAATTGGAACATCAAAGAAAACTCAATCATTTGAAATGTTTATGTAATCAACCATGCAAAACCCGCACCCAATATTTTATGTGATTCTTCTTTGTTTTGCAAATGCCTACGTATGAGAGAGAGCACATTGTGTATTTTACTACACAGCCCCACTCCACAACATAGAAACATAATGTCAACTCAAATTGACTCACTATTCACTATTCTGAAGGTGGTCCAAGGTTTTTGACAGAAACAAGCAAACAACCAATTAAATAGACAAGGTAATCAAATTAATACATCTATGACACCCTTCCTGGTTTTAACATGTGAAAACGTGAACAGAGGAATTGATATTAAGCCTTTATTTTAATACATATTTTACACAAAACAACATACAAACACACCCTCTGTATTGCTACACTCTATTATGGGAGATCTGTCAGGAAAGCCCAGCATAATTTTACAGCTGAATGCCCCATCGCTGGATAACTGGCACATTATTAATCATGCTGTCTACTAGCTATCTGATATCCTCAGCAAAGCCCCACTGAGACAAACAAGATAGAGCATTGTTTGTCACTATATAACACAAGTGCAAGAATGCAAAGTCAATACTCCATTTGTGGGTTCTCCCAAGCAGAGATAATTCTCTCTTTTTTTTTTTTAGAACAAAACAATTGCATTTTAAAAATGGTAAAATGGATGTGCACATCTTTTGCTGCTTTTGAATCTATCATTTTCTGTTATATATTCCCTATTATATTTATTCCCTATTAATGACCTACTTTGGAGGTGAGCATGGTGGGGCTGCAAAAGTGAAAATGCCATTAACCCGATTGTACCACATAGTGCTGATCCTCTTAAATAGATCAGAATGCAATTCACCCAGTTAGCCCAGACTTTATCTCATCGCAGTCCTATTAGACAGCTAATGGGATGAAAAATTGCCCTCTATGTGCACCATATGTTTGCACAGTGAAAACAATCTAAATTTGTACATTGTTTTAGATTCTGATCACAGTCTGGTCAAGTGAAATACTGAGAGCATTCACAAGTGTGGAGAATATCAATGAGGCAAACCAATCTTTTCCTCAATCTTTTCTTCTCCAAATCTCTTAATACTTCTAAATGCAGGTTAATGTGATGATAGACAACTATGACATGCAAACACTGCAGTGTGTTTCTCAGAAAAGCACTAATGATAATTAATGGGGACCTTTTAAGCGTTTTTCCTTTATTTAAATAGGGATCCAAGCAACTAGGAAGAGAGCTGGAGAAAAAGAAGATAAGAAAGGAAGTGAAGGCATATTTTCCTTCCCCACTACCCCTGTCTTTCCTCAGCACTTCCCCTGTCTCTCTCACTCTGTTTGTGTTCCCATGCACTCCTGGTAGTGTGCTGAGCCCTAATCTCAGATGTGAGCGTCTGTGCAATCAGCTACAGTGTGAACCTTAAGTTAATGTGCACGCAAAGCAACAGAGATGCGTGCAGTGGGCACGATAAAAGCTCCAGAAGCACAAGCTCCAGCTGCAGAGTTGGCATTTGCATGTGGAGTCTGGTCTGGTGAGATTGCCCCAGTCCATTGTGTAAAAGTGGGTGGGAGCCACTGCCAACATTTCAGGATTAAATTCAATAGATAAACCATGAGAGAGCATGCAAACTTGCAACAGTAATTTACAAAGTAGGCTCATACATTATCACAGACAGTGATTTCAAATAGAAATTTACATAATGAACTTAAAGAAAGTTCAGCAAAACATCAAATTTACACTATTTACTACTTACCCTAAATGTTGCCTATCAGCTAAAACGTGTATTTTCCTTCATTAGTTAAGCACTGGTGCTATGACCCTAATGATAAACAAACACTAGAACTTTCTCTAGAATCCTCACCCAGAATGTTTCCAAAAACCTCTCAACTCACTCAAACCACACCCAAGTCTTCAGTAAGTTCTGTATGTGTGGTTTAGGACACAGTATGACTTACCCCTGGCTACCAAACAGAATCTGCTGATTTAATTACAGTTGTAGCAACAAGAACAGATTATAAATCAGTACTCTTTCTTCTGTTGCAGACTGTGGAAAACTACCATTTTTTTTAAAAAAGCTGTCCCACCCACATATTAAAGTTTTGTTATTTTTTAAAGTCTAATAACAAAGCCCCAAAGTCAGTGCTACCTTAGATGAAATTGTTTCCATGTTGTCATCTGTACACTGTATCATGTAGAGGGCTAGGTGGAGTCATCATGAAGAAGCATTTTAAAAAATATAGTGAATACAGTACACACATGCAAAATACCCCATTTTCAAAAGATAAATAGTGATCTGATTCTGATTATTAGGCTTTGAAGAATACACCCAGAAAAGGGAACAATTTTCTTATAATAAATTGGATAAAAGAAAACATGAGAAAATATGAGAGCTTCACATGTGCTATTTCCCCCTGTTCCGAGGTACAATCATACCTTACAACACAATTACATAACAAACATTATTTATACTGAAATTTGAAACTTGTTTAATGAGCATGTTTTTCTCTTATTAATGTCTACTGTTATTAGACACTACTGTTAAAATACTAGACCTAATGAAGCTTTTCTGTGCAACACACTGATACAGGACAGTTATATCAATGATTGGGTCTCTGATAGTATCTGAAAGCAAGTATCTCAATTTAATGTTCATTTAAACTTAACTTTAGTAGAATACTAGGAAGCAAACATTAGCATACTTATTTTGGAAGACTTGTGATTTTGACCATGTGGGGAACCTGACCTATTTAATGGTATTAAAAATGCTGCAATAGTTTGTTTTAGTACAAAACACAGTTAAAACTCAAGAAATGTATCAAGAAATGATCAGCAGTATACCTGTCAATTCTTTAAATCATCAGTGTCCAATTAACAGAACCCCCTGAACCAGGCAGCAGGCTGAAGTGCCCTTGAGTAAGGCACCTAACCCCCAACTGCTCACCATGTACGTCGCTCTGGATAAGAGCATCTGCCAAATGCTGTAAATGTAAATATTGATTGAGTGCAGTGCAGATTTGTTGCTGTTATAAATTTTAAAGTTATGTAACATTTTTTGTGATGGGATTTCATTATTATATACACATGCACTCTGGCTTAAAGGAGATACAAAAGTTTGGATGTCATTGGGAGAATTTCTTTCAGTGATATTAATGGTTCATTTGGCAGAAAAACAACTTTATCATTCTATTTTCTTTGATCATTGATACAAAAGTGCAGAGGTGAGCTGGCCCGTGCTGGCGGAATGGCACCTAATCTAACTCTAGTTTTCTACTGTGCAGCAATCACAGGCTTTAAACACATAAAACTACTGAAGGAGAGCTGACAGAACAGGTGAAACTCAAACATGGTATTTAATTTATGTTATGTTTATTTTGTTGGCAAACTCAATCAACCACTTACGTTATTCTTCAAGCCCCAGTAATTTAAAAAAAATCTATTTGGCCTTTACTGTAGACTCTTTCTATTTTTACAATTGCATTGTAGTTATATAATTCACATTTATAATGCATACACTGTAATTTTGCAATTTAAACATTGTAATGAAAAATGATACAACTCCATCTTGTAAGTGTCAAAGGGTCTACCAACTGCTGTGAAAAATATCAAAAGGAAACCCTATTACATTATGTTTGCAGTTTGTGTGGTGTTTTTACTTTATAGTGTGGTGTATATTGTATACTTTTTATGTAGACCCAAGGTAGAGTAGTTGTCTTTAGGATAGCTAATGGGGACATTAAAAAAAATCAATCAATTGTTATTATTAATGTTTGGGAGAGCATAAAGTGGGAAAATGACCAAATAATGCTGAAAACAGTAAACCTACTTAAAGTGTAATACCTGAGGAGGCATGAATGGAAATGGAACGACTGCTTATTAACCCACTCTCTCTCTCTCTGTCTCTCTCTCTCTATCTCTCTCTCTCTCTTTCTCTCTCTCTCTCTCTCTCTCTCTCTTTCTCTCTCTCTCACACGCACACACACACACACACACACACACACACACACACACACACGTTGAATGTCTATTGGGGTCTACTGGCCCAAGCTGAGCAGTTAGCTTAAGCTTCCTAAGCTGATTGCACAGACCTAAGTAATTATGTTCTGTCTGTAATGAGACATGCAGCTGGTCAGAGCAGAGATATGTTGCGCTGTAATTTATCACAATAATGATAAATATCGTCATATTGCCCAGCTCTAGTAGTGAACTCAAATCCTCCAAGTGAAGTCTTTTTGTGTGAATGATGCTCTTCAGTTTGTTTAGGGGCTGGATGTTGTAATTGGTCAGAGAGATAAGATGCTAATGGTATTTGTTTACACTGTGAAGGTCATGCTCTGGCACTGTTTGCTTTCCTGTGGCATGTCACCTCTGTGTATTTTCATTCCAGTTAGGCAGTAAGAACAGGCAGAAAGTCCAGAGTGCTCCTCATTTTTAGGCTACCCACATTTCACCATTAATGAAAAACAAACATGCACGCGCACACACACACACACACACACACACACGCAAGCATTCATGCACCGAACATGCACACGCACAGCCTCGATCACTTCCACACAAACAAAGGAAGATATTAAAGGAAGTGCATCTTGTCAGAGTTGGTCAAGATATCCTCAAGGGAAGGAAAGAGGAAATTAAACATACAAACATATTTGTTGGAAAATGACATACGCTGCTTTGGCGACATATAGGAAATGACCAACTGCTTTACTTTGTTAGAGCAGAAAACCTTCTTACTATCAGTTTAAAGCCACAGCAGCAAGAACCGACAAAGACATACATGTGTATATGCATCAAGCTTGATCTAGTGCCTGTACAGGGAGTGAAGGTTATATTTATTCATTACTAATCCTGGTTATGTTCTATAACAACATTAACATTTCAGAATAGTGGTAGTTTGTATTTTTCCATTACAAAATCCACATACACTACAGGCCAAACATCTACACCAACATTGTAAGAATAACATAATAATTTAATATTTTTTTATTGTAGAACAGAGTTTTTACTAAATGTCTGAAGGAATAATGTGAACTGATTTCTCATTTGCTTTGCTCATGGTAATTGCAATGAGGTTTGATTTTCACCTTCTGTGATAATCATATTCAGCCTTAATGAGCTCAGTTGAAGTGTGTTTGTCAACCAGAGAGGGGGTGTTGGATTGTTCATACTTGTTGATGAGGCTTGGCATTTGTATGTGTTGTCTGGGGGATTGATTTGTGGAGTAGTGAGTGGGTAAATGAGGGTGGGAATCATATCTGTTGACGTTTGGGTGGATCGTAGTGAAAATGGAATGAAAATAGTGCAAGTGTTGGAAATTAATTCGCTGTACTCATATTTTAGAAAGTGGTGGGGGTAAGACGCCCCCAGCATCCCCAGAATAAATGCCACCTATGAGCTGAAATGAACTAAGATGAAAGACTTTTCCAGCATGAAGTGATGGTACATCACAGTCAAAAAACATATCTTAAATCTATCGATTATTTGTCAATCAACAGGTTGTACTGTTTGTACTGCATTGTTTTTAAACTGGTTGTTTACATGTCCTATAATATAGTCCTATAATGTTCTATGTAATTAATAATGATCAAATTAATCTCAGGGGCTTTCTGAGGAGCTTCCTGGTTCCCAGGTCCCTGTACAGGCCTACACAACAGAGCTCCATGTACGGATTTTTAATTTTATGCACTACCATACTCACCTTCAGGAATAACAGTAGCACCTGCCTCAAGCGCATGCGGTGAACCACGCAAATGTCGTACACAGCTGACACGGCCAAAACTGTCACTCCTTGCTCCTTCCACAGCATAGCCACTGCTGCCATCGCCAAGCTCGCAGCCAGCCATGCTCGCATCCTCCACCTGACCCAGCAAGAACGCCCGGGCCTGAGCCTGCAGTGACGGGAGTAGCAGAGCAAAGAGAGCAGAAAGCACAATCCTGCCCCGACATCTGCTCGGCCCACCAGCCCTGCTACTGCCTCGGTGTGTACGGGGTGTGAGGCGAAAAGCAGCCCTGCGAACAGACTCCAGAGGCCTCCACCCAGAAGAGGGTGACAGAGTGTGGTGAACAGAGCTGTGACGCAGCAGTGGAGGACCACGTTGACCAGGTGGTAGCCCCAGGGTTCAAGCCCACCTGCGGCGTAGTTGAGGCGGAAAGAAAGTGTGCAAAGAGGCCGGAAAGACTTGTGGCTGCCACTGTGAGTCAGAAGTGTGCCCCAGAAGTCGTTGTACAGGATGTTCGTCCAAGGCGTCTCGGGCAGAAGGTCCGGGTTGGTTTTGATGGCACGGCTATGGCAAACAGAAACAGAAAGTTTACATTAATATATAATCAGCCAAACACTGTAATTATTGCTTTAATTTACTTAATGTTGATGCCATTGATGGTGTTTTAATTAATTACTGATTAATAAATGATACAATCTGTAATCAAAATGTATTTACATATTTACAGCAATGTTCTTGTCTAGAAATCTGGTTTAAGACAGATATGTATTTTGGATGTAATACAGCTTAACTCTCAATACTGTGATATTGTTCCAATTGTCTTAAAATGAACTAAAAGTTTGTTTATCATTCTGAAGATATGTAAATGATTACACATGCAAATAATTGGTCTCTTATTACTTAATTAATATTTTTTTTTATCTATAATAGAATTTATTTAATATCAATTCATTTGGAATGGTAGTGAATATGTTGTGCATTCTAAAAGAAAGCACGCATTCATACAAACGTCTGTAACTCCTATATCTCACAGGCACAGAAGCTGAACACACATGGACTATCATATTGAAAAGGGTTCCCATGACAAGTCATTAACACATAGTCAGGCAGAGCACAGGGAAGGCCCAACACACATTTAAACTGAAACAGCTCTCAAACCATTAGCTCCTGCTGAGAGCAAAACACAGCCAACAACTATAGAGCCCAAGCCTCAATAAACACACATCGCTGTCTGTTAAACACATCTACCATGCGTAGCCATAGCACCACTGCAAATCCTCAACCTTCAGCTGGTAAATGTTATATTATTCAGCTCCATTCTGTAGTATGATACAATTACTGCTATATCATTAAAATTGACAGGAATTAGTTAAAAGAAGAAGTTCAGGTTAAACAGCAGTGTTTAATCTCAGGAGCTGAAATAGTATGACAGTGTAGATTGACTTGGGGTCTTCAAGAACTGTGTACAGAATAACAAGCTTATGAAGAGCATGTTACAAGTGAATACTGCATTCAGCAGCACAGATGACCTTCAGAGTCTAGACACACTATTGCTGCAAAAACAACATGACAAAACACAAGCTGACAGCGACAAGGCATATAATTTATCAGGGGTGTGAATTAACATGCTGAGTTAGATGAACTGAGGTCATGTGCTGTTTTGAGTAAATTTATACGTATACCCTGAGCAATATATCCTTCACCATTATCAGTACAGTAATATGCTATCAAGGCTAAAACAGAACAAGTGCCTGGTATGTAATTAGAGTGTGTGAAGTTGTAGAAAAAGTAACTGGCATTGCTGAAGAGCAGCTCTTTGATTACAGAAAGTTTGCAGTTGATTTTTGCAAAAGAATTAAATTGATTTCAACAATCAATTGCAAATAGCATGTAAAAAAGAAATACATAAAGGAGGGTATCTGGAAATAAAGACTACAATATGAATGTTATTTAGTAAGTGTTTTTTGAAGTCACCTTTTCATTTAAAAAATCACATTTTACATTGTTTTCCAGTTTATTTAAAGTAAAATACAATTAGACTATTGATGTATTTGTTATAGAAGGGTGTACGCGGTCTATACAGGTACAGCAGAAAGAGATTTTTAATGAAATGTAAAGAACAATATTTTATTTTATTATTCTACTGCCTGTTGTTTATAACGATTTAGCTTAGGGAATTTTTGGCCAATATTTTTAGCTGAAGTTTATTTAGATGGCCTACATTTTATTCCCTCTTTCGACTACATTAGGGGTAATGGAAAAATGCATTTTTATTATTCCTATAAAGTAGCAGTGCTGCTTTACTTTGCTATTTTCTGCTCCAGGCACTCTGCTGCTGATCGGTCCTTCTCTCTCGCTGCCTTCCACCCTGCTGAGAGTTAAGTAAACTCATCACTGAGCTACTGTCACAGCCCAGACAACAAGATAATGCATGTGCCCTGTTAATGTATTCATCAGTTTAATGTATTCTTTTCATTTTGCGAATGGCAATGGTGTGGGAGGGCAGCTAATTTGCATATTTAAATTGAAATGACTTTCACATTGTGGAATGGAGGTGGACCATGGGGGAATGAACACTGGCATTTTGTTTAATAACTTAGCATAATAGACAGAGATAAACAGTGTGAAAACTAAAAGCTCGAAAGACTGCAGACAAATATTGCTGCTACCTGTACATAGAGATAAGCTCAGAACCAAGGAAAATCCATCACAACTGCTCTAAACAGTAGCAGCACGTGAAACTTAGTTGTATCCCTAGACAATCGGAGCAGGAGACTCAGAAACAAAAAGACTATGAATACAAAATAGCAACACAGCAGGCAGACTAACAATGTTACCTATATACATATACCCTGCAGAATACATTTAATAATGTAATGCACTCAGCCCTGTAAGGACATTACGCCGTTTCCAACACACACACACACACACACACACACACACACACACACACACACACACACACACACACACACACACACACAC
>JBBIGC010000125.1:18496395-18507405 GCA_037576955.1 Lepidarchus adonis | reverse complement strand
AACCCCAGCCCCAGCCCCAGCCCCAGCACCAGCCCCAGCCCCAGCCCCAGCCCCAGCCCCAGCACCAACCCCAGCCCCAGCCTCAGCCCCAGCCCCAGCCCCAGCACCAACCCCAGCCCCAGCCTCAGCCCCAGCCCCAGCCCCAGCTCCAGCCCCAGCCCCAGCCCCAACCCCAGCCTCCGTCTCAACCGCAACCAAAGAAGGGCTTGGAGAGAAAGGAATCAAGTTCTCTTACAGTCCAGGAAAAGACCCAGGAGTTTTTCCAGATCTGTGACAGCGAGGGCAAGGGCTACATAACGCGCACTGATATGAGGGTGATCTATTTTCCTGTTTTTTGTTTTTTTTAAAGATTGTTATATTGTCGTTTGCTTTGGTTGTTCATTTTAACAACTTATGATGAAACTTTTTAAAGTGTGTTGGTGAGGTTGTTTTTGGATGTTCTTGTGTGTACAAATTTATAATGTGCTTGAAATGATCTGACTCCTTTTCTTTGAAACATTTGTGGCAAATTTTAATGACATACAACAGACTAAGAAAGCCTTTCTTCTGAAAGATAGATATTTGAATGGACAGTTATGCACAGATTTGAGGGTTATGCTACATTCTTTCACTGTGTGTGTTCAGTTCATCGATGCTTTTTTATAATAGGCCACTAGATGATATTTTAAATATATGCAGTTAACCTGGCTTCTTAATACGTATTTGCTGGACTGGCAAGTATTTCAGCATTAAAATTGATGTTGTCTCTTTTGGCTTTAGAAGAGTATATCCTCAAAAGAGACTGGACAGGCTGTAATTCTAAAGATTACTGAAAAAAGCAAAGTTTTGTATTCAAATGTCGTGTTTATAATGATTTTCTATTACTTTAATCTGCAGTAGCCACAGTGTTTACAAAATGCATGTTTACATTTGCTTTATATTCTTCATTTTTCTGGTGTACATTTTGGTTACTTTTAATAGAAGTTGGACAGAGAGTTACCACTTTCAGCAGAAGAACTGGAGAATGTTTTTGATTCACTGGACTCTGACAAAAATGGCTGTCTTACTCTTGGTGAATTCTCATCTGGATTCAGTAAGTTTGTGTATGGAGTGTACGCTGTATAGTGCTAAACATTCATACATTTCGTAGTTACACTGATGGCAGATTACACTGATGGCAGATTACACATCTGTTGTATCTTTATATTAGTTCAGAGTTCAGAATTTGTGATTTTTCCTTTTATCCCAGGTGATTTCCTCCATGGGCGTAGAATGAGTGAAGTAGATGATCAAACTGCAGATTTCTTACAGAAGGATCCAGAAGCTCTGTATCAGGATGAACTCCAAGCAGGAAGTGAAGATGAGGAGAGACACTTCAGCGTGTTGATGGAGAGCCTGGGTGCTAGCAATGTCTTTGAGGAGTAAGTGCACGTGCCATTTTTAAAAGTATGCATTGTGTTACTGGCACACACAAGTAGACAATGAATATGTAAGGTGGCAGGTCATAGCTCTCTCTCCCTCTCTCCCTCTCTCCCTCTCTCTCTCCCACCAGCCCCAGTGAAGTGCACAATCTCTGGACTCATCTCAGAAAAGATGAGCCTCACCTGCTGTACAACTTTGAAGAATTCCTGGCCAGAGTCACATCCCAGATCAAGGCAGTCCAACAGGAGAGAAAGGAGATGGAAAGTGCCCTCAGAAAGTAGGCCATTGTGTTTTCTTGTTTTATTCAAACTTGATTAGTGGAGATGGCACAATTCTGATGGTGCTGGGCTGATGTCAGCAGAAAATAGTACAAACCCATTTTCCAGAAAAGTTGGAATATTTCATACAACCCCAGTACGGAAAAAATGGCTTTTTAAAATGTAAATGATTTGCAAATTTCATCAAACAGTTTTTCCAGAAATGAACAAAAATAAAAAACATCTCAAATGGTGAAAGTGATAAATAGTATTACATACAAATATAAGAGAACAAATATTAAACAGATTTGTTCATGGACATCACTGCATGATCTCAGGAACACTTTCAGAATTAATTTTCTGTGAACACAGTTTGCCTTGCCATTTATTCATGCAAAGGTTAAGCCATATGTGAACATGATCTAGAGATGCTGCCTGGGTCATGGCTCATTTAAAATGTACTGAGACAAAGTAGAAAATCTCCTGTTGAGCTAATTGTCTTAGTTACTGCATTGTCCTTGAACGGGCAGCACATTTCTCAGGGATTCTTTAGATATTTCTGTTTGATCATAAAAAACAAATGCTCAAGTGGACATGCTTGTGTGTGTGCAAGTAAGAGATGTTGGTTGTTCATATGTTTTGCAGACCTGTGACTGGTGGTGAAATTCACAGTTGTATGCTCTGTAATAATCTTTTTCTAGAAACCCTTGAATTGTGGAGGTAATTAGTTGTTTTCTTCTTAGCATGTCTTTAGAAATATAAATACCAGAAGTGAATTAAAATTTCCAGACCTGTAGGCTTGTATGTTTAACCATGTGTGCATCAAATAACTGCAGTGGTGTTTGTTACAGTTTACCACATACAGATATAGTAAAAAAGGAGGTTTGTTTCCTTTTTTTGCAGGAAGGCTGCAACACATGATAGTGAAATACAGCGGTTGTATGAGGAAATGGAGCAACAGATGAATAATGAGAAGGATTGTCTACTTCTCAAGGTGAACTGTGTTTCTTTCTAGTCTAGTTACATTCTGTGTTTATTCAATTGTCATTTTTTATTTTTAACATTTGCTATTAACATTCATACATTAACATTCCTACATTTACATTTACATTTACTCATTTGGCTGACGCTTTTGTCCAAAGCGACTTCCAGGTACAGAAATAATCAGCATAAATTCAGACATGACAACACTGATGTGCGAGTTACAGGGAGTTCCATACAATTTTCTTAGTCATAAGAACAGTGCAGGTGCTATGAAGATGATAAGTGCTACAACATTACTATCTGGAACACATTTCTACACTATAATTAAGAGCTTATGATTAATTCTAAAACAGACAGCAGGTGCTACAGCATAGTTAATATGTCCTATTATATATACAAGTGCTTTAGATGCTGAGGTAGTCACGGAATAGTGAGGTGTTTCTTGAAGGTGGAGAGAGTCCTACTGTAAACATTTCACCATTATTCTGCATTCAGATTATGGAATGTGGACACTAACTTTTTCATTGTCTTCAGTGCTTAAATAAGTACGGCCCTACCTCTTTTCTGTCTGCAGGACTCAGAGCGATTACAACTGCGCAGTAAGGAGCTACAACAACAGCTGGGCAGCAAAGAGCAGGAGCTTGAGCAACTCTTCCTCAAACAAAAGAGGGTGAGTGCTGTTGTAGATTTTGTAATTATGTAAAATGTTTAGCCACAAACAAATGCACACACACAAATACAACCCCCAAATCCAAAAAGTATAAAGGCTGTAAATAATATAAATAAAAATAGACTGCAATGATTTACAAATTGGATAAACAAATATTTTATTCACAATAGAAAAAAGAAAACATCAAATGTCAAAAGACAAATTACTAATGTATTATAATGTATTATATAGCAACATGTCTCAAAGGACTGGGGCAAAAAAGGGCTGCTGGAAAAGTAGGTGGTACTAAAAAGCTGGTGGGATATTTTGCTACTAGTTAAGTTCAGGCAAAATATCAGTAACATGACTGAGTATAAAAGAGAGCATCTTAGAGAAGCAGAGTCTCTCAGAAGTAAAAAGGTTCACCAATCTGTGGAAAAGAAAATTGAGGAACAAGTTCAGAATAATATTCCTCAACATGTCTTGGAAATCAAGCAACATCAATGTTGAAAGGTGCACACATGGACAAATTTGTTGGTACCCTTCCGATACAGAAAGAAAACCACAATGGTCACAGAAATTAAAAAAGGAATATTACAGAACAATTTACTGAGAATTAACAAATGAAAATCAGACTTTACTCTTGAATTGTGGTCATTATTCTAAAAAAATGAATGAAACAAATTAAAAATTATGGCACCTCTAGAAAAGACTGAAAATGATTTGACTAGAGGGACATGTTAAACTAAGGTGTGTCCTGTACTTTGTGTCTGTCATTGTCCATCTGTACTGTGAAACGCCGTCCATTCAACTTTGCTGCATTTGGCTGAATCTGAGCAGAAAGTAAATCCCTATAAACTTCAGAATCCATCCGGCTGCTTCTGTCTTTTGTCACATCATCAATTAACACAACTGACCCAGTGCCATTGGAAGCCATTCATGCCCATGACATCACACTGCCTCCACCATGTTTTACAGAAGATGTGGTGCTTTGGATCATGAGCTGTTCCACTTCTTCTTCAACTTTCTTCTTCCCATCATTCTGGTACAGGTTGATCTTCGTCTCATCTGTCCAAAGAATGCTGTTCCAGAACTGTTCTGGCTTCTTCAGGTGTTTTTTGGCAAAGTCAATTCTGGCCTTTCTATTTTTGAGGCTGATTAATGGTTTGCACCTTGTGGTGAATCCTTTGTATTGACTCTTATGAAGTCTTCTCTTTCAATCGACTTAGATACTGATACACCTACTTCCTAGAGAATGTTCTTCACTTGAGTGGATGTTGTGAAGGGTCTTTCTTCACCATGAAAAGGATTCTGCAATCATTCACCACTCTTGTCGTCCGTGGACGTCCAAGACTTTTTGAGTTCCCAAGTTCACCAGCACAATCTTTTTTTTTCAGAAAGTACCAAACTGTTGATTTGGCCACTCCTAACATTTCTGTTCTCTCTCTGATAGATAGGGGAGATTCAGTTATGTTCTGGGGCTTTGCTGCGTCTGGCACAGGGAGTCTTGAATCTGGACAAGGTAAATGGAAATCTCAAGAGTATCCAGTCGTTCTGGAGCAAAATGTACTGCCCAGCATCAGGATGCTTGATCTCAGTTGCAAGTCATGGGTCCCCAACAGGATAAGAATGGCTACAAATCATTGCACTATTCTGAAGTGGCCTTCTTTGAGCCCTGATCTAAATCCTGTCGAACATCTGTAGAAGGAGCTGAAACATGCAGTCTGGAGCAGTTTGCTCATTAAGAGTGGTTCAAAATACCTGGTGCAGAAGTCTCATTGAGAGTTACAGGAATCACTTGATTGTAGTGATTGTCTCAAAAGGTTGTGCAACAAAATATTAAGTTAGGGGTGCCATCATTTTTGTCCAGGCCTGTTTAATTAGTTTGTTTTTTAGAATAATTCTGTTGGACCACAACTCAAAAGCATTGTCTGATTTTTATTAGTTAATTCTCAGTAAATTGTTATGTATTATTCCTTTTATCAGTTTCAAGTTATTTCAGTGACCATTTTTCTTTCTGTAACTGTCCACATCTGTACTGTATATACGGGTTTTAGAGCATAGGAACATACAGTACCATCCAAACAGTTTCTTTTTTAGAAAGGACTTGCATATTTCATTAAGACAATGCTAAACCACTACTACTGTATGGCTTCATAGCAGAAGAGTCCGGGCACTGTTGAGTGGTCTTATATCAGACAAAAACTGGACAACTTATTCTCATAAAAGTCCAGTCACTGGCCTCCATAGTTTATTTATTCCTAAAATAGTGCTTACTTGGAAATGTCTGCAATTCTTTCCTTCTAGTTGGAACAACAGTGTCGAGAGCTTCACAGTGAGCAGCAGGAGAGTCGAGTGGAGAACATAAAACTGAAATTGACCAATGAGGAGCTCTCTCGCGAGCTACATCATACCGGTCATGAGCTCTTATTGGCTCAAGAGCAGCTGGCTGTTCTACAGGAGAAGGCATCAAGACTACAGCAAGAAAGAGAAATGTAAGCCAATGCACGCATGCTTGCAAATGTACATTAGTTTTACCATTTTCTCTTTCCCACCATACATGATATACTCACACATGTATGCATACACTTATAAGCACTCTTCTATCACACAGGGAGATGTATCGAATCACAGAGGGGTTGCAGAGAGAGAAGCATAGCTTAATGAATCAGTTGGACATTCTCAGGTAAGCCCTTGCATACACACACAGATTCAGGCAAAACAATTTATAACTCTGTCTCAGCTTGTGGATTTTCTTTCAGAGAAATGAATAAACACTTAAGAGATGAGCAAGACATCAACTCTTTAGTAAGTGTTCATTCAGAATGTTTTTCAAAACTTATTGTCTACACATCTACACATTCCCCACAAATCTCTTAACAATTTTGTTTTTTTTTTGTAGAAACGGAGTAACTCATGGAAGAAACTCACCCGAAAACAGAGTCCATCCTCAACCACAACAAAGAATTCTGACAAAAAACAGGCTGTGGAAAGGTTGAGTTGGCTCTTTGCTACTAAAGACCATTTTATATTGTAATAGGGCTTGATAATAGTTTATTCAAAATTGTCTTAAAGGTTAAAATAATTCACCACCAATTTCCTTTCTCCTTCCTTAATCTAGTGAGGTTGGGCGAGAAGAAATGTCTCAGCAGCAGAACAACAAGCCCTCAACCGTGGCAAATGGCTTTGGCTTACTCTTGAATTCTGGGGGTCGGCCAATTATAGAAGGTGGCTCTGTGGTTGTGAGTCCCGGACTAGACATGGAGCATATCCCCTCAGAGGGCTGGCCTTTACGCCGGGTTATCTCCATTGAGGAGGACCACCTACCACACTTGCTTCAAGGAGATGCTCATCCTCTGCTCCACCATTTGAGTCAGGAAGAGAAAGGAGGAGGAAGAGGAGGAGAAGGAGAAGAGGAATCTCAGATTGAACTGAACATGAGCCCAATCTATTCCTCAAATGTTTTCATTTCGTCTGCTCATTCACCCCCACTTGCCCCAGTAAAGGAGACCTTCTCTAAAATGACAAGTAGTAAAGCGATTGCCCCTTCCTCACCAAGGGGCCAGCCAGTAGGCAAGGAGACAATGCAGAAGGTGAATGATTATTCTGCCTGATAAATCAATTAAATGATGCAAATAAATAGTTATTCTCTAGCTGTCATTCTATATAATGCTCATTTGAGTAATAAAAAAAAATATTTGTGTTTTCAGGCTCCAGTGGAGAATGCTGTGGTCTCCCCTGAGCACATTTTTAAGGTCATTCTTGTGGGCAACTCAAGTGTGGGCAAGACAGCTTTGTTGCGCCGCTTCTGTGATGGACATTTCCATTCAGCTACCACAGCAACCGTGGGTCAGTTTTGACATCATTTAAACAGTCTCCTTGCCATGACTGTGTTGGAGTGGGTGTTCAGGAAAGCATTTTAACACAGTTAAAATTTAATTGAGTACCCAGTATGGGTTTATACCACCTCTGCCTCAAAAGATGATCAACACAAAACAATCTGCTGATCTACATAAATGCAGAAAGTTGGTGGTGTATTGTATGAGACACTAATACAGTTCAGATTTCGGAAAAGGTTGTGTTTACAAGGTTCTTTACCTTTTTAAGTGGTTAACCACTGCCATACATCCTGTTACACATCTCATTTGAGAGCTAAAAACATATTGCTGTCTTTTACTAGTGCTCTGGTGTTGTGTATGTACATATATAGTAATATGGGAAAAAAAGTAAAGTGATTAATAGCATTTGTTTCAGCAAAAAAAAAAAAAAATATATAATGTAGAAAAATATATAATGTTAGAATGCACTCAGCCATTGCATGTGTTTGTTTAAGTCCCATCACCAGCACACAAATAGTTAATCAGATAAGATACTGGATAATAATTACTAATAAAACTGACCTGCTATTAGGAGAAGCTTGGAAACTTTCAAGCTAATATACATGCGTAACATCACTATCTTATGTTATTTGTATTTATTCTAATATCACTGTTTTGTTTTTTTTCAGATCAAGTACTTGCTCATAGCACATGTAATCAGTGTCTGTGTTCATAATTTGTTTGGATTTGTGTTACTTATGCATGTGCTTTCTCTGCTGTAAGAAAAGGTAAAAGAATGGTATCACATGAGATGGCTTGGGAAATCACACCCCCTCCGTCTGAGTCCTGGTTCACATTCCAGCAGATTATGTCAGACTCCATCAGTTAAAATCTCATCCGGGATTTCTTGTTAGTCCTAAATTTGAATCCACACACACATAAGAAGCTGTTCAGCTGCAGCAATCATACTCCATAATGCCTCCTTGTGGTCATTAGTTGATATTGTGTTTTAAACCAATTTTAAAACACTGAACCCGTTTCCCAGATTAATCTTCTAGTCAATTTCCAATGGTGATTCAGCATTCAGCAAGACTAGGTCTGGATTGTTGCATGTTGTCTGTGTATGTGGGTGTTTCTGTGTTAGAAACCTAAATGGGTAATATGAGTGAAATCAAGTTCTCATATATCTGTTTAAAGGTATTGACTACAGTGTGCGGACTCTGAATTTGGGAGATGCTTATGTGGCTCTTCAGTTATGGGACACTGCAGGTCAGGAAAGGTTAGTGCTTTCATTAAATCATAGCTATGCAAAATAAGATTTGACAGATTTTTGCTCCAAACATTGGCCAGTTCATTAATTTGATTGGGGCAGATCTGTCTGGTTATATCTTGATGTAAATAACATGAACTAAGTACATTCACAATGTTATTGCATGCTTGTGGTACAACTATAATGAAACATACAAGAATTATGTAGGACATGTAGTGATGTAGTGCTTTATTTGATTAATTTCGCTTAAATAGGAAACATTTAAGTATTTAAATTACAATTTTGGTCCATTATTACCATCTAAAAATATTGATAATGTGCTATGTATTCAATTAGTCACAATTTTGGCCTAAGATTAAGAGTTATTAAAAAAATTATTTGATTCTAATTTAAAAGTGAAAGTGACCATTGTCATTGTGAACACACCACAGCGCACAGTGCACCACAACGAAATGTGACCTCTGCATTTAACATATCACACATGGAGCAGCAGACAGCCATCAACAGCAGCACCTGGAGAGCAGTGAAGTGGGGACGGTACTCAAGGGTTACCTCAGTGGTGCCTGGGCTGGGACTTAAACCAGCAACCTTCTGATCCCAGGGGCAAAGTCCTAATCACTAGGCCATCCCTGCCCCCATTAATAATTGAAATCAGCCATAAACAAAAAACAAGACTTGATCCCTGTTAAATGTATTTACCTCTGCTGTCCAAACCATTACAGAATTTAACCCCCTAATTTGTAACAGTGTAGATATCATATTATTAGAATAATCTTTTCTTATTGTCTGTTGTTGTTGTAGTTGTAGTAGTAGTAAGAAATATATGTATTTATCATCAAAGATGCACCAGACACAGCTAAAAGAAACATTTTCATCCTGATACTTAATTATCAAAAATCCATTCTTTTAAATGAATAACTAACAGATTCTGTTTGTCTCAATCTCCTAAGGTATCGAAGTATTACTAAGCAGTTTTTCCGCAAGGCCGATGGTGTGGTGGTGATTTACGACGTAACCTTGCATAACAGCTTTCGTTCAGTGCGTCCCTGGCTTTCCAGCATACATGAAGCAGTGGGGGATCCCATTCCCATCATGCTCCTGGGAAACAAATCAGACCAGGGGAGTATGAGAGAGGTGCCAACTAGAGAGGCGAAAAGGCTGGCTGAGGTAAAATTGTAAACACTTCAAACCACAATATTCATCCTTAACTACAATTTGCATTATTTGCACTGACAGAAGCACAGTATAAAAAGTATATATATATTTTTATCTTATGTTTAGGAAACTGGTCTGATGTTCTATGAGTGCAGCGCTTATACAGGGTATAATGTGCATGAGGCCTTGTTACACCTAGCCAGGTAAGGGTTGATGTTTTCAAGTGACATATCAGGTCATCACACTTTAATTAACTGGTAACCAGACTATTTACATTTAAAAATGCTTTAACTAGAGCTGCAAGCCAAATCATGCAGTGAAACAGGAAACCACAAGTGTGTGTATAGTGGCTTTAACAGGAAAAGGTATGTGTGAGATTATTTGTTGTGGTTTTCCTTGATCATTTTCTGAGTAGTAAATTTATTCAAATGTTTCAGTTCAGAGTTCATCTTTAAGCTATTGTGAGTGGTACTGTGGTTCTTTAAAGTTTTTGAGCCTCATCATATATTTATATCCCTAAAAGCAAATAAAGAGAACCTACTTAAGTAAATGAAACAAAAATATAATACTGAGCCATTTAGTTATTGAGGAAAATCTCTGTATCTCTGAGAGGAAATAGATGTCTTTGCTTTCAGTTCATACATGTGAAAGTGAGATAACACATTTGGTTATTTAGGTATATTTTCAATACAAATATTGAAAGTCTTTGTCTTTTATGCTGTCAAAGTTTGTAGACCTCGTCTCACCAAAACATAAAATATGGAGTAAATGGCATAGTAATAAAGACAACAAGAAAAAGTATTTAATATCATTAGCATGATGAGATGTGTCTTCTTAGAACAGACTGTTTATACTGCTCTCATGACCTTCAAGCTGCTTTCTGCCGGGTCCAGTAGGACGTTGCACTGCTCATCATTTTCATGATCATTTTGTACCATTAAAAAGTCTGTTTCATGAATATTACCAAACTAATACTCTATGAATGTATTGCCGGTATTATTGTTTTTCAGTTTGTATGGTCTACCTATCTGTTTATCATACTGTTTTATGAAATATGTGTCTCCTATATTGATGGTAAAAAGATGAATAAATTACATATGAATGAGAACCCTAAGATGGATTATATTATTAGAATTATTTAGTTTGTGTTGGTTGTTAAATGCTGTTTAGACATTCATTTTTTAATGAAATGCGGTCATTTATTTTTTCCTGTTTATGTATTATGTCTTTCTTGTTTCAGAGTGCTGCGGGAGCAAGAGGACAGAGTATGGGAGAATACAGTGCGGCTGGTGGATCAGCCAGTGAAAAAGAAATCCTGCTGCAACTGACCTCTGTGTTTTCAGGCTACACTGACTGATGTATAAACTATTTTAAATGCTGCTCTGACAACGAATCCTTACTCTGAACACACACACACACACACACACACACACACACACACACACACACACACACACACACACACACACACACACA
>JBBIGC010000125.1:18466642-18490252 GCA_037576955.1 Lepidarchus adonis | reverse complement strand
ACTACTTCCTACTCTACAGTACTGTACTAATACTGCATCAGAGGGTGGAGGAACAATGTGTTCCAGCTCTGCTTTTTTTTTTTTTTACAAAGAGGGGTTTGTAGGTCATCAGCTTAGGGCACCTTTGGGAATTAAGACTTGCTTCAAGGCTTAATTAGCTTCCATTGATGCAGGAAAACTGTACATTCTCCAGGTTTTTAATGCTTGGGAGAAAGCAAGTTGTCTATGATATCTACAGAATATTTCAGTGTTTGGTGTCCTAAACTTTTTAATCATTACGGATTTCATTCACAGTAAATACTTTTAAACACATAGTAAACCATTTAAGGTTATTCAACAGAATTGCTTAAATTTTAGTTTTCTAAAACGTTTGACCAATAGTGTGTACAATATGTGTATATATACATGTATGTATATATATGTAATATCTATAATTTCAAACAAGGCATGTTTAATGTTTTGCTTCTTCTTTTAGCGCTGAAACTATGAACTACCTCGAAAGTCACGATACCCAAATAGCCTAAAAATGTGTTTCCATAAAATGACATAACCAAACCTATTGTCAACCTGCTCAAATCCCATCCCGCCCTTAATAAAGGAGGCACAAGCCTCTGAATATGGTTTAGTTTCAGACTGTGTCCTAAACCACTCTGACAATCTGTTCTGCCTTTAGAGAAGAGTTGGCTGTGATAGCAGTGGCCAAAACGTAACCATCTCAGTTTAATTATCTCATTCCCACAACCTGTTCATCTTATTGTCTCGCCTTATTGTGCCAACTTAATGATCTCATACCTTGGCGTTTCTAAGTCATTAACTCACTCTCATTTATTCATATTAATTGCCCTACTCGACTTTTTCCTCCTCTTCTTTTTTTTAAAGATTGGATGTCACCACCCATGTTCCATGCAGATTCAAGCCAATTAAATCCACACCAAAAAAAAGTGTGCCCTTGGGTCAGTTTAGGGAGCTATATTTTAAGAGTGTGATGACGTTTGCTTGAAGTGTGCAGTTCAACTCTTAGCACTGAGTGTCCAAGTGCTCTGTAGGTTTATTGCAGCATCAGACATCACACGAATGTGACTTTAGTCAGCGAAACTCGAACATGTTGTACCCTAACGCTTAGCCTCTCTTCAGCACCACGGACAGCGCTCGCGGAACCCGGAGGCTCGCGGCTGTGTTCAGTTTCTCCCCCTATCTTCTCTCCCTATCTTCTCTCTCCATCTTCTCTCTCATTCTTCTCTCTCGCCTGCACAAGGCGTTTCCACCTAAACGCTGAAACGGCAGCGGTTCAGCGTCCTTCATGTCCGCAGTGCCGGTCCTGCAGTGTATTTAGAAGCACTGCTCCAGCGTCCGCTTCTCAGCTATCGCAGCATTTAGCCTACAAACGACATTGAACCGATTTGGACTTTGGATTTAAATTCAGCGCCAAACCGCGGGTTGTTCTGAGTAATATCATTCCACACGTTCTTATTCTTTCATCAGACGCACGGGACGCGCTCATGTGTTATGAAACGCGTTATAAAACGGATTTTGAACTCACCTCCGATCCCTCTGCCTCCGCCATCTTCCTCCGCAGGAGCAGGCACCGCGAGGAGTGCCTCAGTCCCATACGAGCCGGCGGAACTCAGATAAACTCGATGAGGTTTAAAGCTTTCCCCGTGACCTCCAAATGTCGCAAAATATCTTCGAAAACTTTGGGTCGCATCAAAGTAGGTAAGGCCCTACTGAAGCACCAGAAAAGATATAGAAATAAAACTCTGGCTAATTTTGATTAGTTCATTTTTCCATGTGAAATTGCCTCGTTGGTTATTACGAAGCCAGCTCCCACCGAGATCAACTTGCAGAAAGCGACACATTAGTCCCGCAGTCCATTGTGCGCAAATGAAAAGTTCCTAGAAAGACCCTGGGTGAGATCCTAGAAAGCGCCGCGTGGGTACCAGTTGAGCCAGAAGTCCTCAGATGGCGCGGCATGCCCCAGTGCAGACGTCTACTGCCCAGCAGAACACGCTCTGTCCATCATCTCCTCTCCCTTCGCTCCATCATCCCCAGCTCCAGCTCCAGCTCCAGCGCACATCACGCAGACATGAAGCCTCGTCTCGTCAAGTTCGCGCGGAGAGAGTAACTTTCTTCCCACGGAGTTGAAGCGCCTGAATCAGCGCCGCCTCCTCCTCTTCCTCTTCGTCCTCCACCCCTCCTTTTTCTCTTCCTCCGCGCGCACTGCACCTCCACCTTCCCACACACCCGCACGCGCGCGCAGCCCTGTTCCCTTCAATGGAGCTGCATAATTGGATCCCCAACAGTCTGACTTACGAGGCTTCTGTGTGTGTGTGTGTAGGTGTGTGTGTGTGTGTGTGTGTGTGTGTGTGTGTGTGTGTGTGTGTGTGTGTGTGTGATGACCTGTGTTAATCAGCATTGCAGGGGATCACGACTGAGTGAGAAAGTGAGAAACAACCAGAGAGCATTCTTTTTATATAATTTTTTATGCTTTATTTTTTATTTCAAATCAAATCAATACCTGATATTAAGATATAGATGCAAACCCACTTTCCAGATTATTAGTTACACCTTTCTAGTATGTGGTTTGCTTTCAGAACTGCCTTAATTATTTGTGGCATAGATTGAACAAGGTCTCTGGACATTCTGGTCAACATTGACATAATGGCATCATACCGTTGCTGCTGATTTGTCAGTTGCACATCCATGCTGCATTCCAGCACATCCAAAAAGTGCTCGATTTGGATGAGATCTGGTGACTGTGGAGGCCTTTGGAGTTCAGTGAACTCATTATTATGGTCAAAAAACCTGTTTCAGATGGTGTGAGCTTGAAGTAGAAGAAGAACCTGCTGGAAGTAGCCATCAGAAGACAGGAACCCAGGTTATAGAGAGATGGACATGATCAGCAACAATAAGACTGTGACTGAATGCCGCAGCTGAAATTGAGACTCATCAGACCAGGCGATGTTTTTGTATTGTCCAATTTTGTTGAGCCTGCAGATCAGTTTCCTGTTCGTAGCTGACAGGAGTGGCTCCTGATGTGGCCTTCTCCTGCTGTAGCACATTTACTTTGAAGTGTTCAGAGAAGGTATTCTACACACCTTGGTGGTTATTTCAGCTGATGTTGCTTTTCTATCCTCTTGAACCTGTCTGCTTATTTTCCTCTGACCTCTGACATCAACATGGCATCTTCATCCACACAACTGCCACACACTGGATGTTGTCTTTTTCAGTCCATTCTCTGTAAACCCTAGAGATAGTTGTGTGTGTAAATCCCAGATCAGCAGTTTATGTAATACTTAGCCCTTCTGGCACCAACAACCAAAGTCAAAGTCCCTCAAACCCCCTTTCTCTCCCATTCTGATGCTAGATTTGAACTTCAGTAACTTGTCTTCACCACATCTAGATGCCTAAATGTATAGAGTTGCTGCAATGTGATTGGCTGATTTGCTATTTGTGTAAATGTGTGTATATATCCCTGTTTTTGGCTGTTTGATCTCCCTCCACTTTAATATAATAAGTAACCCACTGTTTACAAGTGTCTGTATTTATGTATCTATATCAAATACAATTTTCTATAATATTGCTACTGTATTTTTATATGGAGTTTTCTATGGTCTGTATTTATAGTCCCTGATTTTTAAACTCTATTCTCTTGGAAGGCTGATTTAACCTCAGTGGCTCTGCATCTTTCCATCTTCTCATCTCACCAAGTCCCGTGTGATCAAGCAAACAGAGCGAGTGTGTGTTGTGATCGTGCTGTTCGGCTGCTCACTGACAATGCAGCTTCAGTGGGATCATCTCCAGTCTGCTCCATTTATAGAGCGGCATGTACACACAGAGCTGCAGGGTTTGAGTTTAGAAATGCGAGCCCCCGCACTGGTACAGTGGGCCGCCCACTCTGCTTGTGTAATCCCTGGAGCTGATGTGGGAAGATTCATACACACACAAACACTCATGCAACTTTGCTTGTATTTCTATCTCTGTGGGGGTTTTCCCTGTTGCTTGCATACCACTGTAACCTAATGGTGCTTTTACAAACTCACAGTAAACTCTAACCTCTAACCCAGGGGTGCCCAATACATCGACCATAATCTACAGGTCGATCGCAAAGTAGATTACAATGAATACACTACAGTACAGAAAGTGGGGGTAGATCACATGTCATTAAAGAAGTGTGTTAGCCAATCATCCAACCCCACTGTGATGTTTGGCAGGTGATTGACATCACAGTACAGTAAATCTGAGACCTTGTCTGTGTAACAAGCATCACAGTGCATACTCAGTTAATCATGCAAGCTATTGTAAAACTCCAGCTAGCAAGTCACCTAGTTAGCGGCTTCAAATATATTTACTTCTAAAGAAAGGGTGTAAAATGAGTGGGGGGGGGGTTCATACTTTTCATTAAAAAGTATGACACTGACTTCCTACCGAAAAGTGAGTGAAGAGAGAAAGGTCAGGGCCTATGTTCGGATTATGCAACTCTGGCTGATTCCATTCAGTTTATGATGGTAGATGGATCATTTTGACTTCATTTTAAAAGTAGCTTGCAAGCCAAAAACATGTGGTCACCCCTGCTCTAACCAAAAGGATTTGATTAAAGTATTCACTTTTATTAAAAATATTTTTTGGTTGTAGTTCTTTCCCCCCACTCTTAAGTCTAAGTCTTTTAGTCTTAAAACAAAATATCCTTCAGTATTTTTAAAATGAGACATTTCATTTCACAGGGAAGCTAAAGCTATGTATGCCAACTATTTACGGCCAACCCATCAACGAATAGTTTTTATTGTGTATGTGTGTGTGTGTATGTGTGTGTGTGTGAACACAAGAAAATACATGAAAATAAGCTTTATGATGAATCACCACCTTCATCAGAAATAAATTCCTGTAGACATTTTGAATTTATGTATGCCTGAATTTGGCTTGCTGAATTTATTTTATTATTATTATTATTATTATTTTATTTTATTTTATTTTTTATTTTTTGGGGGGGGGGGCATGTAATGCCCTTTTCCAGTTCCACACATTTCAGTGTTAACAACAAAACCTCCCTGTTTTTGAGCCCAAAAAATGTGTTTTTCATGTGCAGACAAAAACTCATTTTTCCTTGATTTACTCCTCAATATAAACTTTTAAATCAAATGATTCAGGTGTTCATTCCAGACTTTAAATATATTTGTTATTATTATAGTAGTATAATATATAGTATATAGTATAGTATTATTATAGTATCACCAGGTAGATATTGCAACACTTGTTATATACTTTATAATCCATTCATTTCAGCACCATAATGTTTGGGACAAAGTAATGGTAGGTATTTTAAAGCAGACATGTTTAGTACTTTGTTGCATATCCCTTGCATGCAATGACTGCTTGACTGTGATTGATTAACATCACCAGGTGCGGCGGTGATGCTCTACCAAGCCTCTACTACAGCCTGTTCCTGCTCGTTCCAGGAGCTTATGGAAGGTATGTTCAACTGGATTTTAATCATGTGACTGACTTGGCCATTCAAGAATTTTCTATAATTTTAGCTTTGGCAAACTCTCATTAGACGTGTGTTAGGAATCCTGATCCAATGAGTCTAGAGGCATTTACTGGACCATTGACAGATAAGATCAGCAGTTACATCATCAGTAAAGGTAAATGATTGAAATCTACATTATTTGTTAATGATTTTCCTTACAGTAAAACAATTTAGACAAAATACTTTATAGACCTTTGAAAATCTTGTAGGACTCCTAGGCATCCATAACAGTTTTGTCATCAAGTTTCATCTTCAAGACATAGTAATCAACGGTACCTAATATGAAATGTCTGATTTTAATTGTATGGATTTGAAGGTGATAAAAATATTTTTATTATGAAAACATTTTTTTTTAACCTCGTTTATGTGTAATTTGTTGAACTATAATCACCTTTATCTGCACTGGGGGAAATGCTTGCTTGTTCAAATATACAGGGAAACTCAAAAATCGCATGACTATACTTGTACTTGTGAACAGATGGTAACTGAAACTAATGGTACAATTACATCTTATAAACCAGAACTTTGGCAAGAAATGCTGAATTATCCAACAATGAGGTCTGATCACAGGTTCAATTCTTACTGCAGTATGAAGGTACAAAATTTATTTTGCTTTTAAACCAAACATCTTTGAGCAGGGCATCCAGACATGACTTTGCTTGGGGCATCAGAAACACTCAATGTTGATCGGCTTGTAACTGCATAACACATGTCTTAGCTTCAAAGTAGCAGCTGAAAAAAATCAAGAAACTACTGAATAATACATCTAAAGGTTAAAACCTAAATAACAAGCCTATGGTTTAAGAAGTGGGACGGTGATTAAGAACTATGATATCTGTACCTGTGGTTAATAGTTGGTCACTGTTGCTTTGTATTTATGCCATAAAGCAGCTCAGAAGACTCCTGGTGAGAGGATTTCCACTGCATGTGCTGCATACACTGAAGGGCTGCTGCCCACGCAGGCTGTGTAACACCACACATAGAGTAACACGTTCACACACCAACACAAGTGACAGGCTGACAAGCACACACACTTTTGTAAAGTGTCCAAGGGTACATTCTATTCAGTTGGTTGCCGCCTGTGTGTAACCCATGAGGGGACGTGGGCGGCATGTTCTGTCATTCTCTAAATTCAAGCGTTCTGTGCTGGAGTGATGTATTTTTGTCAGAGGTGGGAAGAGCAGCCTAAAGCAATATTTAAAGTAGAAATCTTGTTACTTCAATGAAATAAAGACTTAAGCAGAAGTCAATTTGCACAGCGATAAAACAACTTGAGTAGGAGTAGAGAAAGTACCACGTCATACAACTCCTCAAGTACTGAGTTTCTTATAGAACAGCAATTACTGCACTAGCCTTGAAAGACAAACTTTGCTTCAGCTGGTCAAGGTTAGTTATGTACATTCCTAACCTACACTTTATAGAGCATACAGGAGGTGCTGTTCTCTGCCGAGTGAAGTCATCAGTATTTCAGCTTAGAGGAGCCCACGTTCTGCAGCTAGTGATGCACAACCACTGGTATGCGTGGCTGTGTGTGTGTGTGTATTTGTCTGAACCAGTGAATTTGCTTTGTCCTCTCCCTGGACCTTTTTCACTGTGTCTGCTGGACCGTTCCCTCAAAACACACACTACCCCATCCCCCCTTGAGAATGGCATTTAAAGAACTTTAGACCAGTGAACAAAAGGCCAGAGTGATAAACTAACGAGGAACATGCAGGGAAGGCTTTACAGTACCAGAGCAGAATTACAATGAGGGATTAAAAAAAACATATGAACGGCTTGGTTCATTGTGAGAGATCTACCAATGAACCAAGTCGAATATTTTCCTACTTTGTTGTTTTTGTTTATTTACTACCACATCACGTCCTGCACTGGATGACTTTCAATTTCTGAAGGTTTGCAAATGGTTTTCAAATTGGACACCCCAGCTGGTGTTTTTGGAACATATTCTCATAGCGCACATATTTCCGTGCCTGTTCTAGAGTCGATATCAGCCTGTGAAAAGCAATATCATAATAATACTCAGAATGTTACAGAATGTAACAAGCCCCAGTTTGTATTTCTTCTCAGACACTGTCGCAAACTCCATTAACATCTTATCAGAGTCTGAAAGCCTATTAGTGATGACATCTCTCACATTAATTGCTATTAAATTTATCTGAGTGAATGCTTCCTACTGAAGCCACAGCGGTGGCGTGCTCTTCCCTAATGCTGTTTCAGGCTCTGGGAACATGTTGAAGGCAGGTGACTGTTGCTTGTCACATGGGAAGCAGGCTAAGCGAATAAAGCCGTGATTTTCTTTGTGAGATAGAGGTTAAACCCAGCATCTTAAAGATAGAATACATGATGGACTGAGGATTGTGATTTTTTTTTTTTTTTTTTTTTTTAGATAATATGAGATTAAAGCTGGGTGATATGTAAAAAAAAATCTTATCACAATACTTTTTAATATCAGTCAATATCAATACAGTGGTGTGATTTTTTTTGCCATGTCACACTTAAATGTTTCATATCATCAAACAAATTTAAATATTAGTCAAAGACAACACATGTAAACACAAATGTGTTTTTTAAGTGAAAGATTTTATTATTATTAAATCCAAACTTACATGGACATGTGTGACAAAGTGATTGCCCCCTAAACCTAATAACTATAACTGGTTGGGCCCTTAGCAGCAACAACTGCAATCAAGGATCTGTAATTACTTGCGATGAGTCTTTGACAGCACTGTAGAGGAACTTTGGCACATTCATTTTTGCAGAATTGTTGTAGTTCAGCCACATTGGTGGGTTTTCTAGCATGAACCGCCTTTTTAAGGTCATGCCACAACATCTCAATAGGCCAGGACTTTGACTAGGCCACTCCAAAGCCTTCATTTTGTTTTTCTTCAGCCAATCAGAGGTGGACTGGCTGGTGTGTTTTGGATCAATGTCCAAACAGATGGCCAGAGAGCAAAGCAGCAAAACAGCCCCAGAACATCTCACTTCCACCACCATGTTTTACTGTTGGTATGATGTGCTTTTTTTGAAATGCAGTGTTACTTCTATACCAACTTTAATGGGACACACACCTTCCAAAAACTTATACTTTTGTCTCATCAGTCCACAGAGTATTTTCCCCAAAGTCTTGGGGGTCATCAAGCCTTAATGTTCTTTTTGCTCAGCAGTGGTTTTAATCTTCACACTCTGCCATGCAGGTCATTTTTGCCCAGTCTCTTTCTTATGGTGGAGTCAGGAACACTGACCTTAATTGAGGCACGTGAGGCTTTTGTGAAGTTTTTTGGAGTTGTTGTGGGGTGTAACCTGAATACGTATAATATATATAATATAAAGTTTTGAATAAATAACACCATTTGTCATTGTCATTTATTTTAGCTTTAGACTTACATCTAGGCCTGACCTTGTCTATGTCCCAGTCAAATTAAGCCCATGTGGAGACCAATGTAGACTGCTTGTGCTGACGTGAGTCACCTCTACGTGATAGAGGCTCCACTTCAATCAGCCTCACCCTAAGAAAGTGCTCAGCTGGATGGTCTGTGCTCTGTGTGTGCTCTGCTTTCCTATAATAAAACCCATCCCGGCTATTGACACGCATAAATAAGGGCAGAATAGGCCTGTCTAATCAGGGAAGCCCTGGCTAGCTGTTAAAAATACCAAATTAACCTCCGTTGTGAGGGTCAGACATGCCCTACCACTTCATCAATTGATGCTGTTCTTTGCATAATGAAAAGGACATTTTATCACAAATCCTCCTCTTGCTTCACTACTACTTAAGGGTGTGTGATTGAGGGGACTCTTGAGCCACCAAACAGGAAAAACCTAATAATGTCTCCTCATACATTTGCATAAGCGTGCCAAATCAATTATTTATATAGAAGCAACCTGCTTTATCAAGTTAATAATATTCAAACAATTGGTTTGTTTTACATGTTCTGGTCAAGTATAGCACACTAGCCTCAAAAAGACATCATTATCATATTTAATCAAGTGTTTCATACTGTTATTTCAATGAAAATATATGAAATAATTACACATGCCCATTGAATACCAAAAGCCATTAGCACATCAGCATTTTTAGCAAAGGAAGTGCAGTTTAATATGAGCTATTTCACTTTGCTGGGATTCATTGGCCTAAAACAAAAAGCTAAAGATCAAGAAAGAAAAATAAGCAACAATAAAGCAGTCCCGTTCCTGAAGCAACCGAACAGAATAATGTTTCGGCAACGAACAATTATATAGCAACAAAATACTGAAAGGCTTATTTACTGGGGTAAATGTAAGAATTTGAAATTATATGTACTGTAAATATTGTTAAAGTTTTGATATTTGATATTTTGGTTCACATTTAATAAATGTCCTATAAAAATCATTTATTTTAAATGTATTGTTTTTGTGGTGTTACAAAATGACCGCATACACTAACTTCTACAGCCTACAGTATTTTAGCTCTATGCATATATTTATGAAGCCTGGAACACATAAATGAAGTTAATTACCAGACAGACAGACTATTAACATTAACAGGCACAGTAACAAAACAGCCTGTTTTGGTACATACATCCACAGAAATGTCAAGTGATCCTCAAGTACAAATACAAGAATATAAAAAAATATATATAAAAATAAAATACAAGAAAGATGTAGGATGGTGGGCCCTTTGGTGGTTATGCTCATCTGCCTTCCAGACCAGACTATCCTCCTCCATGTGCTGCCCACCACTTAGCCAAAACTGCCACTCACAAAGCCAATAGCAGGGGTTGTTACTGCAAGTTATGGACTTGCCAACTCTGAGGCTCTTCTTTTGCTAACTTTGATTAACTCTATAAAACGTCAGAGCACTCAGAGCCATGAGTAAGCTGAATCACACTTGGGCCATCCCAAGGTTTCTTCCTTCAGCTTTAGGGAATTCTTCCCCACCTCTTTGTCAGCTGGACTGCTCAATTTATTCAATATTCAATTCAATAAAATTAGAATTTGATGGCACAAACTGATGGCTGATGGTTGAATGGTCTATGGCGCTGTGTTCAGGTTGCAGCCTCCTCTGGAGGTTTGGGTTTGAATCCCACTTCTGACATGTTGTTTGTTGCCTTAATTGGCTTCTTAAGGGCCTAGTGATTAGGACTTTGCCCCGGAGATCTGAAGGTTGCAGGTTCAAGTTCCAGCCTGGGCACCTCTGAGGAACCCTTGCTCCCTGGGCGCTGTTGATAGCTGCCTGCTACAAATTTCGTTGTGGTGCTGTGCTCACAGTTCACAATGACAGAAAATCACTTTCACTTCTCTTCACAAAAGGTGGGGCAGAGTTACATTTTTTTTAAAGAGATTCAAGTGTAATATTCAAGAATATTAAAGTAACACCAGTTTGCACGACTCAACAATAAGCACGTAAATTGGTAGAAGGTAATGCATCATGATTTATTTAAAAGGAGCATCCATCAAAGACTTAGACATTGTCAACAAAGGTCATGGGTCACTCCTTTGTGCCAAAATTCAAGAGAAAATTGTTGGTCAGTTCAAAAGAAACATTTTCAATGCAAGGTTGCAGAGAGGTCTTTCAGCATCTACAGTATATAATATATTTTTATCCAGAGAATTACAAGACATCTCAGTGCATAAAGGGCAAGGTCAGATACCACTGTTGAATGCAAGTGATTTCAGGCCCTCAGGTGACGAAGCCTACGAAACCAGCATTCTACTGCAACAAATATAGACATCTGGACTTGGGAGTACTTTGGAAAACCATTGAAACTTAACAGTTTGTTGGTGCATCAAAAAAGACTCCTTTAAATTGGGCAATGCAAAGAGGAAGCCATACATAAAGAAGAAGTTATTTTTAAATGGACAGAAAGACCCATGAGCTGTCATCAGATGATTCCACATTTATTGTTTTTGGGGGAAAATGGGCACTGGGTTCTCATATGAGATGAAAATGAACTTTCAGATTGTCATAAGGTGCCATTTTTGATGGTATGGGGGTGAATGGCACAAAGTGAGTTGTATGTATGTGAAGGTACCACTGACTCTGGGGTTGAGAGGTATAAATGTGATGACCCACCATTGTGCCATATTTAGAAAAATATATAAATTATTGTAAGACACTGAGTAAATTGAACTATGACTGGTTACCCTGTCTATAGTGCAGCACAATGCTATATTGAATATATAAATTACCAGTCAAAAGTTTTAGAACACTCAAATGTCCCAGTTTTTACTGGTAATTTACAGGTCTGTTACATTATGTTCTATGCAGTTCTAATAGTACCCAGTACTTGAGTGGGTTTCTGACCTTTCTGAATGTAACTTTTTTTCTCTGGCACTTCTGGCTGAGTCATTATTTCATTGTGTTTACTATACATACAGGTGATCATGAGTTTTTGCTGCTGTGCCCACCTCTGAGTCACATCATTTATAAAAAATCTGAAAAACGTTGTGCATGGCACTGAGTAAAGTGAATTGTGCCCTATGTTATAATTGGTTAACCTGTCTGTAGTGCAACACAGCACTATATTTAATCTAAAGTCAGTGTTTGTCTATTAGAGAAAGTTTTGGCCGTGGAGGATAGAGTGATAGTTACATTCATGGCCAAAAGTTTTGAGAATGACACAAATATGGGTTTTCCGTTCTTTGCCTTGAAAATGATCTTAATTCCAAAAAACACATTTTCACTGCATTTTAGCCACAAAAGTTTGACGACCTGCTGAGATCATTTCAGTAATCTATTTGTTAATGCAGATGAACGTGTTGATCACAAGGCTGGAGATGATTCTGCCATGCTGATTGAGTTAGAATAGTAGACTGCAAGAAAGGGAGGGTGATGCTTGAAATCATTGTTCTTCCTCTGTTAACCATGGTTACCTGTAAGGAAAATTTAGGAAAGGAAAAACCATTTACCAGATCATCAAGAACTTCAAGAGGAGAGGTTCAATTGTTGTCAAGAAGGCTTCAGGGTGCACAAGAAAGTCCAGCAATTACTGGGACCATCTCCTAAAAATGATTCAGCTAAGGATCAGGGTGCCACCAGTGCAGAGCTTGCTCAGGAATGGCAGCAGGCAGGTGTTTGTACATCTTCACACACAGTGAAGTGAAGACTTTTGGAGGATAGCCTGGTGTCAAGCAAAGAAGCCACTTCTCTCCAAGAAAAACATCAGGGACAGGCTGATGTTCTGCCAAAAGTACAGGGACTGGAGCTGAGGACTGGGGTAAAGTCATTTTCTCTGATAAAGCCATTTGTGGTTTCATCTGTGGGACTGCTTCCAATCTGAGAGAGTGGGCTCACTCACAATTTTGCCTTAAAAACACAGCCATGAATAAAGAATGGCACCAAAACAACAATGAACTTCATCCAACCATCCAAGAACAGTTTGTGTGAAGAACAATGCCTTCTCCAACATGATGGAGCACTGTGCCGTGAGAACTAAGTGGCTCTGGGAAAAAAACATTGAAATTTTGGGTCTATGGTCAGGAAACTCCCCACACCTTAATACAATTAAGAACTTGTGGAGGCATGTGACAAACAAAACCCCACAAATTTTGACAAACTCCAAGCATTGATTATGAAAGAATAATTTGCCATAAGTCAGTATTTGGCTCAGAAGTTGATTGACAGCATGCCAGGGTGAAAAGCAGAGGTCTTGAAAAACAAAGGCCAACACTGCAAATATCGACTCTTGCATGAACTTGATGTAATTGTCGATAAATTGCCTTTGAAACGTATGAAATGATTGTACATATACTTCAATACACCAAAGAAACAATTGACAAAAAGATTGAAAAAACACTGAGACAGCAAACTTTGTGAAAACCAGTATTTGTGCCATTAGCAAAACTTTTAGCCACGACTGTAGTTAGCGGAGCAGTGACAGGGGGCGTGGTAAACTGAGGCTCCTCCTCCTTTCCAGCCGCAGTAACCCTGGGCTCCTCCTCTGCTGGACAGGGCGCAACAAGCGCGCGCGCACATAAACACACACCGGCCAGAGGAAGAAGTGTTGATCCCAGAGGACGAGCTGCTTCTGAGTGAGTTTGTATGTTTTTTTTAGCCTGCGTTGGTAAAGTTGTGACGGGAGTCCGAGCAGGTGTTGGGGAACAGGGCTGAGCGCATGTATGTACTGTGGGTGTTTTTTCGCGTCTGTTTATAGTGACAGATACAGCGACCGAGACGCTGCGGCTGCTGCTAGTGGTGGCGCTGGTGGACTTTATTTAAGCACACCACCCTTCCACCACACTCCCCTCCTCATAACTGCAGCAGAACACGAGCTACTACCGAAGCAAAGGCCTTTAGCAACACTTCCACACTCCTCCTCCTCTACCTTTTCCTCCTCCGCTCCTCAGTCAACAGCGACGGAAAACAACCACCGCGTGTCACACTCGCTTCATTTCCGACCGAGGAAGAAGAATCTGCGTTGTGACTCTTTCTCTTCCACCTGTTCCTCTTTATTTATCTCTTCGTTAACGCTTCACGTCTGAAAACATTGCGAACATGTCGGAGGAGTGTCCTCCTCCGCTTCTGTGGCCTGGTGATTCTCTCAGCAGCACCACAGGATAGACGTGCACTGTGCACGAGCACACTGACTGGTCTTTTTTACATGTTTTTTTAAACAATGGCAAAAAGTTCAGCCATAACATTAAAACCACCTGCCTAATATAATTAGATCTTCTGAAACAGCTCTGACTGTGGTGCACTGTGATCTGACCCCTTACTGTCCGAGTCAGCATTTAAATTTTGGACAAAAGCTCCTTTTTGAGATCAGACCAGACAAGCTAGCCCCCAATCCCCACATGCATCAGAGCACCTCGGGTGCCCATGACCCTGTTGCCGATTCACCAGTTGCATCACTGTATGGTAGGTACTAACTGCTGCACACCTGGAGCACTCCAAAGACCTGCTGTTTTGGAGATGTTCTAACAGCAAGGCTCAGATCCTAACACTTGTCCATTTTTCCAAGAACTTTAAGAACTGACTGTTCACTTTCGGTGTGCACCCCCCCAAGAGCTGCCGTTGTGATGAAGTGACTAGAGTGTTATTCGCTTCACCTGTCAGTGATGTTTATTTTATGGTTGATCATTGGATCTGTAGTTATTCAATGGAAACCACTTCACAATGTAAACTTTGTGGGAAAATGACCTTTTTGAAATAAATATGATCATGATTCATACAGCGGTTAAAATAAGTATTGAACGCATCACCGATTTTCTAAGTAAATGCATTTTTAAAGGTGAAATTCTCACCAGATGTCCTCAGTAACCCATGCAATCCACACACACAAAGAAATCATGTGTCTACATATAGGAAATATAAAGTTTATCGTGATAAATAATGGCATAATGTCAGAATATACTTGCTATGGGCATATTGATGATCATCAATACCTACAGATATGTTTCACAACAAAGAGAGGGTTATTAGTCTTGTTCCTGTTGCAGTGTAGTGTGTGGAATAATAAAGATAATCAGTCATCTCTGGAGGCCACTTCTGATATAAAAATTCTTTGCTAAGGTGTGAGAAAGGGATCCTAATGCATAACCACAATTTACTATGGCAAGGGAATGAGAAAATATCGTGTGGTTACAGCTTAGTGAAGTGAGAGACCACGATACTGTCATGGGTGGCCAAGGAAATAGATAAATAAATTGTTAAAGTTATGGAAAATAGAAAGTTGTGAGAATGAGAAAAGTACTTAAGGTTGTGATTCACTAAGACATGATCATTCTTGTGATTCTGTGAAATTATGTAGCAATCCAGTTTACTTCAGTTTTTATATCCATTCAACAGGATTTTAGTTCTTTGCTGGAAGACAATTGAAATGACAATGCTAATAGATTATATATAGAAAAAACTCTGGATTACACCTTATTCCTTTATTATGCAGTAGCATCCCATTACCTGGGACTCCCTCCACCACACAGTATCACCAACACTGGGAGGGTGAAGGTTAGCTTGTTCTTCCTCTGAGATATGTGAAGCCAGCATCTTTTTTTTAGGCTGCTGCTAATACATTAGCATTGGTTTTCTTGGAGGACAGCACTGACTGCTGTTCTGTTCTGTCAGCTAGCAGATGCTCATGGTGGCTAGCATTGTGCTGAGTGATGGGTAAGAGGGGGCAATCCTTCTCAACCAGTGAGAGCAAAGCCAGCTGTGCTCTTTTGGCCCCCCAGCCATGGATGACTCCTATTCACCACTGAGGATCAATCTCCCAGTGACAGAGCCCAGACATCAGCACTGCTCTGGAGACCCTATAGTATCACATGTCAGTAGCAATTAAAGTTGTGATCTATCATATATTGTGAACATTTCTTTATGTTCATTGCTTTATTGTACACTCCTAAAAACAATATAGATATTCAGAGATTTTAAACGTTAAAAAGAATAGCAACAGAAAAATGCCAAGAATTGTTCACAATTTGAAATCAATATTTGATTAAATTTATTATACTCTAAAAGTGCAGGTGATACTGGGTTAATGCGCAAAAATGTCATTTTCATTTTACTGCATTTCTATTCACATAGAAATCAATGTTATTTTTATCTAGTGTTAATCCAGGTGTCTGTATCCACAGTGTCTACATTTACATAAATAATTATAAATCAAATGAGCAGAACTGCATCTATGAAAAATATTAGTATGAGCAATAGTTATCATATTGTTGCATCTAGTTTTCAGTAATGTTACAATAATAATGTTACAATATGTTAATAATGTTACAATAATAATATGATTAATTGATAAATTTATTATAATAACAACAACAATAATAACAATACATTTTACAGTAAAAATAATAAATAATAACAATAATAATTTCTAAATTTGTCTTGTTTTCAAAATATTTTAAATTCTTAAATTGTATTTTATTGTTTTTTTTTCTTCTGTTAATGCACCGTTTCTTGGATGGAGCACTCACAATTTTGGTGTACTCCTCTACAATGACAATAAAAGCATATTCTATTCCTTTCTATAATAATAATAGTAATATTTATTCATTTAGCAGATCTTTTCATTGTTGGTCTTTTTTGTGTAATTTTTCATATTAAAAACATTGAATCTGAATTGACAATATTGTATGTTTATTAGTCACAACAAGGAGATGTATGGAAGGGGCACTCTGTCTGATTACTCCAGAGATGCTGGAATAGCTTTCTCCACTGTTCACTAACCATCAGCAAACCAATAGATCATCCATTTACTCTCAGAGTAACATGTAAACACGATTACATCTGCAGAATATGAATGGGCTTCCAGTGTGCTCCTGCATGAGCGTTGTTGCTGGGGAGCCTAATACTTTATTTTACCCAGCTAAAGATGTCAGTCAGCATCATAATGACCTACAGCCACCTGTCTTTCCTCAAATTTTAAACCAGCCCTGTGGGTTGTGTATTTCTTTGTGTATGTGGGTGTGTGTGTGCGTGTTTCACTGTGTATTTTTGACTGGCTCCCCAAACACCCTTATTTGTGAGCCATTGTTTGGCTGTTGTTTTGACACACATTGCTTCCACACTAAGCATTCAGATCGTCCATGTCACTCGCATGCAGAGGCAGTGCCTGGGCCACGGCTGGTAATTAAAGTGTCAACGAAAAGAACAGCATTTGACTGCTGTCTCTCCAATAAAAACCTTTCAACGGCCTTTTGGTGCTTTTGTCCCTGTTGTTTGTCCCCCTCCAACTCTAATTTCTCTCTTTCTTTCTGGTAAATGAACTGCAAGGACTGTATTAAAGGAATACTTCAACATTTTTTCAGTCCAGTGTCTCTCTGTAGTGTACTGCCCATTCCCACATACAGAAATCTTTCCCTCTACTTAGAAAAAAACATAATATCTGTTGACTTGTAATGGGAGCCACTTGCCAGCTGCTAAATGACTATATAATGCAACATTGAAGCACAAACCACTGCAACCATTGCAATCTCATTGCAACAATCACTACAAGCAATGAGAGTTTCAAGTATGAGTAGAACTTTTAAATAGTTGAGCAAGCGCAGTACATATATATTGCAGAAATATGTATAGCTTGAATTTAGCATCTACTTCCATTCAACAGGTTTTAAGTTTATCGTTTTCAAACATTTGAAATGACTGTCCATGCTGATAGATTATATATAAAAAAACACTCTGATGCCTCCAAAAATACCTCACAGAACGTTAATGTACTAAATGTTTTATAATCCGTTCACAACAGTGGGATGCATGTAGTACGTATTGGCACCCAATTTTAGATTGTCTGCCATTTTGCTATTATCAACATTATTTATACAAGTAATTTGATTTAGTCAGTTTCTCTGCAGTCAACACACATCTCACATTGCTGACTTGGTTTACATCTCAGCTATTATACAGAAATGTTTTAAACCATTTTTAATTAAACCAACATTTCAAACAATGAGACATTTAAAGAACTACTTCTTTTCATTTCCTCATTTTGTCTCTTTTATTTAAAATTTTATTATTCCATATAGTTCCACAAGTGGAAAATTTATTCTCTGCCTTTAACCCATCGCACACGCACACGTGGAGCAGTAGGCTGCTGTCAACAGAGGCGCCCGGGGAGCAGTGAAGTGGGGACGGTACTTTGCTCAAGAGTTACCGCAGTGGTGCCCGGGCTGGGACTTGAACCTGCAACCTTCTGATCCTAGGGGCAAAGTCCTAACCACCAATTTTGTCTCCATTTATTCATCTTTGTTCGTCTCTTTGTTTTTTTAGGTTCAGCGGGAGAAATGGGGAGCGCGTATAGGGATGAGCAGGACGACTGGGTGACAGTGTGTCTGAAATACCTCCTCTTTTTCTTCAACTTTCTCTTCTGGGTGAGTCGGCATCATATTCAGAATTAAACATTCATGGAGCTCTAGCTGTTCTTGACACACACTACAGACAGTGTACGGGGAATAGTATGATGTTTAGACTCTTAACTGGCAGAGCAAGGTTTTGATCTGAGAGAGAGAGAGAGAGAGAGAGAGAGAGAGAGAGAGAGAGAGAAGGTTTTGATTGGAGAGAGAGAGAGAGAGAGAGAGAGAGAGAGAGAGAGAGAGAGAGAGAGAGAGAGCTAAGTCCAAGATCAATTCACGGTGTACACAATATCATTACAGGGACTTGGCAGGTTGTGTGTGTGTGTGTGTGTGTGCCTGTGCTATTCTTAAACAGTGTATCTTCAGTAATACAGCAGAGTCAAACCTGGATGCCTTTCAGACCCTGGGGCTGGAAGGGAAACACTTTTAAATTATTTTTGAATATTGCAAAAGAGCAGTGGACAGTGTGTGTGTGGTTTATGTGTGTGTGTGTCTCACTGTCAGTAAGGCTGTAGCAGGGACATAACTCTTTCCACCCCTTCCCTGCTTCTCTGCTTCTTTTCCAGCGCCCTCTAGAGTTGAATTTGTTTGTCCAGTGGTTTGGATATATTCTCTCTGAGCAGAAAAGAGAGAGAGTTAAACCCCATCTTTTAGTCTAGGCATCTCTACTCGATTCATAAACACATTCAACCCCTTTGTCATAAACATGCGTGAATAGACTGATATACACTTTGACACTGATCCTCCATGAATTTTGACAGTGTCAGGAAAAGGCTTTGCATAAATACAGGAACCAAGTCTTTGTAACTCAGGAAATGAAAGCAGGCACTCCTTTTGCACTCACAATTTGTCAAATATTGGGCGTCTATTCCTTAGTTCTCGCCAAACTAAATATAAGGTTTTTAAAAAAATTGGTGAAATAATGTCATTTTATTCAATATGCTTGCAAAGGTTTGTAAAATGTTAATGAAAACGTAATCAATGTTTTGTTAAACTTCAACAAACATCACAATCATTAGATTTATCCTACATATAACATCCATGACCTCCTGGAAGCAGTAATAATAATAATAATAATAATAATAATAATAATAATAATAATAATAATAATATACTGCACTTGCTGCTAATGTAGTTGATAAGCCAAAACATGGTCAGTGTTCATATCTTGCTTCTTTAGTTTAGAACTGGAGCTATAAGGCTGATGTTGCTAACAATATAAAAGTAGACAGTCACCCAAATCATTATTTTTTAAGCTCACAGTAAGTCTGTACCAGCTTAATGAAGAGGTTTGGGGATGTACAGTCAATCACTGTTAGCTTAGACTCTTGGCAGATTGAATACATTGTGTGAATTTGACAATTTGCTAAACAATTCATTAAAGATGATTAGTATATAAGAATCCTCTCATCCACTTTCCCACAACCAAACTTGTTTTAAAAAATTCAAAAACATACAGTCTGATTTCTGCAAATGCCTGATTTTGTTTGAATTTTATTCACATTTTATTCCAAATATACAGTAGCTCCCTTAAAAATGATTTAAGCATTATAAAAAGCTATTTGCCAAATAAGGGGCTAATAAATACATAATAAATCAGCGTATTGTTCATTTTTGCTGGTTACTATACAGAACACTGCACTCATTTATTGTTAATGCAGGTCACTAGCTTCTTCATGTTTCCAGGGCCACCTGTCTGAAAGCATATTAGCAAATACAAAGTGTCCTGCAGCTCAGTTATTGTTGACATCCTTAAAAATGATAAGACACTCTCTGTGGACTGTAAAACTTGAGAGCAGAGTTGTGTTTTTTTTTCTCAGATGGGCTAGAGAGACTTTTGTGTGTTCGGTTGAGTGGGCAGTACCCCTGCAGTGTGTGGTATGCAGAGTAGCTCCCATACAGAAAGCCCTGGAGGGTGTGTGTGTGTGAGACACCGGCCTGGCTTTTGTTCAGGCACAGAAGGACAGGGAATAAAAGGCTGGAATGACTTCACCGGAATTTCCTCAACTTGCAAAAGAGATGGGGGATAGGTCAGAAGGAAAGAACAGAAAAAAACAGTAATGCACCTCTGTACCATTCTTTGTAAGTGTGTATTAACCCTTCGAATTCTGGTGTTTACTGAAAATTATATTACATTCACATTTAATTAGGCAATCACATGATTATTTTTATTTCTTACTCAGTTTAACATAGTGCCATGACCCTGGGTTTCTTAAAATGCACTTAAACATGTTCTAATAATACTACAATATTATTATAAAATTTAATAATAACAACAACAACAACAACAATAATAGTAATACAAATAGTAGTAATAATAATAACAATGTGTTAATGAATAGTTCAAAATGTGCACATGCAGCAATTTGGATCTGAAATGTATGAAAAGTACTATATGAAGAACTGAGACCTATACAGGCTTAGATATTGAGAATGTTATACTGTGCTGCTTTCCGAAGCTGCATGACCCATAAACACTTGAGTCTGGCTGATGATGAGCATGTTAAATTCTGAAAAGTTGTTAAATTAATTTTGGCCGACATGTACAAAGAAAATATGTATATTGTACTATCACCGTCCAATCAAATGTAAGAAATGACTCAAAAAGGTACCATTTTGATTAAATGAACAATATCTACAGAACATCCTTCCAGTTACCAGTTCTGAAGGTATACCTACCTCCACTCTTTCTTTTTTTTCAGCCACTACTCCAATTGTACACTTGGTAGAAGTATTATTTTAGTTTACCTGTGGTTGCACAATTTATTAACCACCCTCTACCCAATCCCTGTATGGGAGGGGACCACCATAGGATGACTTGGGTGATTCTCAACACAGCAGGGACACTGACATGGTAGCGGGTGTGGCATTGGCACAAATATATGGCATATATGTATGTCTGCTTAAATGCCCAATATACTGAATGTACATACAACTTAGGTTAAACTGGAAAAACGAATGGAATTAATTTCAATAATAATGTTATTTCTTTCTGTCTTTCTCAGATGGGTGGAGGAGCGGTGATGGGGGTGGGGATATGGACTCTAATTGACAAGGGAGAGTACCTGAGCTTGCTGGCCTCTAGCACCTTTGCAGTCTCAGCCTACATCCTGATTCTGGCTGGAGCACTGGTCATGGTCACTGGATTTCTGGGCTGCTGTGCAGTCATTCGCGAGCAAAGGAGCCTCCTGTCCACGGTAGGTGCTGTTCAGATAAATGTAATTATTATTGTCATCAGTACAATATTACTGACAATTACACTGATTGTCATGTCCAAGTGTCCTAGCTCTATCCCCTCATGTCCCGTGGCGACCAGAGATAGAACCCAGAGAACTTCATAGTCCTCAGTTCATTCAGTGCAGCCTAATGTTTTGTGAAGAGAGTGAGTGGGTGGGGTGAGTGCATAAACAGCACTTTCCCCCTCCCACATCCAAGCACCGTAGGGCAAAGCACTTCACAACCAAACTGCCCCCTGGTGCAGGTGAACAGTGCTCTGCTCTACATGTGTGTTCACTTCCGGTTTATTTAGGGTGGATTAAATGCAGTGGACAAGCTCACTGCTCACAGTGTGTCCCATTTTATTTCACTCCATCTATCATTGTAGATGTCTTAGGACATGTACTCCATTTTCCACATTAATTGCCATGTCTAATTTAGCTATGCATGTTTGACAAATTTCCCCTCAGGGATTAATACAGAATAAATAAATAAATAATGGCTGTGTGGTTTTAACCCCCTTTATGCTCATTGGTCTTCTTGGTGCATAACGTCAATTCTGTTGATTATAGAATAAACTCTGCGATGTGGATGAGGTGATGTGGCCCGATACAGCTCAGCGACATGATGCCGCACAGTGATTGTGGTGTGTGTGTGGTGGGAATAAAGTTAATAAAAAAACTTCACACACTGATCATGTTTTCAAGAGTACTGTTGTGTGCAGTAGATTATGTTTTTGCATTGAGTTGTGTTACAGTAGTGTACATGCAGAATTTTCTCTGCAGACATTTAAGAAGATCCGTTACTGTAAAGTTTCTAAAAATATGCACTGGCAGTTATGAAACAAAGAACCTTCTCACAAATTGAGCAGCATTGTTTTGCTGTAGTGTGTAATGATGTGTATAGTGTTTACATTTTTGAAAGCTTCGAGCTGCTCTTTTGGTGTGAAAGTTTAGAAATGGGTGTTGTGTTTAGACATTGGGGAACATGGAGGAAACGTTTGTGAAATTTTAGCATTTGAGAAAAACTGTAACTTGGCTCACTCTGTGCTAGAGCAGTTGATGGGTGTATTTACACTGAGGCCTCTCTTTTTAGGCACATGTCTCATCTCTGATGGCCTGGTGCTAATTCAGACCCTGACCATGCCATGAGTTCACATCTGCCCTGAAAAATTGGTTTCAGACATCTGCCTCTGCTCCAATTTATAAAGCAGAGTGAGAGAGAATAGGGGAGAGAGAGAGAGAGAGAGAGTGTAACAAGGTTGTGACTGCCTCTGCAGCCGTGCTATTTATAGCTAGCCTTCACTCTGATGCATGACACTCAGGGGAAGGTAGGGCGCCCCCTCTGGGTGTTACTATCGCAGTGTTTTTGTGGGTTTGTTTTGCTGTTCTTAGATCAGAATGATTAATGAAAGCAGCACCTTTTACTTCTGAGAAAGGTGATCTGAAAGTCATCTAGTGAGGGAGCTGCACATTTAACATTCCACTCGCATAAAGGAACTAGTGTCCTTCCCTTACATCTGATCATAAATACACACACAAACATTGGTCTCGGTCAGGACGCAGCCTTACTGTGCTGTTTGATTGGCCTTGGGTTTGTTTTATCCTCTGTACAGCCTTTGCCTTGTGTCTGGCTGTCAAGCTGACTTAATTAGCCTCCTGAGTGCGGGTGCTCGCTGACTGTAGGCCTGATTGGACTGTTTCCATTGATCAGTTCATTTTTTGGGCCTATTTCCCTCTTTTTTGTTTCTAGTTTTTTATTATTGCCTTCTTTTCTGTTTGTATTTTTGTGGCAGTCGCTCTTTCAGCACACACTAATGAGGGGTCCTTATGGCAAAGGGGTCGTGTATTTTGCCAAGTTTGTTTGCATGCTTGCAATTTTTTTTATTGTACATAAAAAAGTTTATATGAAGTCCAGTGAGTGCAAAACAGGTTAAAACATTTATCATGATGGATGGCCATTTTAGCCATGACAGCTCCATTAAATATGGGAATTAATGTAAGTATATAATTAATCCGTCCGTCTGTCCATCCATCTATCTATCTATCTATCTATCTATCTATCTATCTATCTATCTATCTATCTATCTATCTATCTATCTA
>JBBIGC010000125.1:18446284-18456415 GCA_037576955.1 Lepidarchus adonis | reverse complement strand
CACACACACACACACACACACACACACACACACACACACACACACACACACACACACACACACACACACACAGCTACTAAAGTGTTAGGTCCCCATTCTTTTTCTTCCTTATGCTGCTGTCCTCCTGTATTTCGGAGTTGGAATAATACTGAGCTAAAGTACAGATGGCTGTTTTTCATTGATTTTTTTTAAGTACTCAAAGAAAAAGCACATTCTGACTATAAACAATGTGTTTTTTCTATTTGACTCATGTGAAATTTGTGAGACATTCATTTGTTTACTTATTTACAACGGATCCATTTTTAAAAATATTTTTAATTAAACCAAATGTTTATGGTGGTGCAGTGGCTCACAGCAAGAAGGTCCTGGGTTCTATCCATGGAGTGTACAATGTGTTTCCTCCCATTGTTTATAGGCCTGTGATTGGCTTCTCTAAATTGCTCATGGTGGTCTGTCTCTATGTTGCCCTGCAATGGGTTTGGCTTCTTGTCCAGGGTGAACCCTGTCTCATACCCATAGTCAGCTTCCCCATGACCCGAAACAGATACGTAAGTGGTTTGGACAGTTAATTAAAATACTTTCATGTGTGCTCTTATTTTGAACTGTGCTCAAAACATTTACTTTCTTACTCCTTTGCTAAAATAATGGGCAAGAAACCTTTTTTATTTTAGAGAAGAGCATATTTTAAATTGACTAATTAGAAATGTGGGCATTTTGACTGTAACCAGAGTCCTACAGCACTTGGCTTTTCAGCTGCTTCTATGCTCAATCAGAAGCTGGCACTGTTCAATAAGTAATGAGCACAGAGACAAACACAAATGCACACAGCAAGCAAATGTGTACAGTAAGTGAGCAGTAGGCATAGGTAAGCACACATTAGTATTCAGGTCTTTTCTCATAATCCGGGCACACAACAAATGTCCTGCTCAGCACTGGTGTGTAGGAATCAGGCCAGCGCCATGCTAATGAAATGCTTCTGTCAGCCAGGGAGATGGATGCCCATTATCAGAGCTAATGTGTGTGAGGCGGGAGCACCGTGTGTGTCTGAGTGCTTCACTTTAGCTCTTGTCAGATGCACTCTTGCTGTCACTTCCCATCCAGTCCCACACACACACACACACACACACACACACACACACACACACACACACACACACACACACACATAGGGGGAGGAGGGTGCTTCATAATAGGCAAACGATTTAATGCAATTTTGCTCTCCTTCATCAGTTCAGCCAAGAGTAGGGAGTTGTGCATTCAAATGAAAATCCCCAGAGTTTTTAACATAATCTCTATCAGGTGCAACTGAAACATCCATCTTAAAAAGAATGGATATCCAATATACACAGGTGAGGCATTTTATTAGGTACCCCTTTTCATTTTTATAATTTACAATTAAAGACTGAAGTCCTGTTTCTCAGCATCATTATTTAGCCCCATTTACTCAATTAATCAGGTCCCCCACAGGACAAATCACTACAGCACTGAGAATTGTCCACTAGCCCAAAAACTGACCACTGATGAAGAATTATAGGTTATTTAATCAATGACTTTACATCCGCAATGTGGGCCAAGAGCTTCTATGAGTCTAGAGTGGATATTGAGTGAACATTATGATCCACTAAGTGTAGCACGCACACACTCATGTGCTTCCACTATGTCAGTGTCACCGCTGGTGGACCCTAGTGGTCCTGCGGGGGATGAATGGGATAAAGGGGGTCTAACAGAAGATGCAGCATAAACTACAAATTGCTCCCATATGGCAAATGGAGCAGATCAAATGGACAATGAGTAAAACACAGTAGGTTTACCCAAACCACAATAGGTTTCTACTGGGCTGGGAGGTTGGTTTGCAAATGGGAGATATTCATGCAAAAATTCATGCAATTTTACTCCTAACTCTAACATACAAAATCTAAAATACATCATCAAAATGTTGCCAAAAAAAGACAAGAAATAAAACATCTAGCAAAAATAAACATTAGCTGACAGATTTCTTCAGATACCTAAAGACAATTGCGAGTTTTACTGCATAAGTATTATATTTGCTTTACTAAAATGGTTTGTTGAATAAGTAAATTGAGAGTCATACAGCCCTAGTCCATTATTAACAGTCTGCTGCAGATGAAAACCCTTCATCTGGTAAAGAACATTGAGGTTATTTACATTTGAAAATGTTTTTTAAGAGCTGCACACCATTGATGAGCATGGTTCTCACACCAGTCCTTGGTTCTCCAGATGGGGGCATTTTTATTCTCTTTCACTGTGTTGCAGGTTCAAAACATGTACCATCAAGGGAACCCTGGAGACAGATTCGAAAACCACTGAAACTAAATGTGAATGAGTAAATTGGAACTGAATAAAAAGCAGATTTCTCATGAATAAACTTCATAATTTACTGGTTTGGACTTTACCTTTAACATGGTTATTAACAGTATGTTACAGATGTAATAAACAATGCTAAAATGCTATTTTAAATAGTGTGCAGAAAGCATGCTCTTTTTTTAGGAAGCACAAACTGTGTTTACCTATAGCTACAAAGTCAGGTTATGTTTAAGGGAGGACACTGCAAGGCTTACTTTGGCTCTCCATGCTGTTGAATAACTTTAGATTCTCACCTTTAGTGTCCGTGTGATACTAAAGTAGGACATGAGGTTTATACCGATCCCTTGGGCTCTAGTACTGAATGTTCTGACCTTGAGAAAGGTTTTTTAAGAGGTTGCCTTAGTTTGTACTGTGTGTGTGTGTGCGTGCGTGTGGTGTGCGTGCGTGTGGTGTGTGTGCGTGTGGTGTGCGTGTGTGTGTGTGTGTGTGTGTGTGTGTGGTTGTCTTTGCTGAATTGACACAAAATGAGTTATTGATCCACCAGCGACATCCTGAGTCCTTAACACACATGCACACACATGCACACTTGATTTTTTACAATGTTATGATTTAAGGTCATACAGGTGGCCCATACACTCCATTATTCCCCACACAATAAATCTATTACTCATTTTCTTTTGGGGGGTGGCTTTATGGGTCAGTGTTTTATGTTAAAGTTCAAGAATTTTTACTTTGTATTTTTACTTGTATATGCTCTGATCACTTAATTTCAGCCTAAGGGCAAAACCTTTAATGTAAAGAGCAGTCTCCAGGAACCCAGGACTTTCATCACATGATCAGCAATTATCTTGTGTAAGTGTAAGAGATTTGACCTGCATGGGAGGTGTGTCAGACAAAAAGAACAGAGCAAGACTACAGTTTACAAAGAACATACAGTATAGACATTTTGGAATAATGTAGATAGAATTGTTTGGTCACAATAACAGCACACTTGTATCATGTGGACCTACTTTTTTTCAGAATAAGAAACTTACACCAGCTATGAGACATGATGGTGGACATGTTATGGTTTGGGGTTGCTTTGCTGCCTCAGGGAATGGACAGCTTGCAATCATTAATGCAATTATGAGTTCTGCATCATATCTAAGATTGTGTAATGTGTGCCCATCAAGTTGAACAAGAAGTGGACCTTTCAACAGGGTCATCTAAACATACTATCAAATCCATGAAGGAGTGGCTCGCAAAGAAAAGAGTTTTTTGGGTTTTTTTGAATTTCCATTAAACTTTTGGTATTGGTATTTGCAAGATAACTCTCAAACATCCTGAACTCAGTTGAAGGAACTTTGCATAGAAGACTGGTTGAATTTTTCTCAGGTAAGTAATGCATGATGTGAAAGAAAATGTCATTCACTAAACAGTCCACCATCTTCCATTGTTCCATGGTCTGATGGTTATGTCGGTTATCAAGAAAAGCTTATGTAAGGGTCATTTCTTATATGAATACCACCCTTCAGGAAAGTGTTTCCAGTAACACTTTAAAGATGGGTGTCATTCATTACAACTACATAAGCCTTTCACAGCAGCTGGATTGTATATAGAGCTGTATAAAGCTAATTGCAGCAAGCATAATTTCTAAGGTGAAATCTTGTTGGAATAAGCCATTTATAAATATGTATGTATGATTATTGCAGTTGGAATGAAAGGCTTATGTAGGATTTGCCCTTGAGGAAAGCATTAGAGTGTTGTGTTATCTTTGTAAAAAAACACTTTGCAAAGTCAGATGTATGTGGTTGGTCCTAACATTGTCTGATTCTCTGCTTTCCAAAGTCACAGTAATGGTGAATGGTTTGCTTAGGGCACCCAAAAAGTGCTGATGCAGAGACTGAGTTCACTCGTCTGTGGATAAACCATTACTTCAGCCTGGAGGAACGATGTGTATATATTCACAGAGGAGGAGCTTTTGTCACCATTCAAGTGCTAGTGCTATTAGTGTTCATGGTCAAATGAAACACAGTGATAGAAAACAAGCTTCCACAAAAACAAACACAAAAATGTGTTTTCCTCCCATTCATTGTGTTTTCTCTTTCAACACTAGACTCAACAGGGTGTATGGTTCAGGTGCTCGCCCTTTTATGTCCCCAATCTCTTCTATAATGAAGGACGTGCGTGTTTGTGTGTGTGTGTGTGTGTGTGTGTGTTTCAGCATTAATGCACCTGCTCAAGCACAGAGACAGACCATTATCATGGCATTACAGCCTGCTCTCACCTCCTTCAGCCCTTACTACATCCATTCAATCTCACCATGAATATAACACAATTACACACACGCACACGTACACGCACACGCACACGCACACGCACACACACACGCACACACACACACACACACACACACACACCACACGCACACACAAACTGATATCCCCTGCTCACACACAGAGAATGAAGCCTCTCTCCACATGATATGGAGTCATTTTCCCCCGTTAGGCAGTAATTATCCCAGATAAGGGGCAATTAGGGATGGTATTTGGTAATGACCAGCACTGGATGTGTTTAATTACAGACCCCTCCAGTGCAGCGTCTGATTCCTGTAATGGAGAAGACCTTCATTTAATGGAGGCGAGAGACAGACCTGCAAAGTGAGAAAGAGGCCAAGAGAAGCAGTGACAAGACACAGAGACCGAGTGAGAGAGAAGAAAGAAAGGTGAGAAAGGACTAAAGAAAATGGTGATAGAAGATGGAGAGAACAAACTAAATAAAGAAAGAAAGAAAAAATTAAAATGTGAGAAGGGACAAAAGATGAAGAGAAAAAACAAACAAAGAAAAAAGAATGAAAGAAAAAAATAGAAAGAAAGAATGGGTTAGAGAGAGCACTAAAAGAAAAGAATGATAGAAAGAAAGAAAGAAAGAAAGAAAGAAAGAAAGAAAGAAAGAAAGAAAGAAAGAAAGAAAGAAAGAAGAATTAAAAGGGGCTGGAGACAGAAAAAGAGGAAAGACTTAAGAGAAAAAAACGAGAGAGGAGACTAAAAGAAGGTGAAAGAGAGAAAGAACATTAAGAAGAAGAGCAAGTGGAAAGCGAAACAGAGAGGAAAAGAGTTAAGGGAAATTAGAGAAAGACAGAGAAAGAGTGGAGAGAGAGAGAGAATGAGAGAGAGAATAAACCACTGGAGAGAGCGATACAGAATGGACAGACTGCAGGTGAATGTGCTGAGATACAGCCTTCTTTCTTCTGTGCCCAGTTTTGCGTTCCGGGTCACGACCCTGGCTGCTGTTAGGGGAATACGCTGTGATCTGAGTGCCAGCAGGGCGAAAGCCAAAGGTTAGAGCGCGGGGAAGGAATCCGTGGCCGGACGCAGGACTGGAAAGATGACCCTTGTCTGTGTGCCGACTCTGGACGACTCCCGAAATAGACAGGAAAATCTCACTAAGCATAAACACGGCTTCTGCTATGGCAATCTAACAGCTATTCTCAATCCCTCACTATCAATAAATCATCACCCGCACTTCAGCAGCAGGCTAAATAAAATCATTAAGGCCGTTACAGTATCTCACTACAGTGTGGCTGCCGGATATGCTTCACAGTTTCCATTAGAGTCTACACTTCCATCTCTGCTTTATCAGCCCTTTTCCATCTACTGGACTCGATCTAATGCCCCTTTTCACTATACATGAGACATACAGTACATATCATTGCACCACTTTCTGCACACTGTGACTGTGTTTACTGCTGCCAGGACTCCACAGAACCAGGTGAAGCACTGCATTCCTCTCTCCCTGTTCACTTTGTGATGATCTAGTCAATTTGGATGGTTTTCTATACAGTTCCAAGATAGAAAGAAATAATAATAATTTAGGATGAGGAAGAAAAGAATCATGGAAAAGAATGTTTTTTTAACACCAATATAATGGTTGGAAAAGATACACAGTCTCAAAGAGATTGAGTTCCAGAGTTTAGGAACAATAGCACTGAAGGAGCCCATAGTAAAAAGACGGGTAAGGAGGACCATCAGATGGTTGGTGCTAGATGAACTGAGGGAGTGAGATGGGGTCTAGGGCTGGAGAAGTTCACCAATGTGTAGGGGAGCAAGATTGTAGTCCAGGTCTGGATTTCTGGATTTCATGCAGCTTAAGTTTGTTGAAACTGACAACGTAAAGCTTCTTGTCTGAAACACCCATAACAACAAGTTTTATGAAGCAATAAAAACTCTGATAACACATCAGGTGATGATGTCAGGCAACATAATTTCAAATGATCTATTGGACAATGGAATGAGATGTTCCTTAACGTAATGTGGGGTAGATCATTTTGTAGTTTGTTCAACCAAATGCTTTTTTTTATTATTATTATTGTCTATATTTATTAAATGGACTTAATTATTTTAATTGGCTTTATCTTCACATTCGCAGCATTACACAGAGAACAAGTTCCTTTGGGATCTAAAATGAAAATATTACTGGAAAGATGCAGTCCTCAGTCCTCAAGAAGCAGTGTATTATGGTTGAAAAATACATAAGGTGCGATCATCAAGACATCTTTGAAGTTCAGTTTTAAAGGCTTAACAAGCAAAGAAAATAAAAACAAATAGCGAATTAAATAGTGACTAAACCTAAGATTTCTCTGGATTTTTACTGTACTTGCACTTGCTCAATCATTTGTGCCACCTTATCTGACTATCTGACTTACTGGTGCATGTAGTTTTCATATCAGTGTATGAGCAGTGAAAGTGCAACACTCAGCAACCGATGAAGACATCGGTGGGGAGCGTGAAGCAGTGTGATGACTGGCCCTGACCTAACAACCTTGTGACCCCTGACCGTGGTTCCCATCTTTCAAGTTCCATTTTTAGAAGATTTAGTGGTTGTTCCCAAGGGAACCTACCGTAGAAGTATCTGTCCTTCGTCTTACAATGATATGCAGTATCTGACAAAAGTGAGCACACCCCTCACATTTTTGTAAATATTGTATTATATACTTTAATGGGACAACACTGAAGATATAACACTTTGATACAATGTAAAGTAGTCAGTGTACAGCTTGTATAACTGTGTGAATTTACTGTCCCCTCAAAATAACTCAACACACAGCCATTAATGTCAAAACAACTGGCATCTAAATTGAGTACACACCTAAGTAAAAATGTCCAAATTGTGCCCAATTAGCCATTTTCCCTTCCTGGTGTCATGTGACTAGTTAGTGTTACAAGGTCTCAGGTCCGAATGGGGAGCAGGTGTGTTAAATTTAGGTTTAACTCAGGTTTTCTCACACTCTCTCATACTGGCCACTGGAAGTTCAAAATGGCAGCTCATTGAAAGGACACTCTGAGGATCTGAATTGTTACTCTGCATAAATATGGTGTAGGCTATAATAAGATTTCCAACACCCTAAAACTGAGCTGCAGCAAGGTGCCCAAGACAGTACAGTACAGCGGTTTAACAGGACAGGTTCTACTCAGAACAGGCCTCACCATGGTTGACCAAAAAAGTTGAGTACACATGCTCAGTGTCATATCTAGAGATTTTGAAAATGTCTTCAGCATTGCTGCAGAGGTTGTAGGTGTTGGGGGTCAGTCTGTCAGTGCTCAGACAATATGCTGCATACTGCATCAAATCGGTCTGCATGACAATCTCCATAGAAGCCAGCCTGGAACCATGTTCTGTGGTCTGATGAGACCAAGCTACATTTATTTGGTTCAGATGATGTCAAGCATGTGTGGTGAAGATCAGGTGAGGAGTACAAAGACAAGTGTGTCTTGCCTACAGTTAAGCATGGTGGTGGGAGTGTCATAGATTGGGGGCTGTATGAATGACCTACAGTTAATTGCAGGAACCATAAAGGCCAACATGACATACTAAAGCAGAGCATGATCTTCTCCCTTCAGAAACTGGGCTGCAGGACAGTATTTCACCATAATAACTAACCCAAGCACACCTCCAAAATGACCACTGCCTTGCTAAAGAACCCAAAGGTAAATATGTTGGATTGGCTAAGCATGTCTCCACACCTAAACCCTATAGAGCATCTGTGGGGCATACGTAATTGGAAGGTCTCTAACATCTACCAACGCCGTGATGTTGTCATGGAGGAGTGTAAAAAGATTCCAGTGGCAACTCCATGCATGTAATCACTTTTGTTGTCAATGGTTCAGAACTGTGTTGAGTTACAGCAGATTTACATTGCTAATCAAGCTGTACATGGATTACATTGTTTCAAACTGTCAACACTTCAGTGTTGTTTCATGAAAAGATATATTAGGGGTGTATTTACTTTTGTAAGATACTGTACTATCACAGGATAGATGCGTAGATGATCAATATTAAGCTTGCATAGAAAAAATTCAGTTTTACGTACCACTAAATCATAGTGTGAAAATACAAAAATTAATTTTTGATTACTAAAAATAAAAACCTTCACAAAGAGACCAGCTGGAAGTTGCAGTTATAGAAGCAACAAATATCTACAACAGATAACATCTATGAATTGTTTTTTGTTAAACTGTACTTTTCTCATTTACAATAATACCTGCCATTTTTAGAGAGTTCTCTTACTTTTTAAATTTCTATAATTTCTCCTATTTCCATGTGACTTTCCATTGTAGCGTTGCACAAAATTTTCTAAGTTGACAAAACACAGTTGGGAATAGTATGTGTTTCCTGTTCCATCACTTTTAAACTGCCTATACAGTGCCTTCTATAATGTTAGGGCAAAAACACATTTTTCTTTGATTTACCCCTCTGCTCCTCAGTGTAAAAAATTTAATCAAACAATTCAGATGTGCACATTCCAGACACAAATTTCAAGTTATTTGCATACATTTAGTTTAATCATGTAAGAATTACAGCACATTTTATACCAGACCCCTTATTTTAGGGCACCTTAATGTTTGGGACAATTGGCTTCACTAGTGTTTGTGATTCCTCAGGTATGTATCATTCCATTATTAGTGCAAGGATATGATACTGAGGCTTTCTTCAGCCATCTGGAGTCTGCAGTTGCCATTGTGGAGAAAAACTGTCAAGGAAGCTATTATGAGTCTGAAAAACAAAAATAGAACCATTGACATCAGTCAAACCTTAGGATTACCAAAATTAACAGTCTGGAATATAATATAATATAAGAAAGAATGCAATGGTGAGCTTTGTAATCGCTAATGGAATGGTAGGTCAATAAGACCTCCACTTCTGATAACAGATGAATCCTCACTATGGTAAAGAAAAATCAACAAACTCTTGTCCAAAAGAACAGACATAGTCTTCAGGAAGCAGGTGTCAGATACTATCACTAGTTAGCCATGAAAACAGGATGGTCAGATTACAGTTTGTGTAAAATTACTTAAACGAGCTCGCAGAATTCTGGAAAAATTTGTTATGGACAGATGGGACAAAGATGAATCTGTATCAGAGTGATGGCGGGAGGAAAGTGAGGAGATGAAAAGAAACTGCCCAAGATTGCAGTTGCACAATGAATTCTGAGGTGTATAGAAACATCTTAGCAGACTTCATGCAGTTATTGCATGCCAGGGATACTCAACAAAGCCCCAAACAGCTTTAATATATCTACCATTACTTTTACCCAAAATCAAGGTGCCCTGAAATGAAGAGTGCTCTCTTTCTTTCTCTCTTTCTCTCTATGCCCTCTGTCTCACTCTCATTTTTGCATACCTGCTCATTTGCATTCATTAATACCTGTCATATTTCAGGCAGTGCTATTACTTTTTCTTTTCCTGACAGGCTATAATTCTCTCTCTCTCTCTCTCTCTCTCTCTCTCTCTCTCTCTCTCTCTCTCTCTCTCTCTCTCTCTCTCTCTC
>JBBIGC010000125.1:18423809-18434585 GCA_037576955.1 Lepidarchus adonis | reverse complement strand
CACACACACACACACACACACACACACACACACACACACACACACACACACACACACACACACACACACACATGTTAGTGGCATAAGTTAAGGTGTGAATTTATCAAAATACTGTACCATTGACCCACTCTTTAAAAGGCCAAAACACTTGCAGTGACCTTTGGTATGGGATTTAAGTTGATGGACATCGCTTTGTCTGATGATTTATTGATTTCACCTTTAGAATCACAGTCATTTTGCTTCATTTTCTTTTTCAAACTGCTTTTTATGTACTTTCCAATTCTGTGCTGGGTATTTTCATCAACCTCGACCTCGGTTATGACAATTCTCAACCATGTTAGCATTTTTATTTAGCACATATGTGATTTAGCCCTATCACCATATCAATTTTACATGATTATTAGTTTGACTTTATTACATTTTTATTAAATGTTTGTTTGTTTGTTTTAATAAATAAATGGTTACTGCCAAGACAAATGTCTTTACAATGTTGGAAGTCTGTAAGAGTGGCAGCCATGACCAACACTGTCCATGCCAAAGCTGTTAACTTTGTGTCTAGACTCTACAATCATACCATTAATGTTTCTGCAGTATAATTTACAGTTTGATCAGAAAAATGGTCAGTAGTGGTGCCTTTTAGACTTCATTCTGTTTGCTTTGTGTCTCCACTCTTTTCTGTAGAAACGCCAGGCACTTTTGCATCATTGTAACAAATGTCTACCCTGACTCTATTAGTGGTTTAGGCTGTAGACCACATAGTCTACAGGGTTCGCTGTAGATGGTGGTTGCAAATCTTTCTAATCAGAGTCCATGTGAAATGTAATCCATTCATGCACTGCAGCTGGACCATCATTTGGCCAATGAGGTCATGTCAACTCAGAAAATATAGACAAAGTCCAGCAACATGATGCTTTTGAACCAGAGGCAGATTTTTTTGTTGAAAGCAGGGCACTCTATGAAATAACACACTCTTCAAAATGCCTTTGAACTCTTTTGATTTTTTGTTATCGTCCCTGCACCACCACCACTCCTTACCGCCAATCCACCAGCTACATTCTTTAAAATAATAATCCTTTATGTTACAGTGAAGGAAAACTAGCATTTATACATTATTTTTGTAAATTAATTTTCTTCCCAAGCACATCTGGGCAGGATTGCAAGTCCAAATCCTGGTTCAAACACCAGTGATGTACCCTTTAGCAAAGTACTGTCCCTGTCCTTTCCTCCCAGGGTGCTTTTGATAGCTACACGCTGTTCCACATGTGGATGGGTTAAATGTAGAGGTCACATTTTGTAGTCATGTTTTGCCTGGAGACATCTACAAGCTTGTAGCAGCAGTCTGGCCCAGCGGTTTTGGCCCACTTCTCTTGGCCCACAGTCATCCAGTAGGTTTGAAGTTGTCACAAAGCAGCTTCATAAAATACAGATCCAAGCCCCTATTGAGCAATCCAAAGGTGACAAAGGTAAGGAAAAACTTGCTAAACTGTGGGAAGAAATCATGGGAGGAACCAACCCCAGAAGGGGAATCCATCCTCCTTTGGTTCGACACTGTATAGTAATAACAGAAAAAAGTACATAAAAAGAAATAAAAAATAAAAGAAAGAATAATATTCTTTCTTATATTAGAGTTACTTTCAGTTATTTGGAGAATGGTTCTGTCCATATGCGCTCTTTTCAGTAGGAATGAGTGGGTTCCAGCATATCAAGGTTTGGTCTGTATCAGCACAGTCCGAGCAGCTGAGTGGGACAGCATCACTGATATCTCAACAGAGTAGAGAAAGACAGAGAGACAGACAGAGAGAAAGTTAGCGATGCTCAATGTTGCAAGTAATGAAGAACAATATACATTGCTCCGGCAAGCCTCTCTATGACAGCACAGCTAAAGGGGAGAGCCAGGGGGTACCAGGCGTCCTGGAACGAAAGGCAGCCAACCACTTGATCGTTAACAAACCAGAGTGAAATTGGGTCAGACTGGGGCACATCAGTATCCAAACATCCCAGTTTACCAGAAACCTATATGCCTGAGAACCATCTGGATCTACCCCTTGTCTAGTCCCTCTGATGAACTCACAATGTTAAAGTTCTCAATCGATTTTTTTTCCTTTTTACAAAACAGTTGTGAATTATTTTTCATACTGCAACCCATATTAGTTCAGACATAATTTTGGAGCTTCTATTTAACCTTCCTTATCATTAGAATGATAACCTCTGTCTGGGGAAAATTTTGTTATGGTTCCATAAACTTCCTATTTCACACTTCTGAACAGACATATATATTGACATTCAGTATTGTTTAATAATGTCCCTGAGCACTTTAGGAAAATCCTCTTAACTTTTTACCCAAGAACATTTTTGCTGCATTTGTGTTCAAGACAAACATTTACAGCATAATATAAAACATATATCCACATAAAGGACCAACATTGAATGGTTCTACAAGGAACAAAAGTATAATTCTATTGCATCTTTCCAAGTAAATCTTTATATTACTATATAAATATAATATATATTTATAATATATTTTGAAAAGACGTGTGTTCATCTCGAGCTGAGAGAACTGCTTCCTCTATAAAGGCATTTGGCTGTCTGATTAAACCCCATTCCTCTCTTGGCTTTCAGGTGGTTGTCAATGTCTGTCTGTCAAGGTCTGGCACAGTTTCCATTCAGTTTCTGCAACACTGATAAATACACTGTAATGATAAACAGTCAAAGAGACTTGATTCCAGCATTGTTAGCATTTCTCTCATATGAAGTGGATTGAAAAGCATGCTGGGTAATGACTGTCAGGTGGGGGTCTTCTTCTGTGTTCTTCCAAGAATATGCTTTGTTCTCAAAAATTCCACACAATACAGTGTCTTCTAATTTCCACATTCCTTTTGGAGTGGTCAGATAGATATTACAGATGTCATGTTCTAGTCCAATGTTCTGAAAAAAATCAATAAGGGTATTCTGAAGTTATGCAGAAGAATTGGAAATTGTGGGCAGATGCCAATATCTGTTATCTTTTATATACACATCTGCCAGTGTAGATACAAATGCTGATGAATACACAATGACTTGGATTAGCATTATGAAGAAATATAACATTTATGTCTACAGGTTTGCAAATGCAGTAAAATGAATAAAATGCTGCCATTTATTAGCATCCAGTGACATCTTGGTCTGAAACATCAGTCAAACCCAAACATCTGTCCAATGTTAATACGCATAATTTTGAGCAGATTTCTTATATGCAATGATAATTCTGCATTCCTAAGATACATGTTGAATTTCCTAAAGAACATTTTAATGTACAATACATTTTGTACACAAGATAGAAAAGAATCTTTTATAATATCAATTTAAAGCATTTACACAAAAAGCAATGGTTCTTAGCAAAGACAGCTTTGTTAGAGCTGTACAGCAAAGTTAAGAACCATTATGGAACATTTATTTTTAAGCAGAGAGCTATTTATGGATGTAAAGCACTTCTTTCTGCTACATTCTAAAATATTGTTAGATCTTGTTTACAGGTTTCTGAGGAATTTGTATGTGCTGGAGCCTTGGCCTCCAAATCTATGGCACCTGGAATCTATTTGTCTGTCTGTTGAGATAATGGTGGACAGTAGTGTGAGATGAAGCCCATAAAAGTGTGAGCTCTCAGCAGAGTCTGATATAACCAACGACAACGTGTTAGCATGTTTAAGAAACTACTAATGACGCAAAATGTTTTGGATCTAAGGGCTGCTGGAGGAAAGTTTGATGTGTTAGAGAAACAATGGTGTAAATAATGTCCATTTGATCAAACTTCTCCTTGACTAATCAAGACATGACATGTATAAACACGAAGTAGACTTTCCATCTGGAGAGCAGTTGTTTGTTCTGTCATGTTAAGTACAACATAATCAGACAAATCTTCAGGCGACTAAAGCGTTCAATAACTGATGTCAGGTTTGAAAACATATTGGCATACCTACATGAAGTTTATCAGTGCAGACGTCATTTATTTTGTACGGATATGGAGATAAACAAGGCTGTGAGAAATGTAAAATGTGTTTGGAGATTTCAGCAACATTGCGCTCGTTCTTCTAAATGTTTGATTGCCGATAAACATCGCCCCTCTCAGCCGGGAGCCAGCTGATTAAAGACTCTGAGAAATTTGACTTGGGTTGGGTTTGATATCTTAACACTGTTTGTTCCAAGAGTTCGAGTTTGTACCAAAAACAGCCATCAAACCCTTTATTAAACCCAGGCCTGGTCACCCTGGTCACACAAAAGAACCCTTTTGCATGATCAGGTCACATTCACGTGGGCGAATGTGATCTATTTACGGTTTCACAGATATGATTGGACCATTTAAGCCGGGAATCGCTAACCTCACACATTCTGGTGGCTTGCCTTGGCGCTTGTATACAGAAAGGCTATTTTCTTTTTAGCACACTCTCACATAATTATGCAGTCATGTGAATGTGCAAGTCTGGGACAGCTTCTCCAGTAGCTCCATTCAAACTGTAAAGGCCAGCGGGAAATCATGGGCTGAGTGGAATGCCTTTTGGCAGGTGCTCCAATTTGTGAACCCTACCTAAGCTGGTGGGCCCCTGCTGGTCCTGAGGGGCCACTTCCACTCTCTTCAGTACCTGTGAGAATGAGTGGCTTGCTTTCCAAGTCTCCAGTCTGATTAGGCAGGAGGGGTTTCAGGGAAGTCGTAAGCTCTCAGAGCTGCTTGTGGTTTCTAATTTGGAGCTCTTGACGAGCATTCAGATCATTTTGTGGCGACTGCAGAATAACTTCCACTCTGGGAGCTGGTATGTTGGGAGAGGAGACTGATTCCTCTCTGCGTGATTAAGCAATCAGGCCCTGTGATGAAGCTTGGGAAAGGTAAACACTGCAACTCCTTTAGAAGTGATTGTGGTTCCTTTTGTGTCTATTAGGCTGAGTGAAATAAAAAGCAGTTCCTCTTATAGTTACTTCGTGGAAAAGACTATGTCATATGGTAAAAAATGGTGATGGAATGCCAAACTGAATGGTTCATTAATTTAGTTTGTCATTTCTACCCTGGTTCACATTTAGCATGCTAATTGATCAATCCACCCAGGTAATCACGGCTAATTATTCCAGTGGAATAGAATGCACCTCCTTGGCCAAAAAAAACTAATTCACTCAGCTTGTTTTCATGATCTTGACTATTTACTGTGATTCAGTTTTGTGCCTTTAAAGACAAGAACATGTCTGTAAATCATGTCTCTAAATGATCTCTGATTTAGCCTGAGATGTTTGTTTTAAGATTAAAACTTGGATAAACTGTGGTGCATACCGATTATTCCTTTCATTCTCCCTTCACACATGTCTTCTCCCTCTGTTTTTCGAATTGTGGCTTACTGAGATGCAGCAGAAGCCATCGGTCAATGGGAACTAAGGCAGTGGCCGTCCAGCAGGCATGCACAGTGATGGCCCTCACTCCAGATAAACGCATGAGCTCCTGCAGGGATTTGTATTCATCATTTCTTGGAGCATCCCTGAGCGCCGGGCTCTCCACACAGCTGGAATGGATATGTTCTTGAGAGGAATCCGAAGCATGAATCGATAATTACAGCGGTCGCAGTGTGAGGTAATTACACATGCCTGTAGGAGTGATAGCGCTGAGCCGCTTTACAGTAAAACTATTCCGAAATGTAAAAAAGCCCTAATGGCGCCAGAGGAAGCATTGCTAGAGGCCCTTTCAGAAAGTAGGTTAGTGCTTCATTTATGAGTGTGTTTTTTAATGTACTGTGATTATGAGCTAAGTTTGTAAATGAACTAAGTTGTAAAAGAATTTCCAGCAAGAGCGGTTGAAAAGAACTTTCAAAATGATGTAGTTTCTGCTCTGGTTTGGTTATTTGTTGTGTTTTCTGTCATCCAGAATCAAAGGGGAATTAAGGGAAAGAGGATTCGCATCATTTGCAGCATAATGGATAAAAAATGAGGCCTTTTCTTTATACTTTTTTAACTTCACACATCTAATCAATTATTCCATGTCTTTAAAGTCTTTGCTGGCACACAATTACTCCTTTAAGACAAAAACAATGACATTATTTGTTCCAAGACTTTGCATGGTGTAACAGGACGGATCTGATGAGACTTCACAATGGCAACCCTGACTGTTTATGCCCCATAGCTTTGTTCTGTATAACAAATGACAGTGCACTCCATGCTCCTTCTCACACACACAAGTAGGAGCATTGCTGATTTTCCAATACCACAGCGTTTTCCAAGCAGAGTGCAGAGGGAAGGCATTAGGGAAAGCAAGCACTGATTTTCAACATTGTCCACTGTGTAAACCAAGCAACGGCCATTTGGATGATGCCCCTCAGAGAATTGACCCACACCCTGTGTGTGCGTGTGGCTGTGTGTGTTCTGGTTATTGTTGCGAATGTGATTTTATCCCATAGCATTTTGGGCCCCGTTAGGCCTCTTTTACCATCTGCTTTCTCTCCCAAGTGTGCGTGTGTGTATTATGTGTTAGTAAAGGTACAGTACTGTTTGAGTCCTCGGGACACAGTGTTAGGCAAAACAGTGGGCTTGGCTACAGGGGATGGTGATTGAGTTTGAAATGGAGCAGGTCAGCCCTAGGGTATCAGAGCTGCCTTAATGGACCTGTTTGAAGCCTTCAGGGGCCAGGGGTAAGGGAAAGGGTCACCCCGGGGTCATGTTTGCTCAGTGCGTTCCGGAGCGTGCCGAATGCCAATCCATTTTTCCCTGACCGAGCGTGTGCGGCCCTGCATCTGGATGCCATTGGGATCTGACAGAGAGGGGAAAACCTCTGAACAGTTGTGGCGGGACAGGGCGGGGGTTTAATACAAGCAAAAACTCCAGACTTTATCAAATTATGAATAAGTTATCTGGATTTTTGAGCAAATTATCTGAATTTTTAACACACCACGGGCCAAAAGCAGTCTCGACACTGCACATTGTCAAACGTGTACGAATAACCCGAATGTGACATATTTATGTGGATATGCCTGCCGGTTTGGGATTAGGGAATGAAGCATGGCAAAGTTTCGGTTTCTAGCCGCACCATACGGCCAGTCATATCTCATTAAAGTCGAGCGTCGGATCCGCATGTGCAGCAGCTAACGAGAGTGGCTGTTAAAGTGAGGCAGGCTTGCTACAGGGCAATGGTAACAAGAGCCTGGGTTGTGACAAAAGGAGGTGAGAAGCTTGGCAGGGGCTTCCAACCAAGCCAGCAGCTCACTCACACTCAACGCCACCTTCCCATCCAGCTCTGAGCGCTTGGCACCATTAGCGACTGCAAAGGTTAGCTCAAAACCACTGGACTGTGACTCTACAGCATAATCAATTGTTGGACGGGAATCTCACCTAGACCATAAAAATAAGAACAGAGCCATTCACTGAACTGCCTTGATGCTGTCCCCAAGAGTGTAAAAACATGTTAGCATGCTTTACGATGCATCATTATATTTTTAACACTGTGAGCTACATTGTAACTGAGCTGTATTGTGGAATTATGAACCTGGAGTACACACCAAAGGCAAGCTGGTAAGAAGGAATGTGTTTCACCGCAAACATAAACAGATATGTCCTATGGCTTTTTTGGCTGTCATATTTAATGATCTGAAAAATCTAGCTGCAATTCTACACCGGAACAAATCACTGTGTTTGGAAATGAGCGGACTGAGACATTTGTGAATGGGGGGTTTTCAGTTACAGACACCAGGTCCAGCTGCTGCAGGCATTTTACACCAAACATTGCAGTTTCAGTGACTGTGAAATGTGATAAATAAAGGCTACACCTATAGCTTTAAAATCAGTGCCACACAAATACTTTCCAAAGCCAAATATTTATTTTCCATATTTATTACAAGGCCACAGTTGTAAGTAGGTCTGTTAAATTTTTAATATGGTGTCTTGCATGATACTGTAACATCTTTCCAGTAACACTTTTCATTGGTAATAACTGTTTAAGCATCAGTATGTCCATGTAAAAAACTGCCATTATAGTGCATCTGCAACTAATCTAGTTAAATAATGTACAATAGAGTTTGTACATATTCTTCAGCCAACATGGAGAATACGCCCAACTCTTTGCTATTTGGAAACATTAAAAAAGAAAACCGCAATCAAAACATTCTTCGTGTTTATTGTTTTAATTCTACTTTGTTGCAAATAGGTTTTATAGTCATATTTTTTATTCTCCACCATACCAAAGCAAAATAATACATAACAATCATTCATTTTCCAAACTGCTTATACAATTCATGTCATTGGGAAGCTTGAGGCAATTAACAACAGGCTGAGGCAGGATACACACCTTGGATACACACCTTGGCTAAGAAGATAGAGTAGATAGATAAATAGATTAATTTTTTTTACCGTATTTCCCCAGCGATAGGTCGCTCCACGTTATATGCTGCCCCATTGTATAAGCCGCAGAAAATGCTCCTTATGTTTTAAAAAAATCTGAAGTAAAAGCATCTTGACACACCTTTGCAACTCTATACTGATAGTGACATTATACCATAGTTGAGCATAAACAATTACATTATTACATCCAATATCATGGCACAATGCAATTACTACTCTGCAGAACTAAAGCTCCAGGTCGTTGCTTTTGCGACGCAACGTCTTCAATATCCAAGACAAACGCATGTCCAACATCATCAGCAACAGCAAAGCAGCACAGGCCGCAACTGACAACGTTTACAGACCAAATTTTGAAGGATTTGAAGAAAGATAAGCCTAATAATTTTTGCACTTCAGTGTTGCTAATTTTTTAACTGAAGTATGTACATGTAGATGGATGATTGACATCACTGTACTGCAGTACCTCCACCCTCCAGTCGTTCAAACTAAAATTGAAAGCTCATCTTTTCCCAGCAACAATAAACTTTTGTTCCTTTTATTTCTCGTAAATCTTTCTTTTTCATAGCTTGTATTATACACTAGGATGTAATGTAATGTAGCAAAGGCCTGAAAAAGTTTAAGAGGCTGAATGCAGCAGCGCCATTGAGATGAGAGAACATTGTTACTGATCTGTCTTTGCTTTGCATTGTTTTATAAACTTAACTAATCATTTGGGGATGTCGTCTTTTTGTACTGAATTATACTTTTAGTGAATATGTTTTCATGTTTTTAGATAGGACGCCCCATTTAAGCAAGACCCACTCAATACCAAGGTTGCAAAATCAATGTATAAGCCGCAGCCTTTTGAAGGTTCCTCTGGGAAATTTAATTTCCAGCAGCAGAACACCAACAGACAATTTTATGAAGAACACCAGCTTGCTGCCCTCCAGTAATGTTAGAGATTAATGCAAATGAAGCATTAGATGTCTTTTCCAATGTCTTCTGTACAGTGTAATACTCTTGCCCAGGCAGGGAAGTGGACCGCAGTCTACAACATGGAAGTGTTAGCCACTAGCTGAATAATCTGATCTGAATAATCTCATAATACCCTGAATTGTTCTAGATATTTACACCTCCAGTTCCTACACACCACACTAAAAAAATATGCCCATATTGGATTTGTCTAAACGTTCCTAAAACTTTCAGATCCTTTCTCAAAACCCTCTGGACTCAGCTGCTGCGTGACTGCGGCTTTGCTGCATGGTACATTGGCTGTTGGCCCATTATCGGATGTTCATCCAGTATTAGGATGGTAGGTCATGCTCAGGGAGGCCAATCACTTGGGTTAAACTCTCTCCCCACTGCTCCACAACACACTACAGATCTCTCCAGCTTTAGCTATATTTGCTGTATGTACACCAAGGGAGTGTGATCTACAGCCTTATTCTGACTGTGACCCCCAAGTAACCTGTCTGGGAAGGCAAACGGCCTAGGATAGAGGTTGTGATTGGCTTCAGCTGAAAAATGGTTACCGTCAGACATACGTTCTGAAACTGCACTGAAGCTCCTGCTGCTGGAATCTGAGCTGTCACATGATTTGATATATGGTTCCTAAATTCCTAAAAAGTCATGATGTGTATCAGTTTCGGATGTATATTCAGTACTCTAGTATCAGAAGAAAGATGTAGTATAAGATGCTTACATTCAACCTAGAGAAATGCAGACCAGTAGACCACTCATTTGTGCTCAGTTTATTTCAGTCTTTACCAAATTATAATACTGTTCCTTCTACTCAAGTAGATTTTGGCTTAAGTGATCTACTTCTTCCTCATCTCAAATCTTTTTATATTTAATTCTGATAGTAACTTCTTTGCTTTCCTCTCACTTCCAGCTTCAGCATAAGCTCCTAAAACATTTTCCATACTGGAGATTTAGTCAAGAACTGTTAGTCATGAATAACTTTGAAATTACATATAAACAACACACACAACAACATTGTCACTAAAGGAATGTGCTCACTATTACAGGTTGATTGCAATAGTACAGCTTATGTAAGTATATATACGAATTAATTTCAGTTTTTACTTATGTAATTACATATAATAATATGTATTGTATTGTTGATAAATGTGTTATTATTTAACAAGTAATACTGTAATCCAGCTATAACAGTAAAAACAGGTATCAGTTGTCACCTTTTTATTGCGTGTGTGTGGAGAATCTTGTAATAAACATATTAATGTACACTAGGGATGCACCAATCACAAATGTTCAAGAGTGACTTATTACGCTAAATGAGCACATGAGATGTATTAATATATATATATATATATATATATATATAATATATATATTATGGAAAGCCAAACAGAAAATATTTAATGAAACCTGATATATATGGAATGAACGGCGATATATATGGAATGAAACTTGATATATATTGAATGAAAGCTGATA
>JBBIGC010000125.1:18409301-18423709 GCA_037576955.1 Lepidarchus adonis | reverse complement strand
TCTCTCTCTCTCTCTCTCTCTCTCTCTCTCTCTCTCTCTCTCTCTCTCTCTCTCTCTCTCTCTCTCTCTCTGTGAGGTCAAAGGTGACCGTAGGTCCCATCGTGCCCAAGCTTCAGAGTTATCAGCTTTGTCAGGTTCATGCGTATGGTGGAGCTAGGACCCCCATGCTGTGACCCCTACCCTCTGTCCCTTGAGAATATACTAATGAGAAGCTATAGAGAACAGATGTCACCGCTGCCCATAAAACAACAACCGCCACACTCACTTAGCCAGCGCGTAGAAATATGGCTGCATTTATTCTTGTGTTGAGTCCAGCTCTATTTCTGTTCTGTTCAGCTCTCATCTACTACAATTTTGAAAATGATCCTCATGTACAACTTCCATGTAGTTTTGTTTGCCCAGGCTGCGGTAGCTGTTTTAAATGAACCTCAAATTTCTCTGCTTTTACTGTAGTGGCAACGTCCTTCAGCTGGCACTTTGTAAACTGGCACTTATCCCCACTGTTTCCACCCCCCCATTGCCAAACCATTTCCTTTTTCATTACTTCTTCCATAATCTGTGGAAGGTCTTGCAAATTTGTTCACTCGTGTGAAGTCCCTGGAGACGTCTTCATTCAAGGCCGACTTCAAGAGCGCCACATATGTAATGTGGCTCCATGTACTCCTTTGCCCTGCCCTCGTGTTTGCTATAGGATTTCATTTTCGTTTCTGGAGAGATGCCCTCAGCATGGCGGATGTAATTTCATGACTCTGTGCCTTCGGAATTCTCGATCCATCCTCAGCCGAGATGAAACAGGTTTATTATTACAACGGGGATGTAATATCAACCCATGTGTTTCCACTGGCCAAGAATAATGGCCCGAGCATGGTGTCAAGCACTCATACACCACGACAGAGGGGGAAAAACCACCATGCTTCCGATTTCCCATGAGGCACGAGAATGCCCAGGCCATTTCCGCAAGCGCAAAGACTTGTTTGTGTGTGCAGTCGGTCATTTCAGTGTTTGGGACATGACTTAGATCAGCCATCAGGCCAGCGGCGAGGATGGAAATCTAGAACCACGATGAAAGTTTCTCTTTGTCTGAGGCGATGAAACTAATAGTAATTACTTGTATTGAGATTGCTCCTGTTGGGTCACTGCTTGGTATTGTTTTTCTTGGTGATTCAGTCAGGTCAGACATGAACAAAGTAGTTAAAGTGGGTCAGCTCTGGGAAAGCGGCACCTCCATGGATGGCCATAGATGTCTTATGTGATCCAGATGCGGTGTGCAAACAGGTAGCTTGATCTCATGCGAGGCTCTGGTTACGAGTTGCTCTCTAGCTTTGCCATGACAGGAAGAGAAGGAAAAGAAAGAGGATTTGTGAGCACTGACAGAGAAAGAGGATCTATGCAGTGAGACGGGAAGAGCAATGTCCAGCTGTTGCGAAGCATCAGTTCACACTTACCTCACCCACTAGCAAAGCAGAGCAAAAGTCATGAAACTTAACCTTCAGGACACAAGTTCGCCTCCATATCTATGCGTGTGGAGAAAGCAGTTTTTGCAACTGTATATGCCGTAATGGATATTCATTTTCTGTCGCTCTGTGTGGTCTCTCTCGTGAAACAATGCCTTGCGTAATTGAGGGCTGTGTGTAGATAAGGCAAATTAATTGTTTCTTGGCAGATGAGTGAAGGATGGTGGCTTATCTGCAACAGGAAGCTTGATAAATGATTTTGTCTTTTCATTTCAATTGTTCCCTCTCAACCCAGGCATCCTGTGCAGTAGAGATTGCATAGAACCCAAGGCTGAAAGACCTTAGATAAACCTCGTTTTCCATCTTCCTGACACCTCAGTGGCTTTCTCCCATTGCCACTCCTCATTCCTCTTCCTGTTTTATTTTTAATAAAACAGAAAGTTCAACAAAAAACATGCCACCCAAGCTTCAGACCACATATGTGTAGGATTTTAATTTACGGTGTGGTTATGAACCAACCTCAAACCCCTGCGTAGGCTCAGCAGAAATGAGTGGCTTTATACGTCTAGACAATTCAAGTTTATTGCAGCCTGCTGTTCTGGACTCTGCCTGGCTGGCTTTGGCTGTCCCTTGGCAAATCCCACTGGCACAGATGTCCGCCGAGAGCTATGTCCTGGTGGTTAATAAAACCAGCCCATGCCTGGCATGAAGTGCAGAAGCTGGCATGTTGGATTTGAGGTAGTGGACCTGTTAGACAGCAAGACAGATCTGAAAACTATCGCTTCAGCACCAGGATGGCCCAGAATGGGCTCTGTGATTGAATAATCGAAGAGGCTCTTGGAGGAAATTAGAAAATCGCTCTGCAGGAATTGGGTTATCTAAGTAGAAAATTACAGTATTGATTTTCGTTAGGCCTGTTGCACTAGCCGGCGAGAGTGAATTCGTTTTAGATGCATTCTCTGACCGTCCTGATCGAATTGGCAAGTCTTCAGATTGCGTTTGTCCCATTTGCCTTCCGAGCTTGAACTTCATAGAGCAGCACCTGAAGAACCCATCTTGGATTAATGAAAAAAATGTTTTACTTCAGGACATTTGTCCACATAAACCTTCATCACAGGTTCATGAAGATCTTAGCACCTCTCCCTCCTAAGGTTTCTCAGCTTCAAAGACAGGTTGGCATTCCTTTGTATTGTCTGGATATGTTGGCTGAGCAGTATTCCTACCTCAGTGTCTGGTGTCAAGTTCCTCTCTTTTATGACTGCTCCGATGAGTCCATGATAAATGACAGAGCTGTATTTACTGTGTCAGGGGCTTTGCTGTGGTGAATAAAACCACCTCTGTGCTCCGCTCTCCATGGTGACAGCAATACTGGAGGAAGCCTGGATCTGTCACAGGAGATTATGCAGAGGTGGAGAAATGCAGCAAATCAGCTCTTAGGTTTAGGAGGAACAAAAGTTTTTTTAAACTTCTCTTGAAGGTATTGAGTTCAGAGGTAAAGTAAAAGTGCTTCGACCTCTGTGAAAGAGGAGGTCAACCACAAAGGTACAATTACAGGTAAAGTGCTGTTTGATGTGACATTTACAAATCCAGTGTCTGTAGTTCTGCTGTGTTGTACTCAGTGACCTTCTAGTGGTCTCCAGAACCAGGGTCGAGAACCTTTACTAATGTAGAGATTCTATAGCAATTATTTTCTGCAAAACTATATATCTGTACCAAGACGGTTTCTTTTTGAGAATGCAGAGCACAAACACTGGCTGGAGAAGATATTGAAGGGCTTGAAAGAATAGAGTACAGGAGTGTAAAAATGGACAGACGGTAAAGTAAATAGGATGGGATGGATTAGATAGATAGAGGGATTTTGAGAACACATGGTAGTGTTGGAGGAGAGAAAAGAGAAACAAGCATGAGGTGCATTTTTGTTGTTGTTGCTGCTTTTTTAAATGCAAGGTTAGATTCTGAAATCGATTCTACTGAGGACAGGAGGCCAATGCAGTGCAATCAGTGTGGGGAATGAGACACAACCACGTTTGCTGAAGCAGCATTAAAGCTGGCCTTCATCTGTCTTTACGTCTTCCCCCTGTCCTCTGGGACACTTTTTTTTGTTATTGTTGTTGTTTTTTCTTTACATTGCACAGTCCGCACCCTCATGGAATTCACAAGTCAGACTTTAGCCGACCATGATGGATGACCCTTTCTGAATCCTGTCGATTCACAATGAAAAATTACAGTTAAAGAGAAGACTTCCTCTGATGCCCATTTTGGTACCACCAGCCGCGTCACCAGTTTTTGACTGTACACTTTCCCTTCTCTGTGAATCAATATTTCACAAAAGATAAATGTAAAATGTAATGGATTTTTAGATGTATGCTTATGGAAGCTTTATTAAATGGATATTAACCACATTCACATAACCATTTTGCTGTGTAAAAGGCACATAAAACAGAATGTGATCATTTGCAAATCATACAAATCATTATTTTTTATTTAATCTTGAACAAAAACATCAAATATTGAAACTGAGAAATAGTAAGGGGCCCTTAAAAGGGCTCCTAAGCATACATGCGTCCCCAATGCATAGAGCAACTCACAAGCGCTCCCAGAGTCTCATGACGTAGTTTACCAGTCGAGCCCACTGCATAAGCCATCACGCCAAATAGTTCAGTCAGTGACGGTGGACTCGGCCATTACCTACACAAAACAAACCCAAATAGTCCCATAAACACATAACTGTGTATAAATATGCGTACATATGTATATATATATATTTATAGATATTTTTTTTTAGTTTTATTGATCTCTATTTCTATTTTCTTTAATCTCTATTTCTATCTACTTAAATTCCTATTTCTACTTCTGTATGGTCCACGGAGCACATCAGGTTACATTTCACTGCTGGTCATACTTGTATAACCTGGTATGTGACAAATAAAGCATCTTGAATCTTGAATCTTGAAAAAAAAACTAAACAGAAACCACCCAAAACAAACATAATAAACCCTAAACACAGTCCTAATACACAAAAACAAAACTCCCAGGGGGCCGTGCGGCACCAGCACGCCTTCCTAAGCCTTAGCTCCGCTACAATATGCTGCCATTTAGACAATGTCTTTTTCATGGTAGGCCTTGCTTATTTCAGCAAGACAATACCAAGCATCTGCACACATTTCAACAGCATTGCTTCTTAGTAGAAGACTGCTTAAATCTCCTGCCTGCACTCTCTTTTTGTGGAAAAGGAGTTGTAGACTTTTTTCTTCTTAAAGGTTTTCTGTCTGCTCAGGGATAGTTTTAAAACATCTAATACTAGCATAAGCTATATCATTATGCGTTGTTAGATACTTTTGCAATTATGTGTATATTTTTCAGTATGAACTACAGCTATAACTTGCCACATAAAGGCAGTTAGCATGATAAAAATATACAATCTGTTTTTGCCAAGACAATGAAAAAAAATTGTTTCTTATCTCCAAATGTGTGAGTCTTTTCTGTTTTTGTTAAAACTTATTCCAAAGCAAAATCTTGGATATTTTAAATGTGTTTTGAAGGCTAAAAGCCTCAGTGGCACCCACACATATGAAGTCAGATGCAGTGACCCCCGACAGGAAGCACTATTGTTAGTTGGCATTTCTGTTGCCATTCAGCTTTAAAGAGCACAAGCGAAGTGAGTCCATATCAGACAGCAGGACTGTTCCGCCAATAATAGCACCCACAATGCTAACATTAACCTCTCCGCTAGCTTCCTGCTCCTGCACTTGTGTGTTTGTTTGGGGAAAAAAAGCACACCCTCAGCCTTAGCCGCTGCTGAGTGTCTCCCAGGGACAATGGACTGTGTCTTTTTTAGTTAAATAGCCACATGGTGTTTAATTTCACACATTCCTCTCAATTGGAGCAGTTGTTCCAAGATCCACTTAGCACCTAGCTTCCAACCAGCAGGATTGTTGTAGGAATCCATTCACAACTACTTACGAAAGGCTAACACACTGGATATGTAAGAGAGAAATAGCTTCAGCTGTTTTCTGATTATGAAATGACTTCCGTTCCAAATCTTTCTTTTTATTTTTGTAGTTTAATTCAGATTATATGGTACTTAAGCACTGTGAACTGTGAGTCCTCTGCATTTAACCCTTCCATGACACCCATATACTGTACATACACCAGGAGTAGGACAAGGACCAATGGGCTGCATCCATCTGTACTTGGGTGTTAGGACATTTAGGTGCCTTGCCCAAGTTTCACTCACTGATTTGGAACGGGTTACTGTTTACTCACCATTATTTTCCTGCTGATCCCAGGGACTGAACCAGCTGGTCCTGGGGATTAAACCATTCTCTCTAGTCACAAGCCCTCTTCTCCAACTTTTAGGTCTATTTTTTATGGTAATTACATGTGAGCTTGCAAAAAAAAGGCAAGGAAACTGTTAATTTTGTTAGATTTTTTGCCACTCCAACAAAACCCTGTGACCCGTTTAAAGAGCTACTTTTCAACATAAAGCTCATTTCCCTAGCAAAGCCATTGCCATTTTTAGCAGTGCCGCCCCGTCTGAAGTGAAGGTCGAGTTTTTTTTCAAGTGCATAGCCATGAAGTGTGTTGTGTACTGAAGGTCACATTCATTGTTGTGTTGTTCCATTTCCAGTTCCGCACCAGGGACCGGACATCGAATCTGCCTGTTTTAGAACCCTGGTGCCACAGTGACAGTGTTTTAGGCAGAAAATGGGCTCTTTTCTCGCAACATCACCACTGAAAGACTTTTGGGTTTAATTTCCTCTCACACTGCCCAGGCAGCAGCCATCAATATAACCTACAGAACCTCCCAGTGAGAGGAAATTAAACCTGCTTTTCAGGGCATTTATACACCATAAAGGAACACTAAGAACATTTTCTCCAAAAATGACATTTGTTCTATTTGTTAATCTCTGTTGGCTGTAGTTAGTGCCATTTGATGCAAGCTTAAAGCCACAACCCCTGTGTGTGCAATGAAACAATATTAGCAGGAATGTTTGCTTTACTTGAAATGAATAGCAATAAAATCTTGCATAAAATTTCTAGAAAAAATGACATGTTGGCCATGAAACAAAGATTCAAACAGAACCTCCAAAGTGAGGCATTCGATTTGACTTTTTGAAACAGACCTTGCTTTAACAACTTCAGTCAAATTGTGCCCTCAAAAACAGCCCCACTGATTCACATTTAATGAATTACAGCTCCGTCATGTGTAAGTGAATAAAAGTGTCTGATCTCAACTCATGCCTGCAGGCTAAATGATGCGAACAGGCAAAGTGATTGAATCTTCAGGGCCTGGTTTGTTGGCTCAGCATTTGGTGTTCAATTTAGTGCTAGTGGGTAAAATATGTCACAAAGCAATCTTGTGGCCAATGGCTTGTTGCAAACACTGTTTAATGGAAGTCGATACCATCCACTACTTACTGTAGGACCTTGTGAAGGCTTGTGGCCACTGCTGCCTTGAGATGGTCAATATATTACAGTAGCCAATAGGGTGAAGTGTTCATTAATTTAAAATGGATGGACAACCCGAAGGCCACTGTTGTTAGTGTGTTCATGTGTTTGTTTAAAACATCCAAGCTTGGTTATTGGTGCAATATCTCACATTGCTATACAATGTACTGAGTACTAAAGACAAGGGTAAAAGGTTATGATAGGAAAGGGTTATCTCTGACTTCTTCATTAACTGTTAAAAATTGTATTAGAAGTTGAATCAGACATTGTTTGGAGTTTTGCCATTTGGAACCAAGAACAGTTACTCAAAACATTCAGTAGCAGTTCTTGCTACACAGCTGATACTATAGGCGAAGGTTCACATATTTTTGCTAATCACAGTATAATTGGATAATTTTCCAGAATAAATTAATGACCTAGTGTAATCTTTTTGTCTCATGTGATTAATTTGTTTATCCTTATCTACACATGGACAATGTTTTACAAATATTTTGCACAAATACAGAAAATGTTACAAACTTTTACACTCTCACTCAAAGACTCACAGCAAAAACAGACAGTTGAAAAGATATGGACTTTCATTTCATTTCAATGAAAAAAGCAGTTCCTACCTCAGGTTATGGGCAAAGGTCAGTTGGACCTGGTTCTTGTTTTCTGCAGTCCGTCAGTCAGTGTCAGTGATTATTACTGCAACATGTGCAAGCCTTCTCTGGGTTTATGAAGCATATGCAAAAGTGATCAGCAGAACAGGCACCTGTCAATAAAACCTGATAGGCGGTGGAGGAGGTGATGTGTGTTTTATGGAAGGGTCTTAAAGGGACCATAAACCCTAGACGCATTTACACCTTCCATTTACAACAGCCAATCGAGTGCTGAGTCCTTGTACTGCCACTGCTGCTATTCACAGCCTGCCTGCATCACATTTGCTCCACATACAAGATGGAAAGACAAGTTGTTGTTTTTTTTAAACCCTGAGAACAATGTTTCCCAAACCTGGACCTGGAGGCCCACTGCCCTACACATTGAAGTGTTTTCCGTACTTTAACACCCCCACTTCAGCTCAGCGAGGGGTGGTTAAAAGGCGATTTAGATCATTAAGTGTGTTGGGAGAGAAGAAAACTCCAAACTTGGACTAAAATGTCTAATGCAATGCGCCTCAACAAACAGGGTTGGTAAACACTGTCATAAAAGCAATTGTAGTGTAGCTGAGTAGAAACTCTCAGAAAATGTCTCACAGAACGTTCTGTATTTTCTTAGGCTTGTTTTGCAAAAAGAAAACAAAACTTTTATTTAATGTTATTTTTAGTTGTTATTTTTTGCATTTGGACAATGATTGTAAATGAAATAAACTGCATTCTTCAATCTGTCAGTGGTTTCAATGTTCTGGCTGATTTATTTATATTTTTGTTAATGCTTCAGTTTGCCAAGAATACTTTTATTTTAGATTTATTTTTCCTTAAAGCACACAAAAATACAAACTAATACAGTAATTTTAAAAGTATATGTTTTAAAATACTAAGTACTATATGTTTGATTAAAAAACTATTAACTATCTTCACACTTCAGTATACATTCAGTGTACTGTTGCTGTTGGAATAAAACATTATATCTGTGTTTTTGTCATGTTTTACATTTTTACCGAATTTGAAAACACCAGTTGACCTCTACACTGTTTTTAAATGTTCATGATGAATGGACCTGCAGAAATGGTCCTAAATCATGCATACATTACAAAAACATTTGACATTAACGTCCATTATAAATCAACATGGTTTTATGCTTTTCTTGTAAAGTTGCCATTTATGACTTTTTTGTCTGACAACAGTGGTATTAAAGTACTTTCAAATGCACACAAATATCATTTTGAAAAATACAAAAAACTATATCATAAGTTTATTTAATAAAAATACAACACAATAAATGTATTTTAATTTTGTTCTTTACATACAGTGTGGGTGTACTAAGAATGTATGTATTTCAGAACGGTCACTCTATACCCTAATGCATAGACTTATTTTTCTTTTCTTTTGTCATGTGGTTTTCTCTTGCTTTCATCTGGTCCTCACCTTTACCACACCCATCTTAGTCACTTCCATGTCCCTGGTCTGTTGTACCTGTTGTGTTTCAGTGTAGCTGTGATTCCCTTGTTTATAGCTGTTTATTCTGTTTCTGAGTATCCTGTTTATGTCCAGTTCCTTGTATTATTATTATTACATTAATGTTAATCTACCTTCACCTGCCTATATTCATACTTCCTACCAAATCTCAATGTTTAATTTTAAATACGTTTAACTAGAAATTCATGCTGTTAAAAAAAAATACATCTGACTCTTACATGTAGTATTTGTCACCCAGTTAGAGTTCACTGAAAGGGAACTTTTTGTTCGTCTGCCTAAATGGATCAGACAGTGATTCTTCTGAGACAAAAAAGAAAAAATAGAAGAAAGTTTCCATTTCCAGCCGGGTGCTATTGCCACAGCGTTGAAGCAGTAGGGGTCTAATGCTGGCCGTGGAAGTGGGCATATTGTGTGATTCATGGCTCAGGCAGATGTGGACTCTCTTTCTCGTTAAGGTGATGTGAAGTCAGGTTGTCACATTGTGACAGTCAGTTTCCGTTGAGCGTTCTGCTGTGTCACGGCCTTGCAGTTATAAATATTCTCCTCCAGCAGCTAGCTTCTCTCCAGCCCTCCCCCAAACGTCCCTCTCCCTTTCTGTCACCTCCTCACTCCTCTCAGTCTGCCTCTTCTATAGCCCCTTACAGTTATCACCCTCACTCGTGTCTTTATTTGCTTGATTGTTTGTTTGTTTGGTTGGTTTACATAGCTGTCACAAAATGCACATTAAATGAATTTAAATAAGGATATTATAATTTAATCTTAATTCTAATCTATAATATTTGCTAAGTTACTCGTTTGCGTTTTCCTGTACTGTACTTGAGTGTGTTCGCAATGGAAAATAGTCTTTCCCTTCACTTGTAAAAGAACAATAAGTCATATGTGCTGAAGCTTGTGCCTTTTGGCTTCTTTAAATGTATTTTTTTTAGTTTTGGGTTTTCTCTTTTTTCTTATGTTTCTGTGGAAATTAACCGATGGAAGGGAAATGGTATGAAAAGTATGCATTATTGTTTTATTATATGAACAGTAAATGTGTCTGTGTTACCCCGTGCATACCAATTCCACTATTTGGCAGTGTCTAATAACTAATGACATTTTCAAATTAAAAAACACTATTACAATTACATTTAAAAGTTGAAATGGGCTTGATATATACAAACTGCAAAACACATTCACAGATCCCCTGGGCGACTCTATCTAGCCCTTTTATCAAGATATTTTTTCAATTTCTAAGACTTAGATTTGGACTTTGACATCAATTCTTAATTAAAAGCATGTTGTAATACCCAACAACTGCATCTGAGTTCAAATTCTGCATAACCACACAGGCTCCCTCTTCCACCTCCTTTCTTGCACTGAGCCACACAGTTAACACATGTGAGTCGTACACTTTGTGGAACAGCGTCTATGTTTGCCTGACCTGCCTTCAGTGTGAACAGAAATCTAGTTTCTTTGTCAGGATATGGAAACATTTAAATACACCTTTAGTATGTGGTTAAATAGTGATAATAAATAATTTTACTCTTGTCACAGAAATACGATTGTGCATATTTTTTAGTTTTAGTTTTACATTTAGAAATAATGCAAAAGTTACTGTTTCAAATGCTGTTTCAAAAACTATTTATATAACCCCAATTCCAAAAATGTTGTGGCACGGTATAGCATGTAACCCAATAATTTGCAAATCTCATAAACCCATATTTTATTCACAAAAGAACATAGAAAACATATCAGATGTTGAAAGTGAGGCTTCATGCTAATACATGAAAATGTTTTGCTCTTTATAAATGTGATGGTAGCAACAAATTTAGGAGTAATAAGAATCTGGAAAAGTAAAACTGGTACTAAAAAATGAGATGATTGAGTATAAAAAGAGTGTCTTAGAGAGGCAGAGTATCTCAGAAGTAAAGATGGGCAGGGATTCAACAATCTGCAAAAAAAGCTGCCTATACATTTTCAGTCAATTTTAGAACAATGTTAATAACAAAATATCTGGACAGCATAATGGATATAATGGACAGCACATTATAATCATCAAAATATTTTTTTAAAATCTAGACAATTCTCTATATGCAAGAAACAAGGGCAAAATCAGTAATGGGTGTCTGATCTTTTTCAGGCCTTAACATTTTTAGCAAGACAATGCTAAATCGCATCCTGCATCTGTTCCAATAAGATGTCCAGAGACCGTTCACCATTTGAAAATGTTTGCTGCATTATGAAATGAAAAATATATCAAAGAAGACCCAGGATTGTTGAGCTGCTAGAATCTTATACAACACAGAGACACCTTACCTCTCACAAAAGTCCAGCAACTGGTCTCCTCAGTTCCCAGATAATTACTTACCTTCAAATTCAAAATGACATACACATATTAGTTTTAGTCTTAAAAATAGTACATTTACTCAGTTTAAAGATTTGATATGTTTTTTGTGTGCTACTGTGAATTAAATATTGGTTTATGAGATTTGCACATTATTGCCTTGTGTTTTTATTTACACTTTACACAGCATCCCCTTATGGAATTGGGGTTGTATTCATTCATATTTGTATCATTTTCTGGCATTTATTTCTTGGACAGAACTCCATTGAAAATAGATTTTAATCTCAAATGATTTCCTGGTTAAATAATGTTAAAAGTGCAGGACGCAATAAAGAACAATGCATTACGTGATAAAGTAACTGAATTGTTTTTCAGCCTCTTCTTTGCTTCTTCCACCTCTTCTCTCATATCTCATCTGTTTTTCACTCTCTGTACATTTTGTTCTGAACACACACACACACACACACACACGCACACGCACACGCACACACACACACACACACACACACACACACACACACTAATAAAAATATAATAATAAACACAAAGCCTCAAATCATATTGTTTCCTCCGTGTTACTCATGCTTTTTCACATCTTAATTTCACTTAACAGACTTGTTGAAAATACTGCATGCTGCTTTAAAAATAACCATCCAGTAGCTGGCCAGCCTTCCTTTTTCCTCTCTCTCTTCCTCTCTGCACACACATCTGGTTTAGATTTTAAACCATCTCTTATTATTTACCTTCACATCAGTACACAATGGTCTTTTCTGTCCGATATAAGGACAGTGTTGCCGCTCTTTTTATGGAACCACGTAAATCACAGTTGTGTGTTGGGGGTGAGGATGGGCACCACCAATATCAGTAACAGGCCTTGGAATTATTAGAGATCATGTTTCAATATCAGTATAACCGCAATTTTGTAACAAAAATACATGTCAATGAAGACAAGCATCTATGGTTAGAGACACTGTGTCACATTCAGGAATGACAGGTTCACCCAGCTGTCAAACCTGCCTGTAAAGGACCAAGGAATTTCCATCAATCACTTTCAGCAGTGTCAAAGAGGCTTGTTTACATCTTTACTTTTGAGACTGGTGAAACGCGAAAAGATGGATGGTTCCGTGTGTGTGGAAGGCCTTCATTGGGTCAGGATAGGCTAAGTGATGTTTATGATTGGTTAACACTGTGTCCTTGAAAAGCCAATAAATGCAAGAGCCTTCTATTTCATTCTGACAGTGTGTTTGTGTGAGTGGGGAGAGCAGAGTGAGTATGTGCTGCTGTAGTCCTGTGGGGCTGCTCTGCTCTAAGCACTGGGGCTGCTTTCCACATCAGGTCAGAACCGTTCCTCATCACTGACTCCAAACACTAAGATCATTCCTCTCTCTGTTTACAGTCAATAAACCCCAGGCTGCTACTCACCCCCAAAGCCAGAGGGCACTCACCCCCATTTCTCCAAACCTCTATTTTCTTACAGAAATGTCACATTTTTTCAAGGAATTCCAGTGAAAGAATTTTTCCAGCGTGTTTTTAACACATTTTTACTGGCATTAAGTCATATGTTTTCCTAAAAAAAACTTCCAATATTTTACTGATGTGTAGTCTTACTGTAATGTGTTATATAGGAAATGTTTGCATGCTAAGTGTCCATTACACCCTGGAGTCCCTGGGTCACTATAGCAACCTTAAGGGTCCAAAATATGTGCAATTTCCAAAAATGTTTCAAGATTTCACAACACAGAACATAACAATATTACCTGCTTTATTGTATTCGCTAAAATTACAGTTTTTATTCCATATTCTACTTTTTCCACCCTCGCTGTTCTACTTATCCCACCCTAGTTATGCATTACCTTTGAATTTTATCTTATATAATTTTTGACCTTAGAGTATTTTTATCTTACTCTGTAAGTTATTTTATGTCTGTATTGTCTCCATGTGTGGTCGATGCATAAGCAGTTACCTCCAGGAAGTTTTTCTGACTTTGATTCTGAATGTTTTATTTTTAATGTGAACAAAAATGAACATTGATGATTCAGATAAATGGATAAACCAATACAAAAATATGACGTTGCACACTCCTGAATGCAAAACATAGAGCCAGATATATGCACAAGTGCAGGCACAGCTCAAAATATGCCATGAGTCGACTGCAATTAAACACTCACATACACATTCATGCGTACGTCTGAATTTAACTACTACTTATTTACGAAGCCAATGGCTTATCATGCAAACTGCACTTAGTTACGCCCACTAACTGTGCTCTCAAAGCACAGTAAATATAGACATCAGCAGAACAGAAGATGAACACTCATTGATTTTGAGATTCTCCAGAGGTGTTATTTTGATTTCACTTAAAACATGTGTTTGTTAAATGAGAACAGAGACTGGGTTCACTTGTATTAGGTGGGGTTCCTATAAAGTAGTGATCTAAAACTGAATGAACACAATGCTAAACACATGTTCAGTCTTCTCAGATGGTTGCAGGGTATATAGCCACTGGCCTGAAACTGCTGTTGTGAAACAGTGGCTCTGCAGGTCTGCAATCGTGGAAGTGAATTTTAATGTAGCACATTGGCATATGAGCAAAAAACACTTACACAGCAACAGGTTTCACTATTGAAAAATGGTGAATGGTTTACAAACCGATTACAATATTTCCATATGTAGTCTATTGAACAAATATTTTTATATCTTTTTACAAACTTACTGTGGCTTCCAAATGTTAGTGTGCATACCTACTTTAAGATGATTCACTGGAACAAATTGGCAGCTCTTCCTTCAGGTCTCTCGCCCCAGGCTTTAGAACATTCCAGAAGTTTGAGGAGGTGTTGAGTAATTAGTCAGCAGCTTCAGGGGTTATAGGTCAAAGGTTTGCCCTACTGTGATGAACCCCAGGGCTATTTCAGGGGCAATGGCTTTGCTGTTTCTTTGAATCAGCTATATGTGTCAACTATATTAGGTGAGAGAGTTGTGTCCATGCCGCCTGTGTGTGTGTGTGTGTGTGTGTGTGTGTGTGAGTGTGTGTGTGTGTGTGTGTGTGTGTGTGTGTGTGTGTGTGTG
>JBBIGC010000125.1:18369778-18385151 GCA_037576955.1 Lepidarchus adonis | reverse complement strand
ATAGATAGATAGATAGATAGATAGATAGATAGATAGATAGATAGATAGATAGATAGATAGATAGATAGATAAACAGGAGGCCACCCATATACTGTATATATAATGTAATATATAAAATTCAATATAAAATATATGTGTGTTTGTTCATACAAGAATGTAATCATTTTTATGTTTTCTATTTCTATGCATTTGTCATTGGTTGCAAATTGATAATATAGGACCTGTCAGAGAAAGGTTAGTTAGTGTCCCTCACTGCATTACTATAAACCTGAGGGTGTTCCCATCCTCAAACACATTACAGTGATTGAGTGGTGTTAGACAGTATGACAGTTACGTACATTACGGTGGGGGGAAAAGAGGGTTACTTCAGTCAAACACATTACGCTGATTGAGGATTGGGGGGGCATGTGACATTTCTAAACACATTATGCGGAAGGGAGATGGTGTGCTTAAACACTTAGCACTGATAGAGAGGAGAGAAGGATGTGGGTGGAGTGAGGTCAAGAGAGGCTCTGTTTTACCTCAGAGAGGTTAGCCAGCTAACGAAGCCTCGCTCAAACTCTTCCGTGCTGACTGAATTTTGACATGGACTCACCTTGCACAAACAAACACGTTCATGCACAGTTGAGCGCCGTCTCCTTTGGCTGCTTTCGCTGTCAGAGGGAAAACTCATACTTGTGTTGTCTTTGTGCAGACAAGCTGTTGAAAAATTGGCAGTCCAGATTAGACTGGTGAAACATTGACCATACGAGTTTTTTCTACACAAGCATTGAATATCATGTTTCTGTTTCATCAGCTGTGTCCTACACAATGTCATATGTCATGTCAGTAAGTAACTTTAATACTTACATTGCCTGTTATGTGAAAGTGAGGGTATGTGCCAGCTGTTTTTTGAAACAAAGTTAGAACTTTATATAAGACCAGCTTTGTGGATTCCATGACAAGTCCAATACTAGTCAAGAACAAGTGGAGTCAGAGTTGAAAGAGTCCAAGCCAGAGGTTTGAGTCCAAGTCAAGGTGGAACTTAACAAAAAAAGGTGAAATAACTGAAAACATGTTTTATATTCTAGTTTCTTCAAAATTGCCACCCTTTGCTCTGATTACTGCTTTGCACACTCTTGGCATTCTCTCGATGAGCTTCAAGAGTTCCCAGAGGTGTTTAGCACTTGTTGGCCTAGTTGTGGCCGGTTTATGTGTTCACTGGAACCTTCAGAAGTTTTTTTCTGTAACCAATTCCATTAGTATATTTTGCAACAATAAGGTTGCAAAGGCCTTGAGAGCTTTTTGGTTTTACTCATCATGAGATGTTTCTTGTGTGACACCTTGGTAAAGAGACACCTTTTTATAGCCATTAGTTGGAACTGAACAAGTTAATAATAATTTGCACTGAGTGGCAGGATTGCTTTCTAATTACTGATAGATTTCCGCTGGTGTCGTGACTTTTCATGTCTTTTTGCATCTTACTTTCTTCATGTGTTCAATACTTTTTTCCTGTGTCATTCTATTTTATTCCACATAAGTTAATATATGGAGATCTATGGTTTTCTTTGCATGCGTAGATTGGATGGATTGTTACTGACATCTGGTGAGAATTTCCTGTCAATAGCACCTTTAGAAATATGTTTACTTAGAAAATTGGTGGCAAGTTCAATTCTTATTTACCCGCTGTATATACACATGTATGTACGTACTGTAGGTATATGTATTTTTTGTATGTATGTGTGTCTGATTTCTCCTTGTCTGTATTTCACCAGAAACAGATCTTTCTATTACTGTTTCTCATTAGGCCCAACGGGATTTTTTGCCAGTGTTCTGTAAAGCTGTTAAACAGTAACCATCAAAGAACACACTTAAAGTCTGAGCATGGATAGGTCAATTCTTTGTTTATGTCTTGGTCCATCGATTATAATTACACAAACATCTGTAGATGAAAAGAAAAGGGGAATTGAGATTTGTTGCTCAGACCCACTCTTGTGGCACCACTTGAGAAGATCTTTTCTTTTCAATTACCCAGGTTGACTTTGCATGGTTAATTAAGTCCTCAGCCTGACAGGTTGTCGGACGTCTCCAAGCCTCTTACAGGGGGCTTAGAGCTACAGGCCAAGCCCAGACGGATTGTGAGCAGCTGGGGCTGGATTAGCAGGAGGGCTGGGGGCCTGGAGCTGGTCTTTTTGTGGGGCTCCAGAGTGTTTGGCCTGGGCAGCTTGAGTTAATCCCTCGCCCTCTCAACCACCTCCCAGTGAGACCAGAGTGTTCCAGACCTCTGACAAGACAGGCACAAGCATACAGGTGGCTACAAGGCTGCAATGTGGAGCTTGTAGTGTGTGTGTGAGTGAGTTTGTGGCTAGGTGTGGCCAAATGGGCTGTGACCAACATTAATGTTAATTATGTTAATTAGCGTTTGAATTAAATTTGTTACATCTGGCAAATTAAACCACTTAGTCTCTAAACAGGATTTGAGTCTTCTGCTTGGTGCGGAAATTGCATGAATTTGATTTGATCTATGGGTTTTTGATCCTCCTGTGAAAAGCTTTCTCATCTTTGAAATTAGCTGTAGACAGAAATGTTGACCCAGGGCGGTCTCCTAAACACATGGTATTAAACAAGCAGGTGCACTATAGAATTGTGAGGCTGATGCTGTATTGACAAATAGTTTTGTATCAGATGTGGTGAGATCAGTACAGGTAAAGGGCAAGTCTGATCCTTGTGTTGTCATTCATGAAACATTTTTCCCTGACATATGTTGTTTTAATGTAATCCTTCTATGTACAAATCTGGAGTCTTGCTAATCATGAAGGAATTAGCTGAAGTAGGAAAACTTGTCCTGGACACAGCAAAGTTGACAATAAGAGTTTGTTTTGGGTTCCTAAAGCCTATTTTGAGGGATTAGGTTTGAAAGCTAGCAAGTGTAGAATTCTGCCACGTTATTCCAAAACAGACTTTTCAAGTTGAAACTCGATCGTCTCATTTAGTCCCAGGAAAAGAGCTTGTGGGAAAGAAAGTTGTAAATCTGCCTCAGAGGATTGCACCTTTTTATTCAAGTGCCCATTGCTTTGGATTTTATATTCATAGCACTTTTCCTATGATTTTTCAGTAAATGTGAGCCATTATGTCATGACGCCAGAACGGTTTGCAGCCAAGTTACATTACGTGATGGGCATTTATTCATAATCCCACCAGTGTATCCCACCAGCCTCGAGTGTCCTCTCTGAGTCCAACACCAACAAAACTTCTCTAATCACGGCACGATAGTAGACAAGGGCTTACCCCCCAAAGTCCCCCAAAACAACACGGAGGGATAGGCTAATCCACCCCAAAACAGCCTGAGCCATGGGCTAATCTAGCCCAAAACAACACTGAGCCCCTCAATAATCCCCCAACAACATCAGAGGCAGGAGGAAGACTGTGCTAGCACACCGCAAACAGTGCAACCCAAAGACAAACATGACATGAGGCATCCTGTCGGCAGCGGCACTAACGACAGGATGCCGGTTGAGTTTCGTTGCCTTGGGTCATGGCTGAACTAGTGTCATCAGAAAGAGATCAGAAGGCTAGATGCACTGAGCCTCTTGAGTAAGGTTTCAGACACATACCAGATGCAAAGAGGCATGTGGTGTATGTGGTGTAGAAGCTAAAAACCTAATTTATGTTGCATGTACTTGAAGAAATACATACATTGACCACAAAATGTATTTGGACCAATCAACCATTGGTACATTTAATGAAAGTATTGAGGTTTCTTCATAAGATGTTTAGCAAAGTCACATTTGTTTCAGACAAAAGTATGGAACTGATTTTTAATGCCAGACATGGTCTCATTATAGGTACAGGTACATGTCTGGCGACAAATTGTTAAACTGTTGGTTTATTACTTACAAGGGTACACCCCTTCTTAAGTCCAGCGCCCAGTTCCTCTAGTCTGTGATCTTGCTTAGCTTGAATGCAAATCTGGCTATCAATTCTTAAACATGGCTGCCAATGCTTTCCATATTTACTCTGGTTGTATGTTACACCTGCGGACCTATATCCACTTTTTTTATCACTTGCCCACTGATATCTTCTAAAACTAAAGTCTGGTTTTATAGGACTGTTTTACACCTGTATTAAGTAATGTTTATTTTTACCACATGTAAAAATAAAAAGTAAAAAGGCACATTTAGCACCAAATTTTGAATAATTGTCTGCAGCAATTATTGTTATGAGTTGGCCCTGTGAGATATATTGCTGTATTTTGTCTGTTTGTTCAGAAAGTCTGGAGTAGATTTCCTGCCAGACTGAACTAAGGATACTGTAAAGCGCAGAGGTAGAAATATCAAAATTATGGGCTGTTATTATAATGGGCTTGATGAGCTTCAAGTCTAAAATGTATAAGGAATAAAATATCTGTAAAGTACAAACAAAATGCTCAATATAAGCCTTTTAAAAGAACACCTGGCTGTAAAGAAATTGACCTGGCCATGACAGTGAAGATACTGGAAATGTGGTTGGTCAACCAGAGGAGGATGGGTTCCTCCCATGATTTCTTCCTCCAGCTGAGGAAGTTTTTCCTTGACTTGCTTATTAGAGGCTTGGACTTGTGAAGCTGATTTTGTGCTTAATTTTGTGAAGCTATAAAAAGTGCTATAGACATAAAATTGAATTGAATTACATATCAATTAATGGGTATGACCAGTTTTGCATGGAATTGACTCCAACTCTTAAAACTCTTGGGAAACAGTAGTGGTTGATGTGACTAGACTGAGGTACAGGCCTCGAGCAAATGCTAAAAAAAATATTTGCCAAGAAATGTTGCTGGTTCAGCTTAAACTGAATGTAAATTTCAGGTTTATTGCAACATACTACCTCACCTACATCTTGCGCAGAATGTTAGCTGCATATGCACAGTACCTCCCTGCTTTGCAAATAGCCAAAATGAGCCGATGAAAAGAAGGTGGTCTTTGAAACATGGCTGTTTTGTAATGCTCGGGCTAAGTGGTCGGGAGATGTGTGGAATGCACTCCGTCAGTTGCGGTTAAGGTTTGCTAGTTACTCAGGGTTCAAGCACGCAGGTGATTGATGTGGCACTCTGGCCGTGAGCACCACTATTGCAGCATCTTATTTTACAATCAGAGAGGGCGACTCACATCAAAGTGACATCCCCCATGCCAGCTGAAAACTTTTTATCAGCTTGAATCAGCTTCTATGATGGTGGATACTCAGAAGAAAAGCTACCATGTCTTTGTTGACAGTGTGCATGTTTTTATTGTGTTTTCAGCACTGACGTAAGTGCAGAACTGGATACTGTGCAATTAAAGTGCTTTTCTTGCATGCGTATGTGCACCAGATGAAGCTGAAGTCATGCCCTTTAAGTGTTCTGACAGCTCTGCTCTAACCAGCAGGACCAGACATTGTTTTTTGAAGCTTTGGGGAGTGTCAGTTCTCTGCAAGGTCTGGCTGTTGGTATTGAGAACAGTTTTTGCCCAAAAAACAAGGAGATTGATCTTCTGCCAGGCAATCTCAGCTGGGGATGGTCATGCATAACACCGCAATGCTGGGGATGGCCATGCATAAGAGAAGCTTTTGTAACAAAAGTTCCTGTCAAAAATGGACTGTTGTTATTCACCAGCATTACAGATTTTACATAAATCCCCAGCACTCTTATTGGAGTTTAGGAATCAGCTCTGTGATCTGGAAAGATTATCCATGGGGTTTGATATCTTCGGGTATCTGACCAGAACCAGTTATCAAAAGGAAATATTCAATTTCAACATGTAGCAAAATGCCAAAGTAAGACAAAAGCCAAAGTAAAACCAAAAACCAAAGTAAGACCAAAACCAAAGTAAGAACAAAACCAAAGTAAGACCAAAAGCCAAAGTAAGTCCAAAGCCAAAGTAAAACCAAAACCAAAATAACACCAAAAACCAAAGTAAGACCAAAGCCAAAGTAAGACCAAAACCAAAGTAAGACCAAAATGAGGTAAGACCAAAGCCAAAGTAAGGCCAAAGCCACAGTAAGACCAAAACCAAAGTAGGACCAAAGCCAAAGTAAGACCAAAACCAAAGTAAGACCAAAACCAAAATGAGGTAAAACCAAAACCAAAGTAAGACCAAAGCCAAAGTAAGACCAGAGCCAAAGTAAGACCAAAACCAAAGTAAGACCAAAACTGAAGTAAGACCAAAGCCAAAGTAAGACCAAAACCAAAGTAAGACCAAAACCGAAGTAAGACCAAAGCCAAAGTAAGACCAAAAGCAAAATAAGACCTAAACCTGAGTCTAGTTTGTGAGCTGAATGTTTGCTGCAGTTTCCATGTGTGCTCTTGCCAGCTGTTGAATGGAGCCTTTCTGTGTTTGGCTAACGCAACCGCAGAATGCACCCAAGAGGTCCCAGATGGACGACATGCCACAGAGGAATGAACAAAATACCCATCCGATTTATTTAATGGGCAACCATAACATAATGCATACCAAAGATAGAGTACATCTCATTTCAATTAACTTCTCTGGTTAACAGCAGTATTCCCACAGTGTAAATCAATGTTTGGCCTCACTCTGATCACTTGACCCCTTCTCTTTTACAATGAGATGCCTCGATTTATTATTTTGCCATAAAAGATAATTGTATGTTTCATTTTTGGTAATAAATTGTAATCGCTGCAGGGAGAGCTTTGATTAAATTGGTCAGAGGAGGTTTATAGACTGACATCAAAACTGTTACTGGTCTCCAGTTCTCAATTAGAAAGTGAGGAATGTGTTCTAGGTATTTAACAGAGAAAACAACAGAACATTAGAATTTGAACTTGTTGATTATGGTTGTTTTGTATTGTCTCTTTCAGAATGGTGCAGGAAATTCATCCTTAACTCTTTTATCACTGTAGAGTACTGGCTGTCTGGATGTTTAATGGATATTGGCAGTGAAGAATAGCTCAGATGGATGAGCTTGTTCAAGATCTGCTTGTCATGAAGCTCGGCTGGCAGTTTGTATAGTGGAGGTAATTGGCCATGTAGGATATTGAAATGAAATTGTTAAGCTGGAGTCATTTTACTGAGTAGCTGTGCATTATATCACTCAGACATGTCAGATGTGCTTGATTTACAGCATAGCTGAATGTCCCTAAAGGCACAGCCTTGACTCATGAGAATGTGATCGTTTTGTGACCGAGCAGCTGACAGAGAAAGATGGGCGGTCATGTGGATAAATGCATGTAGATATTTTGTTTGCATGCAAAAAAATACTTCCCATTACCCTAAATGCCAGTGACATGATTCATTTCAAATTTTCACTCTGCATAATTTAACAGCTATTGGCTTTAGCTGCCGGGACTATGCATCTAACCAAATCGCTATATGTGTGGGTTTGCCTTGTTCTGCCTGGAATATCAATTCATGCCTCTGAATAAAGCGTAGACTTTTCCATGACTTTGTTTCAGAAATGTGTTGGTTGGAACTCACACAATCTGTCACATTGACGATGACACCGTCATTTAACACGACAGACATGCATACAATATGCAAGGTCTTTCCCAGGATGACGTGGAAGTAGAGCTGGAGGGCCGAAGAAGTGGAGTGTGTGACCAATGCATTTAGACAGATTCGGAGGTTACATCAGCCCTGTCTGTGCGCCAGGTGGCATGACTCGATACTGTGAGACAGGCCTCAACCCCACTCTGCACCTACTGAGGTTTGCTCTCAAACCCTGAGTAAGACTGGGGACGGGACAAGCTTTATGGAATGTTGGCAAAAGCCCATTCAGCTTAATGAATTTAAGTTGGAGTTTAGAGTCACTACACAAAGGTGAGCATCCAGTTGTACATGCTGTGCTACTGAGCTATACAGTGTTTTTGTAGGTAATCAAAACTAGCCAGCCTGTGAAGGTCAAAAATTGTACCACTTTGCTAACGTTACCTTCACCAAATGACAACTACAGTCAAACCCTATTAGCTTGCCCCCATTGGGCCAGGCCCAAAATGTGGTGAGAGGCGGGGGTGGCGAGCTGCCCAAATGCATCACAGGGGTCCTGATTACGGTGCTGGCTTATATGTTAGTAGAAAGCAATTGAATGCATACTAAATCTTTATGGTAATGCTCGACTCCCACAAGACACTGTTGCGAGGTGTGGCGTGTTTCGTAGGGAGCAATGTATTATAGACTGTGTAGTGTTTGGAGTAAGGAATGGATGAGCAATGCAGGCGGGGAAGGGGTGGAGAGAGTGTTGCTTACTGGGAGTTGGAGTCCGTTTTGAAAGAGTCAAGTCAAGTCAATTTTATTTGTATAGTGCTTTTTACAAATAAAGTCACAAAGCAGCTTTACAGAATGTATAGAATTTACAGAATTTACAGAATCCACGTCTGAGCCCTCAATGAGCAAGAAAAAGGCTACAAAGGCAAGGAAAACTTCTTGAAAGGAACCAAGGTGAAAGATTGCGGGTTAGCAACATGGGAAAGGTAATACAGAAAGGTAACTGGTATATGTGTGCTGCTTGTGGGCATGGATGTTCATGCATATTGCCAGCTGTTAATAAAGCCTCCACAGCATCATTACCTGCATGAGTTAATCTGGCATGAGTTAATAATAAGAAAACTGTTCCAGTAGCATTGCTAGCATTGCTGGAGAAATGCATACACCAGACACTTTGTATAATAAATGGATACTAATATAAAGTTTAATCCATTTATCAAAGGGGAAGCTAGAGCCAATCCCAGTTGACTATGGGCGAAGGCAAGGTACACCCTGGACAGGTAGCAAACCCATTGCATGGCAAAATGTTGTTTCTTAACAGGTAACTTAACGAAGCATAATTTCATATAGTATTTAGCTGAATCAAGAAAAGGGATGCAAATGGTTAAGCTTGCATGATTGTAGACATAAAACTTTACAGGTTACCAATGTTAATTTGTATTTAATCTGAAAATTGTATATGTAAATAAACACAGACAGTCTACATAATGTCTACATAAGCTCGGTCAGTTCTGGAATGGCATTCTGGTTGTGCTAGAGATGAAATCCAGGCAATCTCACTACTATGCAAACATGCCAAACACAGGGGCTCATCATCATGGCAGATTAGCCTGTGAGTCATCACAATGCCATTGCGCACTAACGTCTTTCTGGAAGGAAATGTTCAGCATCTGCAAATGCTTCTCACGATGAAGGCGAACTGCGGTGTTCCCCAGCCTTCCCGTCTGTCCCTGGAAGTTTTATAGGTGTAAAGAAAAAGACGGAACTAGAGCTTTAGTCAGAGTTTAAGTTACAGAATGACAGAGTGGGCCTTTACATGTAATCCATGAAGAGTAAACAGGTATATATTAATGAAAACAGATTAAGGATTAAATTCAGCACAGGCAGTAAATGAACTTCAGCAAAGGTCCTTGAGTTTCAGATACCCTTTCTCAAAGTAAGTTATAACTGTTGCCTCTCTTTCTCTCTCTCTCTCTCTCCCTCTCTCCCTGGCAGTACTTCAGCCTCATATTAAATATGACTCTTCTGCTTGGTTGTAACATGAGTGTTGGTGGTTAGTTTTTATACGTTTCACAAGCGTGTAAATGTTTAATGGTGGTGCGGGATGGACTGCCGTGTCACTGTGTCAGCTTTCTGCAGCTCAAGAGCTGAGTGCTTGACAACAGGGATATATAAACCCACAGCAGTGATTCACAAGCTTCGCAGCAGTCTTTTAAGGCATATCAGCTTGACCAAACTCTGCAAATCCCATACTACAGCTGACCTCTTCTTCTTAATTCTTGATCTTTGGTGGTAGAGAGGAGAGAATGAATGTGGTTGTGGGTCAGCAGTTTGGGGTACCTCGAAAGAAACCTCATGACTTTCAGAATGACCAAGCTTACATAAACACTGCCCCTACTGTTTGTTGTTATTGTTGGAGAAAGAGTGATGGTATTAGATGCTACAGAGCCGTCCTGATTTCACTTGCACTCTTCATCCACTGTTCCAATGTGCAATAATCCTGAAACAATGTGGGCCCTGACTAACCTGAATTCAATGTTGAACCTGTTGTCCCCTTGATCAAGGCTATTGGCCCTTGCATTGCCAGAGTTGAAACCGGCAGGATTATCGCCTATACATTGAATTCACTATGCATTACATTGTTAGTTAATGAAGTGAAGTTAAAGTGACTCTTTGTCACACAAAATGCACCAAAATAAAAAAGCGCAAACAATGTTAGTATGTGATCTCTGTATTCAACCCAGCATGCACACGTGGAGCAGCGGGCAGCTATTAACAATGCAGTGTAGCGGCACTGTACCAGGCTCAAATGTACCTCAGTGGTGCCTGGACCAGGATTTTAACCTGTGACCTTTAGATCCCAAGGGCAAGGCCCTACCCACATTACACCTGAGATGTTTTCTATGTGCCACAGTGGAGGGGGCACAATAATGGTCTGGGTGCCCTCGTCTGTGTGGTAACAACTGTTTTTTTTCAACAGGACAATGTTACAGTACAAAATGCCCACAGTACAAGGAACTTCTTCCAGGAGAATATCATCACTCTTTTAGACCATCCTGCATGTTCCTCTGATCTAAATCCAGTTGAGAACCTTTGTGGATGGACGGCAAGAGAAGTTTACAAAAACGAACAACAGTTCCAGACATTAGATGCCATTCTTGTGGCTTCTTCACCACGTGGAGAAATGTTCTCACTTACCTCATGGAAACACTTGCATCAAGCATGAGGTGATCAACAATAACGATGGAGCTGCTCATTACTGAGTTCATATTTGGAACTTTGATTTCTGTTTTGGGGGGTTTACTTTTTTTGGGAGGTTTGGTCCTAAGATTTTGATCAGCTGTGAAACAGCCTGTTTTAGTTTAAGCGTTGTCAATAAATTGATGCTCAAAAAATGTTTTATCTCACTCCCATTTCTTTTTGTAGCATGTTGAAGCTCTACCTGGAACCTTGTTAAGATCCAAATATGCATTTTGCTATTTGTCAAGTGGTCTTAAACTTTTGATCCGGACTGTACATTCTGATGAAGCTTAGTCTGTCCACTTGTAGCTATAACAAGGTGGTTGACCAAATTTGAATAAATTGACTAATGACTTTCTATTGAAGTCCAACCCTGGTGGCACCAGCTCTTTCTCTTACTCTTCTCTTTGATATAAATACCATTCTGTCACAAATATGATGTTCTTTAAAATGGCTTGAATAGGTCTTTTAAAGTGTTGTTGGAAGCAGATTTGCTTTTTATATCTGTATCTTTAGAAACAACCCCCCATAAAGCCTTGAATGTCCCCATTAACCCCTGAACCTACCAGTGCACTTGATTTTATTTAGTTATATTTTAATTACACCAACTAAGCAAAGAACTTAATGCTCTTTGCATTTCCCTCTGAGCTCCCATTCACCTTGATAGGGGAGGGGGAGGCAGATTTTCTGCAAGCCTAAGCTTCCTGATTGGGTTACACACAGGGAATAATGAGTGCTTTTCTGTTGTCTCAGCTGATCTGAAGTTAAGCTCTCTGGAGCGGGCATTCACTGACGCCGCGCCACATTTACATATACATGAGATTTAAAAAGACCTTTTGCCTCCTGGATTAGTTCAGGCTTCTCGCAGGCCCTGGCTACCTTTCCGCACCACTAACGCTTTATAGGACAACTTGATCGGACAATAAACTCCATGGGTCTTTGATCTGGAGTTGACGGTCAAAATGTCTATTGAGCTTTTAAGTGGTTAAGTGAACTTTTCACAGCATAGCAGACTTTGTATTTGGCCAAAGCTTATTTTAAAAGAGCTGATATAAATACACTCCTAAAAATAGTTTATTTAAGGGAAAGAAGTACCACTTTTGGTTGCCCTCAATCATCATATTAGCTGATGGTTCCTTAAACATCTATTTGCAAGTGAAAGACGTAACAGTTGCAACTGTCTTATGAAATGACCAATCAGCATGCTGTTAACACATCATGTGATCATGCCAAACAGTATCTTATTAATTTTGTGGTTTATTGGACAGTTGGGCTGTTTATGGTAGTTTTTCATTTTATCCTCTTTTCACGTTCCCTGATATGACAGAAACCACTGATTCCTTTGATATTCAAAGGTTGAAAATGAATAAAGACTGGAAATGAAGATGTAGTGTGCTATGACCTTGCAATGTTGCTCCGCCCGAATGAGTGAAGCATCTACACAGCCACAATGAGCACATCAATTTTGGTTGACTGGTGAAATAATAGGATGCACTGCTTTGGAGACATTGTAAAGCAGGAGGAAACAATTCAATTAATATATGAATTATGATTGGGAATGCTTGTAACTCAAAGAGTGGCTCAGTGTTTATGGGGAAAATCCCACCCTTCAATAAACAGAGCCAATAAGCTTGTTAAAAATGTCCCATGTGGAAAAAGCCCTTTGTCATTGAGGAGGTACGGTTTATGCCGTCACAGTATTGAGAACAACCTGGAAAGAACAAAGAAAAAAAATCTGTATTAGATATTACTTTACATTTTCAATAGTTTTCACTTTCAGGTTAATAAGTCTCCCCTCTCCTCACTGTAGATATGGAAGGTCGGTCTTTTGTTAGTTAAACTAACCACTCAGCTGTACTGAAAATATGGCCACTGAGTGGGCAGACTGTTTTACTGGACCTGCATTTTGTAACTGTAAGGTTGTATGGAAATTATGTTGCAGTTCACAACATGTGACTAGTGGGTTGGAAATTTCACAATGTAAAAACAACATAAGGGTAATTAAAGTAATTGATTATTCTTTATTTTTGACACTTTTGTGAAATTCATTCAGTAGTTTGATGCTCTTTTGTTTTATTGTGAATTCTGTATGCAGCTGTTGTGTGTGTTTTATTTGGTTACCTGGTAACCACTGAGGCAGGTGCACAGCAGGAGTGATCTTAGACCCATTCACCCCAGCATACATACTCATGCTGTGTTAGACTCCAGACTGCCCGTCTTTTTCACCAGCACTTCTTCTCCACTGACATTACATCACCAAGCAGGCAAGTCCAGGCACTGTCACCTTTGGAGAATCACAGAAAAGAGTTTTAGTCCCTAACATCCCCTCATAGGGAACTGCTCGTGAAATTCAAGTAAACCACTGTCAGATCAGCTGCATCCGCAGGAGACTCTCTAGAGAAACGTGATGGACAGAAACAAACAGACGAAGGAATCTGTTCTGGAGGCCGTCCATACTCAGCCCTTGTTTACACAGAAACACTCTTCCACTCCCAAGGCAGAACACGCTCTTGGTTTTGTTTGCTTGTTATTTTCATGTTAAGTATTTAACTCTGGTTAAGGTTAAGAACTGGAGTTCAAGAGGTATATGAAGGATTATTGAATCTTTTACTCACACAGCGAGGGCCATGACCCCTTTTGTAGGATGGACACTGCCCCCTGACCTCGTGAAATGATGGGGGACACTAGGTTCCTGTTGTGGAAAAGGTGGGAGGTGCAAAAATACCCTCAGGTTCTTTTAGTAGAACATTTCCGTGTTTGCTCTGCTTAATATTGCATAATACACCAGTTAACTCAGTTCACATTCTCTCAGAGATTTTGATTCTGTCTCAGTGTGAGCACAGCTGACTCGACTAAATGGTTCATTTGAGTCTGACTATTGTCTGGCTAATTTCAGTCAAAACACAACTCAAATGCAACCACTTCCATTGCTACAGTCCTAGTAATAGCACCTGATAAATATTACCAGTGGACCATGACTACAAGAACTAGGACTTCAGTTTGGGCAATAAATGTCCAATCTTGGTAAAAACACTTGCTAATTTATGGTAGCTGTTATTATAGTGACAGAATAGTGGCTAACATATCATTTTTGGCCATTCAAAATTAAATATTAGCATATGAAGCTTGTGAAAGACATTATTAACATAAATTATACCTTGGGGGCAGATTCAGTAAGGGGCTCTGTTGTAGCACTGCTATATGCGTATTTATCCCCTTGAAAATGGATTAAACTGGTTAAAATATAAAGAACAATATTTGTTTCTCACAAATTTGCTCCTCATAATGGGAATCAAAGCAACTGAGTTGGTTGTTAATCTGATACGTTAGCACTTCAGTCAGTCTTCCAAAGTCCAAATCAATGGGGAAGTTTGATTAGCTGTATATTACTTAGATGCTTCGTACAATTCTACTACCTGGATCATTTTTCATTGGTCATTTAACCCATTTCTTTCTAAACGAAACTTAAATACTTGCAAATATGATGATTGTATTTAAACAAATATACACATTTAATTAAATGTAATATTTGAGAAATGATTAGGCATTGAAAGCCCTGGTGGCTTCCCACAGCATATAGGGCAATGTAGTTAAAATGTATTCAACAATATAATAACCTATTCTGGTCTTGAAGTCTGGCCCACAATCTAGAAATGGACTATAAAAAACCTGAAAGTTAAATTTTAATCCAACTCAAGTCTGACAGAACATCTTTTACAAAATCAGACCAAACCTGACATGCAAAGTTGACTGTTGCATTCAGAATATTTCTACATTTTAATAAAATAAAGATCCAGAAGAACACTAAATGGCACAACGATAAACCTTTACATTCACAATGGCATGTTGATACTGCTCCAAATATAAAAGTCTCTAGTATATACCTGGAATCTGATAATTCACCTCCAGCCAGGTCTGTCATGCATTAATCACAGCCCTTGTCTCCTCACACTGTTGTAGTAGCAGGCCTTTCCACAGTGATGGGTCAGGGAGGACAGCTCTGTGGAGATGCTCCTCAGTACTTCCTGAGGGATCTCTGCTAAAGCTGTCTGAGTCTGCGGTCTGAGCTGTGCTGCTGTACTAGCCAAGCTTGTTTTCAGCATCATCTCCTGTGATATATCCTCCTGCTACAGCTGACAGGAGAAGGACGAAGATCACGATGCACTCCAGCATTGATTTTTCTTTCAGGCAGTGCAGAGAACATTGTAGATGGCCATACTTTAGGACAGTGGATGAAATATTGCATTATTCTTGAACTAGCAGCTAGAAGATGCTGCAATAATTGCTGAAATCAGCTGCTTATAAGTATATGTAGTAGTATTTCATAAAAAAAGTACTGTGCAAAGTCTTAGGCATCAGGGGCATTAGAGCAGGGGTGTGCTAATCTGTTCCTAAAGGGCGAGGGACCAGCACAATCTGGTAACTCCTCTACTAAAACACAGTCACTAAACCCAGCAGTTAAATCAGGTGTGTTTGAGCAGGGAAATTACCAAACTCTGTTGGACACTAGCCCCGAGAATGGATTTGGGCTCCTCTCGTCTAGACTTAATCTTAATCTCCTCAAAAAAGTGGTTCTATACACTGGAAATCAAAACATGATTGGTTAATTCTGTTAATGTTTTTTTTTTAGATTTTGGTTGGTGGTATATGTTAATATGTATAATATGTTAAGATATCAGTAAAATAAAAACTTCATCAAC
>JBBIGC010000125.1:18273998-18297697 GCA_037576955.1 Lepidarchus adonis | reverse complement strand
AGAGAGTCATTTTTAGCTTTTTATCTTTGTACTACCTGTTAATGATATGATTATTCGTGTCATCCAGGCTTTGATTGCATCCTTCAGGAGTGCCTCTGTGCCACATACTGATTAGGAAGCACTGCTGAATATTTTGGTTACGTCATACAAAGGTTTAGATGCTCTCTGCATGTGATACCTAGTATTAATCTGGAGGACAACACTTTTTTAATCAACTGATCATTTAAAATTCTTGTACTTTTTTTAATGCACCACCATGTGCCAAAAAGAGATGGAATAATGGGGCCCAAGTGCAAGGGGGGACGTAAACAGAGTTTACAGTATAACCAGCCGAATCTGAACACAAGAACGCCTCGCGCACTGATCCCAGTGCGCCACAGTTCTAGAGTTGCTGTCAGGGATCTATGCGAGGGCCCGTGGATGCCCCTCTGAAATTAGGATCAACACCCCTCTGGAGTAATCGCCCAGCTGAGAAAGATTCCTGAGCATGCACGCCATCTGCATGTGGGGACTTCAACGGACATCGCCTCCCAGCACGAATTACAGTACGTCACGCTTCTGAAGCATGCCTCACAATAACGAACCAAGCACAATGAGTAGCCCATGGGGATGTGTGCATGGGGGCAGCTCGCCAACCATATTATGGGCAGACTCCAGACTCGACAGAATAAGAGAGTTGCATTTGTGTCTGACCAGAGCAGTCTGGAGGAGCCCACCCATAACATAACGCCATCATTTGAGCGTGCTAGGCGAGTGAGTGGTTGATCAGCGCTCACACTTGGATCAGTGCATGAGGTGCGCTCATGTTCAGCTTTTGTTATCGCTACTTTGGCGGGGGCTAAGTGCACGCTTGTTCCTGTTTATGTCCTTGCACTTGGGCCCCATCATTCTGTCCCGCTCCTTATAGAAGGAGCCCGTCTAACCAGGGTGGTGATGCTACTCCGCAGGCGTGAGAGCGGCACACTGCACTGCAATCATATGATATGAGCCAACTGGCCAGAGGCTTTTATTGCCCTGGTTGCTCCTGGCTGCCTTCGCTGGCTCCTCCAGTTTGCTGTGTTTGAACAGGAATGAAAACTCTCACACTCTATTCTTTCCTGTGTGCTCCTTGTGTTTACCTGTTACCACGGGACCTGGTAACCATTCTAGATTGCTGGCGAACAAAGCAGCACCCTACGCATTTTCTATCTCGCCCTTAACATCACACATTTCAGCGTGCTAAGTGAGGTAGTGGTTGGCAGCTGCTCACTCACTGTTTTGTTTTCTACCTCTTTTTGGCAGAGGGCAGCACACTCAGATTAATGCGTGAGAGCATTAAACAGAGTGTACCTCTGTTTACGTTCCCCCTTGCACTTGGGCCCCATCATTCCATCCCTAAAACAGCAAAGATACGTCATTTTTGTAACAATGAAAGATAGTAAGTAATATGTATGGTATGCAAACCATTGACTTTTGAGTCCAGTATTTGGAAACTAAGCACTTCTTGAATTCACTGGTTTGATGTCACAAAAATCAATAAACTGACATTTCTTCATGTAACAACAGTTTAGCCCTGTCCATTCACAAGTAAGTTATGGCAAGTGTTTCTGTCCAGACTGCTTTTTCAACATAGTACAGTACAAGCCAAGAAATTTAACCCCACCATTGATAAATACCCCCTCACACTCTGTCCCAATTTGATCATCCCTACATAACCACCAGCCTAACCAACCCCAATTTAACCCCTGATCATGACCACTTATCAGGAGCCTCACATACACACAGAAACATTGGCTTGGATTTTTCAGGCCCTTCTTGAAGTTGATAGTGTTGGTTGCAGACACTGCGAGTGTCACAGAATCAGTGATGGCGATGAGGAGCATGATTTTTAGCCCAAATCATAGCTCATGTGGCTGACCGTGCACTCATTATTTTACAACCTCTCTAGTCTTGGGCTGCTGGAATTAATGGATCAGACCATGGAACAATAAAACCCGGTGAATTTGATACAAGGACCTTGTCCGCTATGTGCCTTAGTGTTCTGCTGTTATTGGCTAGAGGTTGAGCAAAATGAATATTGATGTTTCATAATTACAGCCGGAGACCTTAGAGCCAAACAGATGCAATTTCATTCAACTGCTCTCCCTGAATCAGATCTGATAACAAGATGCTGTTCTCGGCTCACACTGAGTGCTTCATTACTGGTGAATTACGAGCAAAGAAAGGCTAGAGACTAGGTTCATTTATCATCCCTACCAAAGAGATCACTGCTTACCAGTCCTTATGTGTTAATGTAGCAGGAAGAATAACTACTTTGTAATTATAAAGCCAGGAATGATTTTGAATTTATTTAAACTTCTTAAAACTACAAGAAAATGAAGAGTGAAGGAAAACAGCCCTTTAGTTTTTTTTGTTACTGTAGATGACGTTAAGTTCCAGGATGATATTTATGAAGCTTGCCAGTGTTTAATTTGATTCCTCTCTAACTTATAGATGACCTTACTGACAGAGACAGATCATAGCTCAGCCCTCCTACTCTGAGAAGCAGAATACATGGTCAGTGTCTCATTTTTAGGTTCTTTTGATTATTATAATTAACCTGGTCCTCACCACCATAACAATGCAATGCATTGTAGAAAAAGTAGGCTATCAAATTAAGCTAAGACAAGAAATTCATGTCAAGAATTAAACTGGGACCTGGCAATGCCTTAGAGGGTTTGGGGGATGAATGTGGCTTGGAGAGACTGATATGACGTCTGGCTCAGACCACTAGAGGTTTGATTGATAGGATTTTGAATGCACTTTAAATAGGAGTTAGATGCATTTACACCTGCTCTATTCAGGTTTAACCTCGATCCTCAGAATGACTTATATTTTCAATATAGATACATGCCTTTATGTTTGATTTCAATTTCTTCTATGCTAAAATTGGCCAATAGTGATTTTTGGTGGCTGATTTTGATTGAGCACTGTGTGGGTTTAATAAACACAATAGCAGTACTTTCCCTTAGCCAAAGTTAGCAACAGTAATTGCTCTTTAATGGGACAAACTGGCACTTTAAATTCTAAAGCATAAAATTATTGACTTTTTTTGCAACACCAGTCAAATAAACGCAATCAGTGTTGGCCATTTAGCACCATCTAAATTTAACAGAATAAATGGAGAAATCTTATCTCTGCCGGTGTCTTGGCTAATTGCAATTGTTCACACATGTTTTTAGAGGCTGATGCTGAAACAGTGTTTTTCTCTATTTTGCTCATGTCTTTTTTCATACTGCTTAGTGCTCTATGTTTGGACTGTTTGTAATGTGGGGTGTCCTGTAATCTCTTGCTTCCTTGGCTGATAAATGTCAATGTCTGGGAGTGTCCTCTTCTATTTGGTCTCTTAAGCTGCCATTGTACTGAAATTCCAGGCCTCCTCAACTTAGATGAAGTCGTCCTGCTAAATCAGTGGAGAGTCACAGGAACATTGTGCATAACACAGCTTGCCTCGGCACTGAGCGAACACTCAGGATTTACGTCAGCAACTGCCTCATGGGAGGACTCCACTGTTTGGATCGTTTTTGCTGTGGCCTGGAAATATAATGTTTGTCTGCGACGTCGCTGGTCCTAGCAGTGGTTCACTTGGGCTGTTTTCACAGCTCCCAGCAGTTGAAGTGCTTCTTTTAATGAATGTGGTTACAAAAATGGGGATGAATTATTAAACAAAAAATGAGAAATTAGACGTTACTGTTATTCTGTTTCAAGTTTGTATTTATTAAGCCATGCTGAAAGGACACTGATGCAAAATACCTGTGCCCATGTACACAAAACCCTACATCAAGCTGAAATCAGTGATTCTGCTCTGGATAGATAACCAAAGGCAACAGCTCTTGTATTGTTCACTCCACTCTGTTTGCTGACAGTTTTAATTGGCTCTAAGTACAGGCATTTAGCTAATTCTGCCCAGAACCATCAGCTGCTCGTTACCATCCACTCTGTTAATTTAGAAACATAGCATTTTTTAATGGTAGTGGAAGACAAATAGTTTAGAACAGGATTGTGTTTTTAGCCCAGGCTCCAGAAGGCCTTTTTTAAATGAAATATACTGTATTTCCCCAACAGGCAGCTGCTTAAATGGGTCAGCCTATGTAAAAACATGAAAACACATTTGCTAAAAGTATAATTCATTGCACAAAAAGATGACATTCCCAAATGATTAGTTGAATATAAATGTACTGTTTACTGCAGAAATGAACAGTTCGAAAAGCAACAAAAAAACAAAGTTAGATCAGTGATGGGTCAGTATAAGACGTGGAACATGGAAAGCACCATTGCTTACCTCCACTTTCCACTGGAAACCGGAAACAAACAAGTTGTTTGCCAGAACTAGCATCAGTTAGCAGTTAGCCTAGACATCATGGTAGTCATTGATGTACCAAAATACGCACTCTCTGTCTATTGTAAAATACAAGCGGTTGTAGAGTTGATTTCTTCAAAAATCCTTCAAAATCAGATCCGTTAACATCATCAATTGCGACTCGTGCTGCTTTGCTGTTACTGATGTTCTCGGATATTACAAACATTGCATGGAGGTTAAATTCTGCAGTGTAATTCTTGCGTTGTGGCATGATATTGGAAAGTTCTAAATATGATCAGTTTAATCATTCATGCTCAACTGCAGTATAATCAGTATAGTCACTACCTTTAGAGTTTCAAAACATAAATGAGCATTTTCTGCTGCTTAAAGAATGGGCCGGTCTGTAATGTGGGGCAGCATATCATTGGGGAAAACGATCTAAACTGAATAATGCACCAGTTTAAAAGCTTGTGTGGACATTTTAATCTTTAAATCAACAGAAAACATTTTTTTGCAATAGTCATGTAATAGTCAATTAGTCATCTAATTTTAAATGATACATAAACAAAAAAATATTCATATATTCATTTGTTTAAATAGAATGAGGGAGAACAGGTATGGCCTTACATTTCACAGTTCTGTCTTGAATGGTCTTTCATGAAAAGGTAGAACATGAATTCATTCAGTTTAAATGCTGAAACTGAGAAATGTTTGGAAAGTTTTACATACATTAAATGCTCATTTGAAATTTGTTGTTAGCAACACATTATAATATAAAATACAAAAATATAAAAAAAAACAGTTGGAACATATCACAACTAATTAGGTTAATCGGCACAAGGTCAGTAAAGTGATTGGGCATAAAACAAGCATCCTAGAATATCTCAGAATTAAAGACAAGGAGGGATTCATCACTACAGCACTAAATTTTAAAAAAAGCTCAATTTTACAATAAATAAATCTGCTGCCACTTTCTCTGGGTCCAAGCTCAATTAAGATGAAATGGGTGAAGTTCTTTAGGAAATCATGAACATCAGCCCAAAGAGAAGAGGGAACATCTGTGGATGCATTAGAGTACATGGCATAGGTAGCATGTATAAGAATTTAATAATAATAGACTTCTTTAATGCTAACATGCTATAGGTTTTGGAACAACATAAGCTGCAATTCAGATGTCTTTCCTCCAATGTAAGACTATCACCCATTGCAATATTTGGTACATCAGGAAATAAACTGCTAAGCAATACAGTTTCTCAGTTTCAACACTAATATTTCAGCAAAGACTTTCGTAATAACATAATAAAATAGTTGGTTGACACAATGCTGTAAGGAAGCTGCTTATACTGATCTCCTGGGAGAGGCAATAAAAAACTGCTGTACTTTGTGTGGATACTGGGCAGGAGTGTATACTCCAACCCCTCCACCTTAATGATGTCTGTGTACATGTTGTGGCTTATTTGATAAGAACAATGTGTTGTGGCACAGCATAGAAACCTATTCAAGCTTTTCTGAAATGTGGCAGTAGAACGGCTCATAATCATGAATTAAGTTAAAACATACCTACATAATTACAGCTCTGGTCCACCTTTACTCAAGGTTGCATGAAGAAATTATATAAAATGAGAACTTATTTCCAATCATATCTGTAAAAGAACAATTATGCTCTATATATATTTATTACATTTCATTTTTCATGAAATTTGCTTCATGACTCTAATGTTGAACCTCAGAACAGGTTCATTTTGCTTGCAAAGGCCTAAGTTACATAGCTTGTTCATTTGCTTGCTGTCTTACAGAAAGAATGGTTATGCCTCAACTGCCAGACCCAAAGGGCTCTATCTGGACAACTTGGGGACATGCCTCCTCCGCCTTCTCCTTCAAAGCTGCCAGCTAAATCCCAGCCTACCCCTCCCTCATCCCCAGCCCGAGCGGTCTCCTCCACCCCTTCATCCCCTGCTCCCCCTGCCTCCGCTACCCCTGCCAAAGGACTCACAAGGACCCCCAGTGTAACTCAGGCTCCAGCTGACAAATCCACAGTTGATGCTAAACCTCTAGTAGAGTCAGCAGCAGGGAAATGTGATGAGGCTCAAGCAGTACAGGAGAGCACACAGGTAGTACCGGAGTCAAGTGAAGAGCGAACTTCTCACATTGCACCTGAAAACACAAAGGGCATATCCGCTCCACCTGAGCAAACAGTCAAAGCCGCCACCCCTCCCCCTGATAGTGTCCCAGGGGATATAGCAGATGTTGTAGAGGCAGATGCAGACCAGGCTAAAATAGCAGAGCAAACTAAGACTCCTGCCAGTGACCAGGGGGGAGAGAAAAGTGAGCAAGTGCAAAGTCAAGCAGTAGAAGCTCATGTCTCTGACCATGCAAGCATTGCTATAAACCAATCACAAAACACAGAGCTGGCACTTACACCTGAAATTACTGATGAGAACCTCAACGAGGCCCTATCATCTGACAACGTGATTCACTCACACAGCATACAAGAAACAAAAGCACAAATCAGAGACATTAAGCTGGACACAGAGAGAGAAGAAGGTTCTGAGGAGGTATATAAGGAGACTCATATATTAAATACATCAGAGAATAAAAATATCCTTGTTACAGTTGCTACTACAAATCAGGTGGTGGGAAAAGAAACGATTGATGCTGTTACTACCAGCACTTTGGAAAAGTCTGTTCAACCAGAAATACTTACACATCCAGACAAAGCGGTTATTAGCAAAGATGAGGTTAAAATTGAGGTCATGCCTCACATTGGCTGTGAGGCCCAGGCAGAAACAATACCATTATCCTCCCAAGCCCATGAATATCCAGATATTGAGAAAAGGGCAACTATAGAGGAGAAAAACCTGCCTAATATGGAGAAAGAGCCAATACAACTAGGTACAAATGAGCACACAAGTGCAATGAGCACACAAGAAGCACAAACTCCGGATGGTTCCACCCTTGCCGCCACAGTCCTGACCAAATCTGAAATAACAAATGACATTTCAGAACATTCCTCAGCTGAAATAGTGCATAATTCATGCATGAAAGCAGGTGAGGTAATAAATAGTGATAATAATCTTCCGATAGCAGAAGTTGACTGCAAAGTTTTCATTGAGTGTCATGTAAATAACGAAAAAGAGGATGGATCATTGAAAAATGTAGAAAATCTTAAACATGAAAATTTAGAAATTCTCAATAAGACTGTTATACATGTGGAAGAAGATAAGGGTCAACTACAAAAGGAGCAAGTAACTGAAACAGATATAAATCCATCGGGTAACCACATAGAAGTTAATGAAAAAAGCAAAGACGTAATTCTGTCCACTGAGAAAGAGACGGAGCAAGTAGCAAAAACAACTGAAAAACAAAGCAGTGACTCTTACAATAATGGTGGTGAGTCAGCTCCTGACCCTAACGTTCCTGAGCCAGAGATTACACTTGATAAAGACACAAAAGAGAAAACATTTTCCCAAGCAGAGATATCTTCTTTGACTGAAGAGACTGCTCCCAGAAGAGAAGAAGCTCTGCCAGAGAGTATACAGCTCTCAACAGAAACTGCCCCAAAAACAGACTATGCAGAGTTCAAGCTAATTCCTGAGAAAGCGGTGAAAACTGACAGGATGGATCTGCAGACTGGGACACAGCAAGTTGAAATCACAGACAAAAACGAGGATACATTTAAAACTGAGACATTTATTACACATTCTTTGACACAGGAAAAATCTGAGCAGATGTTATTGTCCTCTATAATTAGTGAAGCTAAATATGTAGAGAATGTCTCTGACGCAGTGCTGTCAGACAATAATACTGTGAAGCCAGAGAATGACTCACCATCTGCAATAAGTGCTAAGAACATTCTCAAGAACTTATCAACCGAAAACAGTGAAATTAAACACACTACATGCACAGCTTTAAAAAACTTTGCAGAGCAGTCTGTTCTACTGGACAAGACTGTCGAAGAAACTCCACCCCATGCATTTAATGGACAAGGCATGACATCAGAAATGGAAATTAAGTTTCATAGGGAACAAATAATTGATACCACATTCAAAAAAGAAAATGAAACTATTAAAAATGAAAATGATGTAAAGGCTGACACAGAAGCCACTAAAATAAAGGCTGATACGCAAGCTAATGATGAAAGTGCATTCCATACCTTAGATCCTGCAGTAGAACCAGCTCTTCCTCTCCCTGTAGCTATTAAGCAAGAAATAAGCAAACCTTCTTTGGAAGTACCATCTCCAGACACGCAGGAGAGAAAAGAAGATGAGACAAAGGAACTGATAAAGCCTAAAGCACTTGATGAGTTGGGAGAGGTAACTGTATTAAGTAGCTGTAGAGAAAACGGTAGAAATAGCTGTTTAAGATCTATGTGGGGAATGCTTTTGAAATGCTTAAATGATTTAACCTTGTATATTATGAGTCTGACTAGATTTTTTCTTGCAGAAGAAAGATGTTACTATGCCTGGAACAGACAAAGAGCTACTAAAGGAGCCTGGTGACAAAGATGGAGTCAATCAAGGCAGCACTCCTACCAGCCCATCAGACTTGGCTAAGCTGGAGAGCACTGTACTTCCAATACTTGAGGCTCAGACAACACCTTCTAAAGATGACTCACAAAGTGATACCATGAAGACCCGACGCCGACTGGAAGTGCTCCCAATGTCTCCAGATCTTAGCTTAGAGGAAAACGGACTTGATGAGGCTAAAGAAGAAAAAGATGATACCAAAAAGGAAAAGAAAAGGCTACTTGTTCCAGCAGACATCCGAGCAGAGCTTTTGGAGGACAGTAGTGAGGGAGATTCTTCACCTCTCGACGAGACAAAGAAGAAACTTGGTGGGGAAAAGAATTTAGAAGGAGAAAGCCCAGTTTCAGCAGATGAAGAAGAGTTCATTCGAAAGCAGATTATGGAGATGAGTGCTGATGAGGATGCTTCACCGTCTGATGAGGAAAACGTTATTAGGCAAAAGATCAGGGCTCACGAAAAGAAACAGGTAGAAAAAGATACAAAGAAGGACATCAAAGAGAAGAGTGAGTCAGGCAAGGCAAGACGTCTTCTCAAAAAGACCAGCATCAGTCCTGAGGATGAGCCAGATTGCAAAAGTATCATTTCTGTGGCTAAAATTGAGGAACTAGATAAAGGGGAGCAACCGTTCACAGACAACGGAACTGGCATCCGCCATTTTAAAACAATTGAACTTAATAGCGTAGCCACTGTTCGACAAGCCTCAGATGATGGTGAACCAGAGAGCCTTACTGACTCACCTGATGACAGGTCAAGAGGTGAAGGTTCCTCAAGTTTACATGCTTCTAGTTTTACTCCAGGAACATCTCCAACCTCGTTGTCTTCACTTGATGAAGACAGTGATAGCAGCAGCCCAAGCCATATTAGGTCTAGTAGTGAGGGCAAACAGCACAGGAAAGCCAAGCACCGTCAGCCCGGCCAGATGCTGCCCACCATCGAAGATTCTTCTGAAGAAGAAGAGCTGCGGGAAGAAGAAGAGCTCCTGAAAGAACAAGAGAAGCAAAAGAGCTCTGGGAAGAAATCAAAGAAAGACAAAGAGGAGATACGTGCACAGAGAAGGAGGGAACGGCCAAAAACTCCACCGAGCAATCTCTCACCAATAGAAGATGCTTCTCCAACAGAGGAGCTGCGGCAAGAAGCAGAGATGGAAGAAATTCGAAGGTCCTCCTGCTCTGATTTCTCCCCAAGCATGGATTCAGAACCAGAAGGTTTTGAGATTCTCCCAGAGAAGATCGCTGCTGTTCAAAAAGTGTATCAGCTACCAACATCAGTTTCCTTGTATTCTCCAACAGATGAGCAAAATGCTGATAATAGATCCAAAGAAAACAATGAAAAACGACCTTTGAAAACTGCAGATGAAGCCTATGAGGAAATAATGCTAAGGGCAAAATCCCCAACAATAGAGAAAAAGGAACTTCCACCAGGGAAAGAGTCTCTTTATGGTGGCATGCTGATTGAAGATTATGCTTATGAATCCCTGGTTGAAGATGTGCAAGAAACAGATAAAATTTCGGTTCCAGAAAAATCTAAAAAGCTGAGATCTCCTGATGAAGTGTATGAAGACATGATGCAGAGAAAGAAAGAGATACTGCTTAAAGAGCAGCAGCCAAAAGAAGATCAAAAGATCAAAGACATTCCAAAGCCAGAGGTCATGCTTCCATCTGAACCAAAATCAGACCCAGTCTCCACAAGCATCTCTAGTCAGTCAGGCAAGGATGGAAAACCATTATTAGATGCAGAGGAAGCCTATGAGGAACTTATGAAAAAACGAACTGTTCTTACACCAGGCACTAGCCCAACCCAGCCCATTCCTGATTTGAGTGATGCAGCTCAACAAATGACAGTAACATCTTCTGAAAAAACAGAAGATTATCCTCCAAGACGAATTCTCCCCATACCTGATCTGAGGGTGACACAATGTTCCTCAGGTGAAGAGGAATCTGGAGAAGAGAGCATTGGGGATCCAAAACAGGACACTGACATAGTGTCAGCTCCTGCATCAACATCTACACATACTGCAGTGGCTGAGCCGATATCATTTGATGTAGACTTATCTCAGCAACTGCCTGTGGCTCCTTCAGATTCAGAACCTATGGCAGAATCATTAAGGGAAGAAGCACCACAACGATCACAAACACTGCCACCTCAGACTGCCATGGCTGAAACAGTACATACTTTCCAGGCAGATGTTGTTGACTTGTCAAAGTCGTCAGCCTCCACTCAGATAGAAGCTTCTTCTACGACAATTCCTAGTGTAGCTTCTAGACAATCCGTCCCAGTGGCAGTACCTTTACCCACTGTACCACAATACACTCCAACGGTACCTAGTGTAATATCTACTGCCCCTCCCGTCCCTCCCAAACCAGTAGTTCTACGTAGAGCTGTATCTCAGGAAAAAGCAGACATTCCTGTTCCTCCTCCCCTACCACCTCCTACTCTACCTAAGCCTGCCATTTATCCCAAAAAGATTCCACCTCAGGTTCCCCAAAGATCAATTCCAGTTGGAATGCCAAGTGCTGCCCCTAGACAACCTATGGCTCCAACATATAAGCCCCATGTTCCTCCTCCCGTGCCTCCAAAGCCATCCTCAATCCCTGCCGGCCTGACTTTCAGTCACAGACCAGGAGAAACTGTGAAACCACCCATAGCTCCAAAGCCCATGTCAAGTGCCCAACAACCTTCTTCTGCTTATGCTCCACCAAGACCAAACATACTTCCCACAAGCACTGTAGAAGGTGCTCTGAATCTGAGTCCTTCAGCTGAAAGTAAGACAGGGGTCACTTCACCTGTCAAGACCCCTACATCTCCCAGGTTCGGCAAAACCCTACACGACACTTATGTGGTTATTACTCTTCCATCTCAGCCTGGTTCACCCATAGAAGGTGTGACAACTCAAGCCCCAACAAATACCGATCCCACATCACCTAGTAGACAAGCTTCTGTACAGCCCCAACCTCAGGCACAGGTTCAACCACCAACGCAGTCACAAACAACTAGAGTTCCATTAGCATTCACACGAATTACAGAATCCATAGAGAGTCAAGAAATATGTGGCCCCGAGAAGGTAGTTTCAAGCATGAGTCATGTCTATGAGGCTATTTCAGCTTCACAGCCTCCATCAATCATTCCAAATGTTGGTGTGCAGGTAGTAACTACTGAAGTTCAAAGAACAACAGTGTCTGTTGTGCATGAAAGACCAGCACCACCACTTCCCACTCCTCGAGCCACTGGGATTGCAGTTGTTCCAGAAAATGTCAAACCTCAACCACAAAATGGACAATCCTATCATGCTGGAGAGGTTGTGGATCTGCGCACTCCAAAACTTGATGCAGAAACAGCTATGAACGGTATGGATTTGTCATCATCTGAGTCACGACGACAGTCCCTCCTTGCTGATGGCACGGGGCGGCAGCAAAGTGCTGTTCAGTCTTCAGTAATAAACTTGAGCACTGATACTTCTTCAGTGTCTGTTGTAACTGACAGCATTACCATCCTCACTTGTACAGCCACTATAGCATACAGCAATGGTGATCTATCTCAGGCCACCTCAATGCCTCTACAGCTTACAACAGCTAAATCTTTTGAACCTGTTTCCCAAATTATTTATCGTCCAGTCGACTCTCAACCAGAAAAACCAATCAATCTCTCCACAACTGTTGGTAAAACTCATCTTGTTCCTGTGACAGTAGCCACCACAGTAGCAACTAATGGAATGAGCACAAGCATTCCACCCCGACTAGAAACATGTGTGTCCGGTGCGGTTGACCTCACAACTATGAAGCCTGTACAAACCATGGTCTCTGTGGACGGCTCCACTTCTGAAGTGGTCACAGCAGTGATCACTGAGGATGATGGAAAACCAGTAGACCTTACGGCAGGAAGACGAACAGTCTGTTGTGATGTTGTCTACAAGCTTCCATTTGCAAGTAGCTGTGCCACTCAACCACCTTCAGCTCCATTGCCAGAGGATCGCTTTGGTTACAGGGATGACCACTACCAGTATGATCGCTCCCCATATGGCATGAGAGGACTTGGTGGAATCAAGCCCTCAATGTCTGACACCAATCTGGCTGAGGCTGGTCTCTTTCTTTATAAAAGTAAGAATAGCTATGATTACAACGGGGCAATGGAAGGTGCAGTAGACCTAACCTCTGGAAAGATGTCTGTGGCAGGTCAGTGTGATATTGCAGATCTCTCCCACAGGTGTCATTTTGAGCTACTTATTCCAAGCTAAACCCCTTTTGCATTTTTTTAGTTGTGCTTTTTGTTTTCTTTGGACTCTGCATGTTTTTTTTTCTCTATTTTGTGCGTATCTGCATGTGATTCCACGTCATTTGGATTTGCATTTCCCGTAATCTGGCACTTTTTTTTGCATTATTTCGTTGCATGGGAGCATGGCTTTTTTGGTGTTTTACCAATGGTTAAATGGACTGAGCTCATTGTTGATGATGTGAACTTTCAACAGGTGAAGCAGTGGACTACTCAAGTAAAGCCACAGGAGCATATACTGGAATTACAATCCCACAATACTCCCAGGCCAAAATAACATCGGCTGTTGGAACTCACTTTGGAGTTTCTAGTGTCTTGAGATCTTCAAATGGTGTGGTGTACTCTTCTGTGTCAGCACCAGTACCTTCTACATATGCTATAACTACTCAACCTGGATCTATCTTCAGTACAACCTACAACACTCTGTCAGGCATGCATACTAGTGACACAATGCCATCACTGTCAAATCTCCAAAGTCAGCCACTCACTAGATCACACAGCTTTCTCTCCACAATTGCTGTGACCACAGCAGAAGAGCAAGATGATGTACCATTGAATCTAGAGATTGGTGTTTCTAAGGACATTTTCTCCACAAGTCTATCAGAAGTAGCTCCTACTGTAACCACAGTAGCACCACTGGACTACACAGATGCCTCACTAGAGGCAATTGCGGCTTCACTGGAGGCTCTCTCCTCCCCGATGGTTCCAGGTGATGAACAATATCAGATGGAGCGTGAGCTTCTGGAATTAGAGAAAATTAAACAGCACCGTCTTGCTGAGGAACTAGAGTGGGAGAGGCAAGAGATTCAGCGCTTTCGAGAGCAGGAGCAGATCCTGGTTCAGAAAGAGCTGGAGGAACTTCAGGTCATGAAGCAGCAGATTCTGTGTCAGCAGGAGGAAGAGAGGCAAGCTCACCTCATGATGCAAAAAGAGACGTATGCTCAGCAACAGGAGCAGTTGGAGCAGATTCAAAGGCTCCAAGAGCAACTTAGACAGCAGCTAGAGGAGCAGAAATACAGGCAAATGTATCCAGGTGAGATTCAGGAACAGGCACATAACCTTGTTGTAGGGATGGACAAGAAGATGGACAGTGGCTGTCAGACTGATGAAGAGGACAATACAGACAAGGCCTATTCTGCAGGAAGGAAAAAGAAGAGTGCTAAAAAGAGTGTCGACAGCAGTGTGCAGACAGATGATGAAGATCAGGATGAATGGGAAGTTCCTGCTCGAGGGAGACGTAGTAGGTCACGAGGTGGTAAATTCAGCACAGGTGACAGAGGTGGAGTTTCAGTGCAGGCCGAGATCTCTGTACAGACAGATACCTCAGGATCTCTTCGAGGACACTCTGTACAGATGGATACGAGGGTCGATTATCCAGACTCTGACAGAACGTCCTCTCCTAAAAGACGCCCTACTCCATTAGAGATTAGCCAGTCGCCCCACCTCAAAGCAGAGACCTCCACTCTTCAGGTAGCCTCAGGTCCCCCCAAATCCCCAAAAGTCCTCTATTCTCCAATATCTCCTTGTATGTCCCCTAGTAAATCCCTTGAGTTCGTATCCTATGACAAATCTCTTGGCGACACTAGTCCTCAAAAAGTACATGATGCAGATCCATCCAAAGCCCCTCAAGCTAGTTCCAGGACACCCAAAGTCATGCAAAGGTCAATGTCTGATCCTAAACCCATGAGCCCAACTGCAGAGGAGAGAGCAGCAGCCAATTTCCAGTACTCTGAGGGTTATGCTGTAAGTACTTTCTCTTTATTGTTACAGCTTTGGCCTTTCATGCTCAATAAATAATATTATAATATGCCAAATCTTTATTTTTTGGCTTATTTACTATAATTAGAATCAGAATAAACTCATTTGAAATTTGATTATGCTCGATGGTGTCTCTCAAGCACAACAGTATAAAAACAACAACAATATGTAAAGATACAATGAACAATATACTGAACAGATAATATACAATAATATACAATCTACAATATGAATACGTATTATGGATTATATTATAAATATAAGTATTATTTGTAAGTATTATTTGTACTTATAAAAATATGTACAAATAATACTTATATACACTTATACATATTTGTTAACATTTATCTTATAACATTGAATTAATTGATTATTAGTTATTAGCAGATTATTTGATGGACACTTTTTTCAGTTCTTCATTCCAAAAAGATAATGACCAAGACAAAATATCATTGGTGTACAGTTGTTTTCCCAATATGGTCTAAAACTTAAACTTTACTGATTTATTTGCTGTCTTATTTTATGAAACACTCACTGAATAAAGTGTTAAAAGGAAAATGGAAAAATTGAAGCTTATGAGTAGCAACATTTAAAAGAAATCAAATAGTTTAATAGGAATTTCCCATTTTATAAAATGTTGTTCTGAAAATAAAAATATATATATTAAATGGCCCATATATTATTTAGAGCAGGCAAAATGATAATCAAAATGTTATTTACCTTATATACACTACACTCACACAGCAAGATTAATATATTAAATATGTATGTAAATAAATAAAAATAATAATTTCTCTTTGCATTATCTCACCCTATGAGACCCTATTTCTGTGCCAGAATGTCCAAATGCTTAGTCTTTTACTTGTTTTAGTTTATGAAAGAATATGCTATTTGCACAGCCTGGTAGCAGGTGAAGTGGCAGAACAGCAATAGACTTACATCTGATATTCACTTTGTTTCCTCTCACATACACAATGGGTGTTCAGTCTGATAAAACTGAAAAGTCTGAAACTTTCAGTTAAAGATTGTGGCTGTGTATTGTTTAAAGACATATGCTTCCTTTCCACCTGGCAGTGCATCATAAATTCATATATAGCTCTGTTTAATATCCTAATAAGCATGATTTTGTTTAATATAGCTATGGCGTCACCTCAGTAGGCTAAACATTTTAATATTAAATAAGCCTAAAAAAATTTATGAAATGCATTTTCAAAGCCATGTTATAACAGAATAAGCACAATAGGCTAGAATGTGAAATTGACTTTGAATTTTTGGTCCAAAAATGCATATACAACTAGAAAATTGAACTGGAATCACATTAAACACATTAATAATTCATATATTACATTGGAATTTAGATTTTTCCACTATTAAATGTCCATCATATTCAGAGGCGTTTATTTTATAGCTATATAAATATGTTTTAGATGTGGGTGCTTATTCTTACAGAAACAATAAGGATCTATGTTAAAAAGAAATAGGTGAAAGGCAAAATCTTTGGTGGATTTCTTGTTCACTCAATTGAACATGCAACAATATTATTTAAAATGAGTATGAATCTGGTAGTAATAGATTACTCACATTTTAAAACAGCCCTTATTTACAAAAGGCACTTCCTAGATCATATTCTTTCAGTTTCTGTGTTCCAGACAAGCCTCATTTCTATTCTCTCATTAAAATTTATCTCATTGAAAAATCAATAGGTTTTAATATTGTGATCATACAATGGAAATGTGGTTACATAATTTCTTCCCAATACATTGTGTTTTAATTAAATATTAATGGCATTAATTATAATCACAAAATTGCATTTTCCTTTGTCAGAGTAAAGGATCTCCAGGTGGTACTCCCTCTGGCACACAGAAGAAAGTGAAGAGAACCCTTCCTAACCCACCTTCGGAAGAGGAGGCTGCCAATGCCGGCCAGACATACAGCACTGCCTCAGCCCGTCGTCGTCTTTGCAGAAGCTCTAACATGGCGAGGGCAAAAATTTTGCAGGACATTGATCGTGAACTTGACCTGGTGGAACGAGAGTCCTCCAAACTTCGAAAGAAGCAGGCTGAATTAGATGAGGAAGAGAAAGAGATTGATGCCAAACTACGGTACCTAGAGATGGGCATCAACAGGCGGAAAGACGCCTTACTCAAAGAAAGAGAGAAGAGGGAAAGGGCATATCTGCAAAGTGTCGCAGAAGATCGTGACTACATGTCTGACAGTGAAGTGAGCAACATTCGTGAAACGAGGAGGGTTGGAGGTGGAGAGGAGGTTGGTGGACACGGACTTGAGCGACCTCGCACTGCTCCCCAGTCAGAACTAGATGAGTTTGTTCCTCCACAGACCAAACATGAGTATGGCAAGTACTCCCAGTATCAGTACTCACAGTATCAGCAGTCTCTGTACCAGTCTCAACAGCCTTATCAGTCTCAGTCCATCTACTCGTCTGTGCCCTCTCTCACTGCTTCTCAGCAGCAGAGCTACCATCAAATGCTGCTACTACAGCAAAAAGCCAGACAACAGGCCGCCCTTCTGTCTGAACTGGATGCCACCAAAGTGTCCACCAACTACGATGCCTCATCATATCTGGGAGGAAAGTATGGCAATCATCTTGAACTACGTGGCCTGGAAGAACGTGGTGGTAGCATGGCAGGGAGTCCAATGTCCAACATGTCAGCAGACTCTTTCTATGCAGACTTGGAGCAACACCAACAAACCCCCAGAAGTTACCTGCTCTTAGAGGATGCAGCTGAACTCACCAAGAGCACAGCTGGCCTCTCGTCTACCAGCTACGGAATTGCTGAGAGGGAGCTGGCCAAAGCAGAGCGCCTCCTAAGACGCACAGCAGCTGATGTGGGCACTGATTACCTTGGTAGCTCCTCTAGGCTTCATTCTTATGGAAAAACCCCAGATGATGAGGACTCAATGGAGGAACCATACGAACTGAAGCTTTTAAAGCAGCAGTTGAAGCAAGAGTTTAGACGAAGTACAGGAGGCACGGAGAGCTTAGAGCAGCTGACCGGTCTCTCACATTATACTCCTAACACTGGCATGACTGGAGGAGGCTATAGACCCTTTTCCAAATCCGACAAATACAGCATGAGTAGATTAACCCTGGAGAAGCAGGCGGCCAAGCAGCTTCCTACATCTGTTCTCTACCAGAAACACAAAAACACCAGTAACATTGGGAAATACTCCTCCATGCAGGACAGTAGGGGCTTAGAAGCAGACTATAGCAGCTACCTGGGATCTAGTAGTGCTTCACCAAGATCAAGCAGACTACTACAGGATGAGATCACATTTGGGCTTCGTAAGAACATCGCAGAGCAGCAAAAGTACTTGGGTTCAACACTAGGTGCCAATCTAGCCGGTTCAATCAATTTAGGCCAGAGTCTGAACTTGAGCCCAGGTGTGAGGTCATCCCTGGGAGAGGAATCTGCTTATCCTAGTGGAAGCCGATCTAGGCCTTCTTCTAGACCTTCTTCTGTGTATGGCCTAGACTTGTCCCTCAAAAGAGATACGTCCAGCTCGTCTTTGAGGCTCAAAGGGGAAGGTGAGCCTTCATCAGAGACTTCAGCCTATCAGACGCCATCAGGTAGGACAAAGCCTACCAGTTTGCCTATTGGACAGGGTGGACGTGGGCGAATCCCAATAGTGGCACAAAATTCGGAGGAAGAGAGCCCATTGAGTCCGGTGGGTCAGCCGATGGGTATGGCACGGGCATCTGCGGGTCCGCTCCCGCCTATATCCGCCGACTCCCGTGACCAGTTTGGGTCTTGCCTCTCGCTCCAGGACCCCCAGCAACAGCACCTCAGGGAAGACTCTGCCAGAGGACGTGGCTATGTGCTCATGGATGATCTGCAGGGCACAATGTCTGATAGTGAAGGTAACTTTTGTCTCTTCAGACTGTCCTTCTGGGAGACCAGCTCTCAACTTTTCTTTGGCTGTCATTTTGTCTTTTTTGTCATTTGTTTCTGATAAAAAATAGAATGTTTATTCAACAACGTTCTAGCGCTTTCTACTGTGTGTTGAAATGGTACATGAATTTATGTATCATCAATGAAAGCAGAAAATCTTAGGTTTTCTGCATATCTGGTTATGCTTTGTTTGGATATAAATATGAATGTTTTGCTGCTAGCTGCCCACTTCATTTGCTATTTCTACTAATGCTTATACTTTCTTTAATAAAAATGCATGAAAAGAAGACATCATGTATTTAACTCTGAGAGGACTTTGTACGTTGGTTTGATTAAAATATTTTGGTGCTCTAGTTCTATGTAGACAGTAGATTGTAGAACAGACAATGAATGTATTATTGTACTAAAAGTGCCTCCAGACTGGCAAATTGTTCTCAATATGCAAAGGGATTGAATTGATATAATATAAAACAGAAATGAGCTTTAAAAAAAGTTAGCTTTACTGAAATGATGTTTAGAAAACAGTAACATCATGAATTTTGACTTGTATTAATGTGCTTTCCAGTTATATATGGCTGGGTGAAGTCATAGTTTTACACTAAAACAGTGTGTATTTAATAGGGAGAAACAGTCCTCTCTCAGTGATTTGTGATGTAGCCTGTCTGGAATCAAATTTCATTTCTTGATTGCATGCATGTTTTATGTTGTTATTTTAATAAACTCATACATTGCATGTACATATTTTTGTTTCTGACTACAGCTTCCTCTGTTCTTATATTCTAATCTGCTCCTTTTTGTTTGAAAAATCTATTGTCTGTTCTAACAAGTTAATTGCTCATTTCCATATGCATCAGATATTATATATGTACAGTTCAAATTATGCCATTTAACTTGCATTTGATTAAAGGGATTTTTCACATTTTTTTCAAAAGGTTTCCAATATTAAATGGTTAAAATATAAACAAAGCCATTTATACCAAGTCAGAATTGTTCACAGTGGTGGTGACTGGAACCAGACATCTAACGCCTTTAAAGCCTCTAAAACTGACAGGAAGTTTATCTGAAATAAAGTCTAACCTGGTGCTAGGAGCAATCATTTACAATAATTTGGAGATACAAGACATACAGGTCTGCCATTACTTTACCATCATCAATATAAAGTTGTGCTCATAGGTTTATGTACCCTGACAGAATTTATGATTTCTTAACTATTTTTCAGAGAATATGTATGATAACACAAAAACCTTTCTTTCACTCATAGTTAGTGTTTGGCTGAAGCCATTTATTATCAATCAACTGTATTTACTCATTTAAAACCATAATCACAACACAAACTACCTAAATGACCCTGATCAAAAGTGTACATACCCCAGTTCTTAATATTGTGTATTGCCCCCTTTAACATCAGCTTGGAGTCTTTTGCGGTAGTTGAGCCTCTTTATCTTCTCTGGCAGTAAAGCTGCCCATTCTTGCTGCAAAAAGCCTCCAGTTCCTGTAAATTCTTGTTGTTGTCTTCTGAACTGCAAGTTTGAGGTCTCTCCAGAGTTGCTCAATGATATTGATGTCAGTAGTGTGAGATGGCCGCTCCAAAACCTTCACTTTTTATTTTGCTGTAGCCTCTATCCTCTCCAAAAGTAGCATTAATGGTTGTGGCCAAAAAGTTAAATTTTAGTCTCATCACTCAAAATGACTTTGTGCCAGATGGTTTGAGGCTTGTCTCTGTGCTGTTTGGCATATTGTAAGTGAGATACTTTGTGGCATTTGCTTAGTAATGGCTTTCTTCTGGAAAGTTGACCATGCAGCTCATCTTTCTTCAAGTGCCTCCTTATTGTGCATCTTGAAACAGCCACACAGCATTTTTTCAGAGACTCCTGTATTTCACCTGAAGTTATTTGTGGGTTTTTCTTTGCATCCCGAACAACTTTCCTGGCAGCTGGGACTGGAATTTTAGTTGCTTTGTCTGACCCCTAAATTTCCTCTTCTTAATTAGGGTTTGAACACTGCTGATTGACATTCTCATTTCCTTTGATATTTCCTTGTATCCCTTTCCCTTTTTTTTACTGAGTTTAACTATTTTTTGACAATTCTTTTGCTTTCCCCATGTCATAGAATCCAAAAAAAATTAGTGCATCACTGGATGAAAGATGCAAGGGTCTGTCAGGAGTCCAGAAACTTATTGACCTTTTATACTCATCAACTAATTACAAGCAAACAGATCACAGGTGAAGATGTTTCCTTTAATAGCCATTCAAACCTGTTTGTGTCACGTTGTGTGCATGTTATCAGGCCATGTCACCAGGGTATGTAAACTTTTGATCATTTGGGTAGATTCTGTTGTCCTTATGATTTAAAAAGAGTAAACAAAGTTAATTGATAATAAATGGCTTCAGCCAAACACTAACCATGAGTGAAAGAAAGGTTTTTGTGTTATCATTCATATTCTCTGACAAATGGCCAAGAAATCATACATTCTGTTAGGGTATGTAAACTTATGAGCACAACTGTAACATATAATAACAGAGAAGACTGATGTACACTGATCAGCCATAACAGCCGTCCTTAATATTGTGTAGGCCCACTTCAGGCTCTGACTATGGTGCACTGTGTGATCGGGACCATTTCTATCAAAGGCAGCTTTAGGATCAGACCAGACCAGCTAGCCCTCACTCCCTACATGCATCAATGAGCCTTGGGTGCCCATGACCCTGTCAACAACTATTAACTACTGCAGACCTGGAACACTCCACAAGACCTGCTGTTCTGAAGATGCTCTGGCCATCACAATAAGGCCCTTGTCAAAGTGGCCCAGATCTTTTTTCCAGCTTCCAGCACATCCATTTCTAGAAGTAACTGTTCCAATTATTGGGTAATAAATCCCACCTCCTGAAGGTGACGCTGTAATTTGTGATGCTTGGTTCCTATCACCATCATTGTAAACACATATGAGTTTTTAATCTCAGTGACTGAATTATGTCGACATTTTGAAAAATGTGTAAAATTTCACTTTAATGTTACATCACTGCATGTCTATAGTTTGCAATCATTGGCACATAAAGTATAACTCACTAATAAATATTTGTAAAAATGAATATTTCTTGTGTTCAAACCCAAACCTAATATTCCATTATTAACACATTTGATCATTTTTAAGTGATCTGTTATGGTCCCCACACATGTAATACCATATGATGATTACATCATATGTGCCATCTGGAAGTAAATGCATTTGCCTTGGTTACAGCACTAAGTGAATCCATGCTGGGTTTGAACAGAGACGATCCGGGAAACACACATGAGAATGTCACAGACGGTAGAGTATAACCACTTTAGCTTCCAGCTCCCCAACCCCTTCCTTTAACACCCACCTAATCACCTATGTCCCAACACCTACCACCTCCTCCTCCCTCTAACACCCAGCACCTTTCACCCACTCACCCCATGCACCATCACCACCCACCTGCCAGTCACCCATAAGCCCATGGTCAACTGTATCAGAAGTAAATTCATCTACATAACAACATGTTGTGGGGGAGTATGATGAGCACTCACACAATTTAATGCTGCAGTAGTGGATTTAAATCCTCATGCGTCTGCATTTTTTATTTTAATTTCATGCTCCCCACTCTCTAAAAATAACTCCAGTTTTGTTGACCTAAGATGCTGCATTGCCACTGCTTAAATTATACATATACAGCTAAAATATAATGAAAGTCCTTGATTTATTGCTTGTCAGAATATCATCATTAGGTAAATATGTGATAAATTGGCTATATTGTAAGCTATGCCATCCATTAGTAAACACTTTTAATGAAAGACTTACATAAAGATTTTACTTAAATATATGGAGAGACATCATTTTTCATATCATGCTACATTTGAAATTCAGCTTTCTAATGTATTAAGCGGCTGTTCACGTTCATATATGCTAGCATTCAAAGGTTTGGAATCATTCATCATAGTAATTTTGCTATAACTTATACACTTGAACAGTTGTTTTTTTAGATGAAATCAACAAATTATTAAATGATGAACAATATACAGAAATTCTATTTGTATAGTTATGTCATTTTGAGTTATTTGATTAAGATTTGAAGTCTACCTATTTGCATGGTTTTATTTATATCCATGTTTTAGACCAACATCTCTTAAACCCAGGTTGTTTTTGTCACAATGTCTTTAAGACTGAACTATAAGAGCCATATTGCACTAGGTGTAAGCTCTGATACTTTTCTTCATACAGTATCATAACTATGTCTCATCTGTGTGGGAAGTTTGGTTAGATGTGAAATAATAGAATTTCTATTTACTGCTGTTCTCTGATGGGGAATTTAGATAATCTATGTGCCATTGGTTTGTCTTGCAATGTTTCTCTCAGGTAGGATGTGAGACCTCAATGATAGTTTTGGTTGTACAGAGCAATGATGTTCAACCTTAGTGTTTATTGTACAGTTGAGCTGATCAGAAGAACCTTTGTGTGAGAAGACAGTGAGTAATCTAGTTTTGGTGCTCCAACTGGGATAAAAGATTCACAAATATGCCATGAGTCAGAAAGTTTTTTAAAAAATCTTCTAATAATCTCTGTTCTGATTGGCTGTCCTTAATTGTGCATCATTCATACAACAATCCATACTTATTTAGTCCTTAACATTTTTAGAAAAAAGAGAAAAGAATATTCAGTTTATGGCTTTACAAGTTTCTCCATCATTATGGAATTAGACAGTCTTATGCAAAAGTTTAGCCACCCATTGATAAATAACAGATTTTGGTGATTTTGTAATTGAAAGTATGTTAACACAGTTTGTCTAGGACATGGGAAAATACACAATATTTTCAGCAAACAATGATGCGTAGTTGGTCAGAAAGACAAATCAAAATCCCCATTTGACCTTCATTCCACTAAATACCAGCAAATTCTGGAAG
>JBBIGC010000125.1:18240567-18256401 GCA_037576955.1 Lepidarchus adonis | reverse complement strand
TGTGTGTGTGTGTGTGTGTGTGTGTGTGTGTGTGTGTGTGTGTGTGTGTGTGTGTGTGTGTGTGTGTGTAGCTGAGGAAGAAGACTTTGGAAGTCAGTGTATGGGACTATGACAAGTGCTCCTCCAATGACTTCCTGGGAGAGGTGGGAATCACTTCATTTCAATCACTTCGAAAGTTTGGAATCATTTTTCAGTTTACTAAAATGTAAATGATCTATCAAGTTATTTGCATCATAGTTTAATCAGGCTTTGTGGATATGAATATTACTATAATTTAATTATTGGTTTAGGTTGGGTAATGTTTATTAACATGGCTGTTTATTGCATCAAGTTGGTTACAGGTAAGGAAGAAGACAACCTCAGAGAAACGAGATGTCTATGTGATATGCGTTCTCCTTCTCTCTCTCTCTCTCTCTCTCTCTCTCTCTCTCTCTCTCTCTCTCTCTGCTCAACACTTAGTGTCTTGTACTTTGGGGCTCAAAGTCACTCTTTTAACATTTTCTCAAATGAGTGTTTGACTTTAAATTTGCCCGCTCACAGAAATATTTTGTTTGTAAATCATTATCAGTTTTGTGATTAAATCTGTTTTACATATCATACTTGACCAGCTTCATTTGCATGCTGAATCCTTGCTTGCAGAAGTGGCTAGTATGTCACCTGATAACTATATTGCAAACCTGAAGAAACACTGCTTTTTTTATTCGAGTGTGGCTGAAGTGCTGTATTCCAACATTGGGGCATCAGAGTTTAGGACTCCAGTGAGTGTTAGTGTTAGGTAACCAAAGTGTATACGGCATATAAATCCCCCCCAAAAAGAGAAGCACTACATGTTATATAAATATAGACCTATTGATCACATGATAACTGGAGCAAAACTATGTTATGTATATGTTGAGCTTTCTTTAAAAATGTCCAGTTTCACAATTTGCATTCAAATTTACTGAAGTATGCTCTTGAGTGTGCATACAGCTGTGCTTATAAGTTTACATACCCTAACAGAATGTATGTTTTCTTGGCCATTTGTCATAGAATATGAATGATAACACAAAAACATTTCTTTCACTCATAGCTAATGGTTGACTGAAGCCATTTATTATAAACTGTGTTTACTCTTTTAAATCATAATCACAACACAAACTACCCAAATTAATAATTCTGTCAGGGTAAACTTATTAACGCAACTGTATGTATATACAGTATATACACACACACACATATACAGGGGTCCTCAAGTTATGTCAACATACGACGATTCGTCTTTATGTCATTAGCTCCTTAAAATATTTTAAAACTTTTTTTTTGAATGGCTGCTAAATGCTTTACAGTAATATGGCGAGAGAGACTGGTGTTAGCTATATGCGTGTTACCTTTCCTGTGTTCGAATGACAACCATGACAAGCATTTGGCTTCAGGACTGAATAGCAGCTCACTCAGGGTAACTCCCAACTTCAAATGGACGCACTTCTTTGAAACCAGCAGCTCAAAGAACTCACACGGAGCGTGATGCCGTTTGGGACCTGTGGCTTTTTTTATTTCCCCTCAGTACAGAGCAGTCACGCTGCTAACCCATGCTCTCCCTGCTAACGGACTACAACTCCCAGCAAGCAACGCTCTCTCCACCCCTCTTCCACCCGCATTACCCACCCGTTCTCCACTGCACACACTACACAGTCCATAATGCATTGCTAAGCATGAAACACACCACATCCCACAACATGTGTTACTTGTTCATGCATGTTGTCGGTTGTTTATATAGCAATATTAAAGTGCTGTTCGATAAAGCTTCCGCAGCATCATCACAAACATTATTATTCATCATTATTGTACGAGTTCCGACTTGCGTCAATTTTCGGAGGAACAGAACCCTGACATAGCTTGAGAACCCCCTGTATATATATACGCATAGTACATAATATATATATATAACAGTATAACAGTATAATATTATAATTGTATGTACATGAAATTATACAGTGTGCAGTGTGGCTGGTTTTGAGGCTGGTGATGTTCAAGAGGTGTATGTACATGTATGTATGTATATCTATGGCAACACCAGTACAGTGAGCTGGTATTGGATGTTCTATTGCTATTCTATATTCTATTTTTTTGGTCAGTTCATTTTTTCAATTAATCAGCCATAGGCAGATAGACCAGAAAATTAATTTTGGAACCTGATGGTAGAAGGGGTGCAGTGATGCTACTGTTGCCTGTAATGTCTGTTTCAGAGCACCAGAGGGCAAACATATCCTTTGGCAGATCTGGTTTTAAGTCTCACAGAAATCAGGCACAGAAATTGTTGAATTTTTTTGTATATTGGTCTGGTAGACAATATATAGACATTACCCAACCTTAGGGACTAATCAAGAAATATTCTGGGCACATTAAATCAAATGGATTTACCCTAACCTTAGCTCTCTAGTATTTTTTTAATCTATGAAGTTGCTCAGGAATTGCGTATTAGAATTATTGTTTTCATTTGTTTGCAGCCAGTATGGAAAACTGTGATTCCAAACTTTTGAACAATAATGTACATGAACACTCATACGTACGGGCAAAGGTGGCACGTTACATAATACGTTTGTGTGGCATGTTTTAGGTGCTTATAGACCTGTCGAATACGGCTCAGCTGGATAACGTACCACGCTGGCTACAACTGAAGGAACAGAGCGAGGCAGAGCACCACCGACGCTCACACTCGAGCCAGGGCCGCCAGCACTCACCCAAACCACCCGCCGGACACTCACCCAAAACCTCCGGCCATGGCAGCCAGGACTCCCCCAAATCCTCTGTCATTAAGAGTCGCAGCCATGGGATCTTCCCTGACCCTGCCAAGGGTAGGATATAAGTTTGTTCTTCTGGTCTGTAGCGTTGGGTTAACACTCTTTCCTGTCTGGCTGCCCTTCCTGCATCTCCGCCCACCCTCCCGACTTAGCCTGGCTCTCTTTTTGCTGTCCTTTCTATCTTTGCTTCACTGTCCCTCTCTCTTTGTCTCTCATTCTCTCTCTCTTTGCTCTATAGCCAGTCTATACCACTCATTCATTGTAGCTTTGGCTCCATGCTCTCTCCATATATGTGTGTTCAGCTCATAATGACGCTCTAGCGCTCCATCATGGCCTACCCATGCAGGGTGAGACAGGGTCGCCCAAGCATTACATTAACAATGTCAAATGGAACCTCTGGAATCTCAAAAAAAAGAAACAAACAACAGAAAAAGCTAAATTATATATATGGTGGCAGCACCACTCGCACAGCAAACCAATGCCACTGTAATAACTTTTGCAGTATGACACACGTACACATTAACACCACTCACATTTTGTGGGGATAATCATTATTTCTTAAAATGGACCTGCATTAAGCTAGAAGCTAACTTAGCATATCAGCTAACTCATGTTAACCATAACCCTTAATAAACTGAATATAAATAGGTATTAATTTGGTTGGTCATTATTGAAGTGCTTGTCATAACTACCCTTCGTGTTTTATATCAACCACTACCTTTGGTGTTTTATATCAACCTATTTTGTAATTAAACCAAAAATAGTGTTAATTATGCTAACACTATTGTTAGCTAAAGGTACGATATTAATGATTTAATTCTTAGAATCACTTACACACTACATTAACGTTAAGCTTAATGAGATAAATTAGATCATTAGAAGTATTAAAAGTATTTACCATCACAAATGAACACCATTATTGTAATGATTCACTATTTTTGAGGCCTCTTGCACTTGGCCCAGACCATAACAGAGGTCTGGCTTGAGAATAGTTTTTGTAGTTGTACCATATTCGAAAACAGGACAATCAGGGGCTCGGTGTGGTAATTTGGTTCTGGTTGTTTTAGATACGCAGGTTCCCACTATTGAGAAATCTCACAGTAGCCCCAGCACGTCGAAGCCGTCTCCCTCTGAGGGTCAAGCTCGTTCCCATGGGACCCCTCGCGCTCACAGCAAAAGTGGCGCAGCCCGGGCACACCCTGACGACACCACAACAATGGCCGAAGCTGGCGGCCAGCACCGCCTTCAACCAAGTAAACGACGCAAATAAAGCCTCCACAGCATGGCTGCCTTCACACTCATCTGTTCCTCCTTCTGTAATTTTTTTGCTACCCTTTTTTGTCTTTTTTTATATTCTCTCTCCCTTGTTCTGGTCCCCTTGTGGTCACCGTCTGTTTTCCTCACTGCTTCCTCTCCTGTTTGTTCTCACCTGTGTTCTGGAGACACTCTACCACTCTGCACGCACGCTCATGCGCACACCTGCACACACTCATGCACGCAGAGCCCTATATTCGTTCCTGAAAACATTCAGGGCCAATTCACTTACAGAACTATATGTATTTAAAGTTTTAAATGTAAATAACTATAATGCTAATATAAATAAAATTTACTTTTAAAAATATATAGATTCTTACACATACATATTAATTAATGTATCATAATATAATAATAAATATTTTAAAAACCAAAACCTCTTAAAGCTGTTAATCAAACAATGCTTAAAGCTATAATGAGCATATAAATTATGCACTTATGTTGCCAATATCAACATCAGGCTCTTATTTTAACCATATCAGCAACTGGTAAGTGCTGTGTCCAGTGAGGCAAATGCTTTGATCCAAAATCTAATACAGCACATAAAATGCAGACCAAATAAAAAGAACTCTGACCCAGTTATGCTCATCAGTGCACACAGCACAACAGGCTTAAATAAGATGCTTGCTAAGCCACTGCGGGTCCACCTGTCAATCACTGTCAGGGAATCTGACCTGATCTGTCAGTATGTGAGTCACACAGACCTCCTCTGTATGCCAGGAGGCGTTTTAGAAGAGGGGCACCTACACGAGCACGTGAGACTGCTGCTGTAAGTAGGACTGGAAAAAATAGCTGGGGTCGCTCCTGTTATTGTCAAATTAGGGCAAGCTCAGCTGCCATGGGACATCCCTTGCCAGCACACAGTGCCTTGGGCACAAAGGGCAGTGCTTGAGCCAGCTTTCCTCGCTGGCCACTTATCCTGGACCCCCTCCGCTCCTGTTTGCTGAATCCTCCATTATTTGGAACCCCTTTCATTCTGTTGTCCCACTGGGTCGTGTGTTCGGATGGCAAACGACCCCCACCCGGCTTTTTCTGCAGCTCCTCTTCCACTGAGCCAGCTGTGCATGTGGCCTCTGCTGCCCGCGCCATGCTACCAACCACCCTCTTCTTCCTTTCCCCATGTGGCTACTGCTGGTCCACACTGCACCTCAGTGGATGCGCTATGCCCACGCCAACCCAAACCCCCTCAACCTTCCTCCCCTTTGCGGCCAGAGGGGCGCGCACTGTGGCTGCATGTGACTATGAAGTACAGTAAAAAGCTGGTGGTGTCCATGTTGTAAGGAGTTCATACTCTGAGTCTCCATCTCGTCCCCCCCAACCCTTCCCTAACTTCTCCCTGAACCCCGTCCTCTTCCCTCCCCCTGGACCCTCGGCTTGTACATGGCCTCACCACTACCTCCCCCAGCCCAAAATGGCCGCCTCTCCCTGAGGCACCACAGACACAGCGTAGTGGGCGTGCTCACCATACAGAAATCGATGGCCAATGAGATCTCTGATGGCCGTCACCTGACCCTCCGCAAAGCCATGTCGGAAGAGAGGCCACAGCTGCACGGAGGTGAGAGTCGCAACCTTGCACAGGTGCAAAAGTCAAAGAGCGAGAGAGAGCGAAAGAGAGAGAGAGAGAGAGAGAGAGAGAGAGAGAGAGGGTGCTGAGTTACTAACGCACACCTATAGAGAAGATGAAAGGGGCCTAGACACTCTACCACTCTACAGATAATTCATGCAGCAACACTCAGCCTTGTCCCACAGTCCATCAACGTGCTTTACTAAGACCAGAATATCCAATCAAATGCAACTGTGTCATTAAGACACCTGTAAAGACGACTCATGTGACTTTAATGTGATGTAATGGATGCCTGGTCTTAGTAAAGCCGCTAGAGTCAACGTTGGGGTATCTGTGCCGAAAAGACTGTGCACATGAATTATGTGTTGTGCCAAAACCATGCATTCCACCTCACACCATCACCCATCACTCAGTCACACAGTCACATGGTACAACACCTCTATACAAGGCTTAATAAGGAAATTAAAATGCACAATTGCTCAAATGTGCTTAATGATAATTAACCACATTTTAAATAGTATTACACACATATTCCAGAAATAGGCTATTGGGATTATTCAGACTAAACACACAATACACTGAAATTACTAATTAACGGTGTAATGCTTTTTCTGTCTGTCTACACTTTTGCTGCAGGTCTTTGTTGCTTGTTGTACATATTTATGTTTTGTAAAATGTTTTGTTAAATGGTTCTGTCATACACTCTCTACTTGTGGGTTGTAATGCCAAATAAATGTATGTATATATGTATGTATGCAAATGTATAAATATATATCTGTGTGTGTGTGTGTGCGTGCGTGTGCTAGACCTGCATGTGTGCATATCTGCATTACGGATGCTCATATTACCTATATAGTGAACAGCATCAGGAATAAATGGGCAGGATCCGTGAGGGTTTTGGAGCTCATGCTTGTCCACTAGTACTGGATAACCATCATAAGCCAGTGGTAGTTACGAGTTTGGGAGAATAGGACAATTGTATAACTCATGTAGTACACTTTTAAAACAGCATCCCACAGCCATAGATCTGCTGATGCCCCTGTTACTGCAGCCTCATTGGACAGCGGACTGAGTGGCAGTGCATTCAGCCTACTGGAAGAAGAGGGTGAGACCAATGCAGTGGACAGTGCCATCTTCCAGGTTCCCAGATTGTAAGTCTGCTTTTTTCTAGCCAGTAATAGCTCCATTGAAGGAAATACACACATTATCTTTCAAGTTGGGCTCTTGTATCTTATATAATATGATATCTAATACAGAGGGTCCTCGACTTACATCAGGGTCCCATTCCTCTGAGTGTGACGTAAGTCGAAAGCCGCTTGAATAAACTCCTATGTGTGTAATTCCCTGCGGCCAATCCTCTGTCAGTCCACTAGAGGGAGACACTCACCCACCTGAGGCTCTCTTTCACTCTTTTCTGAGCGTTTTATTATAACTAGTTTCGTTTTCACTTTTAAATTTTACATTTTTTTAAAAGGGGGGGGGGGGGCAGTGACGTAACCACGAATCTGTTTTGAGAACAACTTAATTCGATGACCCCCTGTATAATATATTCAAATATTATTCTGCGTCAAATCTACGGAGATGTCATGTAGTAAACGGTAAGGTGCTTGAAGTGAAATGGTATTTTATTGTGTTGTCTGTGCTGACAGGCATCTGATCGAATGAGGAAGAATATTCTTAAATGAATTATTAAAACTAATTTGGGACCATTTCGGTTCATCATGAAAGGTTCACACAATATGAATGGAAAACTATGTATACTTTTAATGTATGGAAAATAAGGCCAAAGTTTTGATATCACAGCAACAATATGAATGTTTTTGCTGAGCTTATTTTGATCCATTGTTGTTCTTTTATGTAGTGGAAAGATTCCAAATGGCACGGACATAGTAAAGTCAATACATGGAGACTCAGAGGGTAAGTGTTTATAGCTTCATGGCATCTTCAGTATCACAAACAGAGTTTGAAATATTTGTGATTCATTACTACAAAAAACAAAATGACATTTTTACATCACAGAATCTGTACACACTACATTTCAACATGAGTATAAACCTGAAGCCCAAACCTGCCCCATACATACAACCGCACTCCACCCGACTGCTACAATTAAATCTGAAACTCAAACCAGAGTGAAACCTGAACCCGCACATGTGCACAGAGATATGAGCAGAGACGGCTCGATATTGGCTCGGTTTTACAGCTTTACTTCCTAAGTGCTCCAGCTGAGTGCCTGAAAATGTCATCCTGAATCAACTCATATTTATTCTTAATATACAAACCGTGTTTATTATCAGCATGTGTTTGAGGAATTACTAATAAACATATAGTTAACAAACAACATAATTACAATGAATTAAAGGCACCTGCTCCAAATATTATTCTGTATTCAATTGCACCACTGCTAAATTCTGACTTATTCATTTTATTATTGATCATGTTATTGATTTAAATCAACCCAACAAAAATATAGATAAACAGACAGATTTTTCATTGCAAAACATTAATGGCAATAGAATGTTTTCCACAGACTCTTGAGATCTAACGTGTTGATAGAGAAAATGACACATCAGAACCACTTGGGAGCAAATGTTAATGTAACCTGGAGTGAGCTTCTCTGAAAATATCATTGACACATTTCTAAAACTCAAGAAAACCTTGATATTAAGGAACATCTCCAACAATGAAAGAATATTCTGAAAATTATTTCCACATCACATTCACAAACATCCCACAGATCTTGCAGTGCCAGTTGTGTGAATTCATCCACTAGCACACACACACACACACACACACACACGCTGCGGTGTCAGTACCGACACTGTCTCTCTAATAAACCCAGAGAGAGTGAAGTCACAGGAGACGTTTAGTTGCCATGGTTACGGATAGCAAGGATGAGGAGTTCCGCCTTCTTTTGAGAGTCTTCTTGACTGAATCAGACTGAATTGTCACTCTTACTCTGCACATGTGCTGTCTGTCAAAGAGAATGCTTTTATTATCTCATCATGTACATACTGTATTACATCTAACTCGACTTTCTTTTATTATTCATCACACCTTCTAACTTCTACTACCTTATTTCACACACACACATACATACACACACACACACACACACACACACACACAAGCATGCAAAGTATAATCTTCGACTCATAATAGAAAAATAGATTGGGCTTTATTTTCATCTGTGCACTGCAAACAGGTGCAATAGCCTGAATTATGTGAGCATTTCCATAAAAAAATATCCATTATGGTTGGGGATCTGGTGGCAGCCTAATTGTTAAGACAATGCCATTGGTTCCAACCCGGGCACCAGTGAGGTACTCTCGTGCAAGATACTGTCCCACTATGCGGCTCCCTGGGTGCTGTTGGTAGCTGCCCGCTGCATGTGTGGTACAGAGGTCACATTTTGCTGTGATTCAATTAATTAAATGAGAAATGAGAATTAAATCAATTCATTAATATACTAGTTTAATTCTATAAGATTCAGAAATCAGAAAATTAAATTGCAATTTAGATTAAGCAACTTTCCAAATATCAAATTTGTGTGTGTGTGTGTGTGTGTGTGTGTGTGTGTGTGTGTGTGCGTGCGTGCGTGCGTGCGTGCGTGCGTGCGTGCGTGCGTGCGTGCGTGTGTGTGTTTTCAGGTAAAACCCAGGTGGTGGGAGAGATCAAAATTGCTCTTAAGAAGGAGATGAAGACCGAAGGAGAGCAACTAGTGCTGGAGATCCTTCAGTGCAGAAACATCACCTACAAATTTAAGTCTCCTGACCACCTTCCAGGTAATATTAGACACACACATCTAACACACACGCCAGCTTTGCCACTTTTTAATTCGTACTATAATTTAAATATATAATATTGCATATACTTCATATACTTATTCCACTTAGATATGTCATTTTCATCAATAAATCAATGACCTGGTGTATTTTTGTGTCATTTGTGTGACTAGGATATCAATATAAATTTTTTTGGATAATGTTTTAAGTCATAATCAAGTTGAAATACAGAATATTGTAACAGGTTCACAAACGAATGTACACACTGTTTTAAACAGACCTGTATGTGAAGCTTTATGTGGTGAACGTGGCCACGCAGAAGCGGATCATAAAGAAGAAAACTAGGGTGTGTCGTCACGACCGCGAACCATCCTTCAACGAAACCTTCCGTTTCTGCATGAACCCAACTGGACACTCTATTCAGGTGACCACTGCAGTACTGTAGAAACTGTTCGCTGCAACTTCTGTTCACTGGAAAACTGTTTTGAAGCCACCAGAGATGTTTACATGCATATACAGGTATACGTCTTGTACCACATAGCTCCACCACGGTCTTGATATAGTTCCATGTTATCCTTTTCCCACAGCTCTTCTTGGTTTCAAACGGGGGCAAGTTTGTGAAGAAGACTCTGATCGGTGAGGCCTACGTGTGGTTGGACAATTTGGACCTGCGTAAGCGGGTGGTCAGCTGGCACAAACTGCTCGCCACCACTGCTCAGATCCACTCCTAGAGGAATCAGGGTGTAGAATAAGCACTGGGCACTGAAGTTCCAGCTCCTCAACGCACTCTAGTCTTGCAGGACTAGGCCAGGCAGCAGTAAGGAAGGTGACGCCAAAATCAAAATCATGTATGTTGCTCTCACTGATAGATTGTGGTAAATAATGTACGTGGGGGTTTGAGGTACGAGAACTAGGAGGTGACTTCCTTACGTGTCCTCCATTTACATGGTGCTGGGGGTCAAAAGTTAGTCGTAAAATGAAACGAGAGGTGTGATCAGGGCATTTGGTAGATATTTACAGGTCTGCACACACATACACACTCACAAACTACTACACTCACCCACACTCACCCATGTGTGTACACATATTTGTACCTACATGTTGTCACTGGGCCACCAAGGACTAGACTTCAGGATGGAAATGTGTATATTTTGTTGGCTTTTATCGTTACATTGCATATTTTTTACTTATTACTGCCAAGTCCAGTTTCTGGAACTCCTCATATGAAAAGAAGTTCTGTATCAGTACACTGCATCACGCTGAGAAGATGGTTATAATTATGTTTGCCGAACAAACATGAAGTTATATCTCATATTATTTTTGTATGACATATTTAGATTCATTATTACAAACATTTATCACTATACATATGTTCTCAGATGTTATAATGTGTTTAAGAGATTAAGAGATCATTTCTGTGGATTGAAGGTATATTTTGAGATATTTTATAGCTATAGAGTTAAATGACTGAGTTATTGGATGTTGTAGATTGCTTTTGGCTGGAATATACTCAAACACAAATAGCACAGACCTCCTTCAATGTGACAGTATGAATTTGGTTGTAATAGATTCCTCTTTACAAACTTTCTCTGACGTCACAGGCTTATTGACCACGTCCAAATTTGTCCCCATCACAGAAACGTCTTATTGTTCCAGAGTTATAGGATTTATATCAGATCCGATTTCTAATTGGTTCATTACTTTATTTTTATATCCATGTGGCCATGGGACGTTGCAAATGTTAAACCGTTGAAGTCCAGCACTGTTAATATAGATGTTTTGCACTTTGTCACTAGCATGTCCTGAATGTAATGGTAAGTAGTATTTAGTACAATTAATTAAATATACAGTTCTTTTCCTCTGGCAGACAATTTGTCCCTTAAAATATCATCACTTATATTACTGTTTACCCTTTTCCCTAAATATTATTTTAAATAAAGTCTGTCTGTTTGGCCTAAAGTCTTCAAATGCAGGGTTTACTTTGGTCGGTTAAAGGTGTTGGTTTGTCTCTGAAAGATATTTGAAATGAATTTAGCTTTAACAATTGCGATTCATGTACAAATATTGAGTCAAGTGTATTTTACACGCCTTTTATCTGACTTATAACTGTGGCTGCAATAACAGAGTTTACCAGATATGAAGCAGGTTTTCTATGTGATCTTAACACTAATTTAAACTCCCAGTTGTTGAATCCCAGAAATAGTTGTGCACTTGTATCGTTTGATATGATTTTTTAAACTTTAGTTCGTTAAAATTGCACACTTTTTGTTAATGGATACCATAGTAACTGTTGTTCAAAGATAGGACAGGATGTAGCCATTAAACTGGACGTTTCATAGCCAGACGCATCACACGATCCACACATTTCATTTGGTTGTGCAGGGTTACACATATGAAGGCCTGGTTATGAGGAACTTTAACCTGTGCCAAACTTCGACCAAATCCACAGGTTCTACATAAGCAATTCTATGCAACCTAAAATGCATTAGGTGTATCTACTGTTTAAGTGTCAGATGAAGTATTATGAATGAGAGTTCTTTTTTTACATTTTTGTATGCTTTTTCATGTATTTTCATTTGGTTTTTAGTTTTTGGCTTAGTTTTTATTTGATGCTTGACCACTGGGAAAAAAATGCTATTTTCAGATGATTTTTTCTGTTCTTATATGCAACATTACAAAAATGAAGATAATACATAAATCCTTTACATTCCACCCGAGAGCTAGTTCACAAGAAAGACCTGATGTACATAAATGATCAAGATAAATATGGACATTTTGTTGTGTGGTGCACAATGTACATTGTGTGTTTACAGATTTTTAATGAACAGGATCTCACAAGGGTGTATTTGTGAGCCCTTTCACTCCGAATTAGTCACTTAGAACTATCGTCTCGTACATCTGTTGCCATAGATGAACTTTATTGATGAACAATGTGAAAAGACTCCTAAAATGTTGCCATGTACCAAATGCTCCAAATGTTCATGCATAATTTTTTTCTCCATACAATCATTAATACTTATATTTATTCACTCTCTTCATTTAAATATTCGGTGCACGGTTACATGATCCCCACTTCCCCAGTGACGTATGAAAATAGAGTATTTCTTATCTTGTAAATAAGACAGCTTTTTTTTCTACAGATAGGATCTTATATTAATTTTCCAGTTCAACACAGTGCATGTGTAAGGGCACAAGACAAGGGAAACTATGACTCTCTTGGTCTGTGTGTATTCTGCTCAGCACATGCGCTAGTGGAAGGATAATCGCCGTGCTTGCCTACGACAAACTGGACTCAACCTGCACAACAGACACATAATTAAACAGTGTACAGAAATGAGCTAAAGCTGACCCTGTCGACTCAGTAGTATCAGGAGACCTGTGATGTACTCACTTTGGATGTTGCATGTTTCGTTGGTGGTTTGTTCATACTATTTTTGTGTCCAGATTCTATTCTACAATAAGAACGACAATGAGACTATGGGGAAAAAATACTGAAATTACTATCTAAAGATGTATGCTGACTGTACAAAGATATGCTTGTATAATCTGTCTGGTTTTCCACTCAATGTAAACTGAAAAACTTATAAAAAAAAAATTATGTCATGGTTTTTGTGGTTGTACACAAACGGTATTGATAAATTATGCAAATTGTGCTGTAAAAAAGGCTGTTGCCTAGTCTAAATATTAAATAATATATGTAAAATTCTCACAGAAATGGACTCTTGTTTATATCATGATTGAATTTGTACACCAGAAATACAGTAAGTCTCCCTCGGAAATCGCTGCAGATGGGTGACCTCTTCTTGACCCACTGAGGCGTCCAGATAACAGCAAAATAAGCAACGTACAAACACTAGCTTTCCTATGTAAAGTAGTAGTTCGCTTGGGCTACTGGAATTGTGGCCCACACACCACAGGCCCAGTCACCTCAACTTATTAAAACCCCCATTTATAGAAAATTTGGGACATTTTGGAAAATTCCATTTTAAAAACTCGTAAACTTGTAAATATACACTTTTCAAAATTATTTTATATAAATATTATATTTATTATAGTAAAACCACTCAGGAAATTTGGGACGGTAGCAAAATGTTAATAGAATATTAAGTTACGCCAATTTAAAACATTCCACAAAAAGCAGGTGAGAGAGTCAAAGGTGAGAGTATTTAACACAAAACATTATATTAAGTATCAAGACGGTATGTAGCAGGTCTGAATTTCATTTTTGAGTATTGAATATATGAATGTATGAACTTTATATGAAAATATATGAAAAATGTCTGAAAATATAAACAATGAATATACAATTTTTAAGCTGAAAGGGAATGTTTACCATTGCTGAGTGCTAATGTAAAACTCCGGCTGATACTCCTGTGGTCTGATTGGCTTAAAGGTTAAACATATAAGGAAGTGTAAAATCTAAAATGTTATGAAATTCATTAGTGATTATTTTAACCACCTGTAAATGGGTACGATTTATATAAAAGGACCCGAAAGTCTAACCTGAAAATGCACTGGGTAAAGAATATTCATTTACATTTTAGACTCACAAATACGTTTGTTAAAAAAAATAGTTAATTAAGTTTAATTTATTTATTAATTATGTTTAGACTAATGAAATTCAGCATTCCAGTGTAAAGGTTATATGTATTATAACAATATTTGTAATCATACTAATAATATTACTTATTATATTATACATTTACTTATTTATTTAAGAACATAAATACCTGCTAACCTGAGGGGAAATTCTAGAGCAATTCTTTGTAACAAAAATCATTAAAAAATTATCAGCAAGCTCAAAAAGAACATTTCTTAGTGCAAGATTGCAAATAATTGAGGAGACCTATACTGCCATTATGTGAAATATTCTCCCAGGAAGGTTATGGTAATTTCAACAAGAAAATGTCAGGCCTCTACGCAGTGTGGCTTTGTAGGCAGAGTACATGGGTTTGCCAGCAGTCCAGATCTGGCTCCTAATGAAAATGTATGAAGAAGAGAATCAGAGAGTAGCAACCACAGCCTGTTGAGCAGCTAAAATCTCATGGGCAAAACCTCCACTTAAAAAGCCGCAACAATTAGTATCCTTACTTAAAATTATACATAAAAAGAAAGATGATGTAGCACAGTGGTAGCTTTTTGAGTGAGTTACAAGCATCACATTTTAAATTTGCTCATATTTACGTAATATATGCAGGCAGTGTTTTTTTTCTTTCAGTTAAATAAAGGTTTGAGACAATTAACAAATCACATATGGTTGTTCTTATTAGATTACATTAATAATGACACACAAATTTGTTTAATACAGTAGTCTGGAAGCTTAGAATAATTAGTATATAAATATTAAAATCTCCATTCTAACAGACTTCTAACTCCTGCAAGTCTTCAAAATAAGAGCACGCACACAAGTAGTGAGGTGTCGGTTCGAACGAAATGACTCTTATAGAAGACTTTTTAAGGTGAACGATAGGAGCCGATTCTTTAAGGTGAACTATAGGAGCCGATTCTTTAAGGTGCTGTGCCGCCTTGGCAAACAAAAAGTCTTTTATTTTGAAAGCCATAATTGCACTCGTATAAACACGGAACACAAATGTTGATTCTTGCTTCACTATTGCACGTATCGCGTCACCAAAACACAAAACTGTGCATGATGTTTGCAGCAACTGCGTAATGTTTGTATTAGGTTTATAGCATTTCATGGAAAAAATGGAGGAAAACACGTTCAAAACTCTAATTAAGTTAACCCAGGAAGGAAATCTGAGTTTGCTCATAAAACAAATAGAGGGCAAACCCGAAATTAGACAGTGTATAAATGCACATTTTGGGAAATGTGGAGACACGCTGTTGCACTACGCGGCCAGGCGCGGACACCTCTGCGTCCTCCGGTTTCTCCTGCAGGATGTGGGCGCGGACATCGAACAGTGCAATAACGACTACAAGAGAGCTTTACACGAGGCTGCGTCCATGAGTCACGAGCAGTGTGTCGAGTATCTCATCAGTAGAGGAGCGCAATTAGATTGTCTGAAGAAAGCAGACTGGTAAGTACTTCAGCACATCTCGCTGACTTACCCGCGCCGCCTTCGATAGCTCAGTTGGTAGAGCGGAGGACTGTAGAGGCTCTATGTAGAAATCCTTAGGTCGCTGGTTCGAATCCGGCTCGAAGGACGAACGTTTTACGACATGGCAACATACGTTCACTGCTTTTTATTCTATAGTTTACTTTCAAGGAGCAGAGTTTTTGATTGGTATTTGAGTCATAATATAATATAATATTATAATATAATAGAGTGATGTGCCCAGCACAGTGCCATGGATTTCTTACTCAAACACGCCTGATTCTACTCACCTGTTAATAACCAGTTAGTGAGTGTGTTTGTGTTTGCACTACCAA
>JBBIGC010000125.1:18211038-18227733 GCA_037576955.1 Lepidarchus adonis | reverse complement strand
TGTGCGTTTGGGTGTGTGGTTGTGTGTGTGTGTGTGTGTGTGTTGTTGGTGTGTGGTTGTGTGTGTGGGTGGGTGTGTGGGTGTGTGTGTGTGTGTGTGTGTGTGTGAGTGATGGCCGACTCCGCCTTCTCCCCCGCCCGCCCCGCCGCTCAGCCGACCTGCGCCTGTCTGACGTTACACCCAACGCCTTCTTTCATTTCCAGCTCTGCAGCTCTCCATTTTCTTCAGGCCGCGCGTACAGGAAAAGGGGATTAAACTCGTCAAAAATGAATGAAGAATACGACGTTATCGTACTGGGAACCGGACTTACGGTATACTTCTGTAGCTACGCCACACAAACGTTTACATGCATGTCCGTCCCTCGATTTAATGCATTTCTGCAAAGCCGCAGTAAGGGGAAAAGCTTGGCCAGGCAGCTTGATCCTGGTGTGTTCGCTGCTTGTGCTCAGCAGGCTAATTGTAGCACGGCGGCTAATTGCTCCGCTGATGCGGACGTAGTAAGTAGCGCCAATTGTCATGCTATGTGCTAGCCAGCTAGCATTTCCGCAAACGACAAACACGGCCCTTGTAACAAAGTCGAACCTTAGTAATTCTCGTAGGTTTGGGTTCTCACCCTCGTCGTTATTTGAATGCGCCGCTCATCTTTTTAGGGTGAGGTTTTGCAAACGGTCGTTAGAAATTATGCTTATTAGCTGGGAGGCTAGTTAGCGCCTAGCTACGTGGCTAGTTTGCAGTGTCCGCTAATGCCAACTGGACAGCCGGTCTGGGGCTGTATTCACCAACATGAACTTTATTTTCAAATGTCTTTAATTCGTTGTTTATGCTATTTTGTTCTTTGGACCTGGTGTATCTATTTTTCTCTCTGAACTGACTGGGTGTGAACTTAGCTGCTAAGTGCTCGCAGGTTAGCCCCCAGGCTCGCCCCCACCACCTAAATGCGTGGACTAACAGTAACTCGAGTGTTCCTGGGTGGGGATTTTGTTCTAAAAAGTGTAGATGAGTTACTTTGTTGTTTGAAAGGATCAGTAAACAACCGCACCCTTATCCATTGCGCTTTATCCTCACCAAATAATCCACCCTGTTCTTTTAATAGTAGCCTGTAGAGTTCACGTACAGCTCTCTGCGCTAAGACACAAGATACACGACAGGAAAACACCCGGATCTCAGGTCCTGATGATTTTATTTGGGTTATGGACTAATGTTCTTCTGTCAGCACAGGATGTGTCGATATTATGGTCACTCAGCGATATATGATATGATTGTGTATAATACAAGACACTTTCTTATGCAAGTCATATAACTACAGACAGTGGATCTCTGCTTAGATCATGGGCTTAAACGAGACCAGAGGGGAAAAACACTCGTGATCAGTATTAGTCCAACTGTATTTGCATTGAAATAATAATGGATTAGTTGCTGTTGGACATCTTTCTGTCTTTGCCATTTCTAGCAGTTTCTACACGTTTGACACCCACACTTATAAGATTAATAAATTTTTTTGTACTGATCTATGATGCAGGTTTTGATTGTACCAGGGTGTGTAATCCATGGTCGATATTCAGGAAATTGCAAACTGTCTCTCTTGGTTGTTGCAGAGAGCATCACACGTAAACAGGAAAGAGGAAGTGGAGAATCTAGAGGAGCACCTTTGCTGTAGGAATGGGTATGCAACACAAAGGAAATGAAAGTCAGAAATTTAGCCAGTTCTGCAAAATAGAGCGTCAGCACTACTAAACTGGGTAGGGTTAGAAAAAAGCTGTTCAATCATCAGGGTCCAGTTGCTTGCTCAGTTATTCTTCTATAATTTAAGTTCAACTCATGACGACCAGGTAATGTTTCACAGTTTACCTTTCCATTCACAGACTTTGATGATTTCAGATGAAACCCCCTACCTGTGAATATTCTTTAGTATTACTTATTCCCTATACTGTGTATAGCCTAATAATTTTTTGTAAATGGTCGTCCTTAACTTTGTCTTTCTCCCTCTCGCCCCTCTCCGCCCAATCCAGAGATCCTGAGCTGCTGAGTGATTGGCTATTGTCTGTACCGACAGCTAAATTAGCCCACGGAGACCATTATTACTAATGCTCCCATCTTCGCAAACACAGAACCTCAGTTCCCTGTAAACTGGGGAGCGGGGGTGGAATAAATCAACTCTTCATTCAAAAGCAATGACAAAATCTAAGCTTTCAGTTAAAATGAGTGGCAGCTGAACAAGCCCTAGTGTGTTTTGACACTGTGACAGCAGTCTAGGCTGACATTTGGAACTGTAGATGTCTGGGAGGAGTTGAAATGCCATTTTACCTGAAACAGTAGCACTCTATCAGGTGACTTAACCGATGACTCTCTTCAAAGAACGAAGACCCAGATTTCACACACTCCACTGATTTTTATTTAAACCGAAGCTCTGTTAATGATGAACTTTTATTGCATAGTCTTTGTCCTTTAACGCTTTTGTATGTAGTTGGAATGATCAAATATTTTCAGTTTGAATGAGGCAGGCTTGGACCTGCATAATATTTTATTCGCTTTCTCTATTTAAGGCATGTGATGATGGTCTACCCTGGTTTGCCGTGGAATTGTGTTTTTGTCTTTAGTTATCCCTTAAGGGACCATACAGTACATAAAATAGATTTATTAAATTAGCATACATAAACTATGCCAAATTATGGTTTGCATTTTAAATGATGGTGTCTTAAAAAAAGCCTCTTTAAAGACCTCATTATAAAATATAAAGCAAATATGTTGCAGAAAGTGCAGGTAAATGCATGCATGTTCATTTGGTTCCAATTTATCCTGCTAAAAGATTAAGGAAAATGTAATTTATGCATTATTGTGATGGATATTGTCAAATACCAGTTTATCAAGAAGGTACATTTCAGTATTTATTTATTTTTTTTAATAGTTACGTTTGTTTGACTGACACAGACAAATGTTTGCCTTTAGGACGGTATTTGACCGACAGGTGTGCTTGTAGTGAGCATGCTCAGATGCTGCACTGGCACTTGACTCAGCTGCATTGTGAAATGAAGTGACGAGGCTTTCTGCTCGAAGGCAAGGCATTGATTTTTATGTGAAAGGCGTGACACTGACCATCCTTCTATCTTTACCACAGCAATTTGAAACCAGTGTTTGAGGTTGTGAATGAAGACTTGTCACACTGGAGGCCGAATGGTTTAGTTTTTTCCTCAATTCTGTGGGTGTGTCAGTGTTTGGATACCAATCAGGCATGGGATGTCCTAGCCAGGCCTGACTCAGGCTGAATAGGGACAGAAGAGTGTTGAATGAGAACAAAAACAACACCCGTAATCTGCAGTTCCTGTGCCACAATGGAGCACAATCTACTGTTCTCCATCAGCATCAGTGGCCTGCATCACATTGTCTATAAAAGATCGAACACATCGCAAATAAAGCACTTCCACCCTCGCGGCAGTCCTCCTTTTTATGAGTCCTGCTGTTGGTGTTGGCCTGCCTGCAGTGATCCTCTGGAGCGATTTGATTTGGGTTGCTGTAATGAGTAAAGCAATGTTATCTGAGCCTAATGAGCAGTTACGTGACACAAATTAGGGTGTCTGTTGCGGTCGGGGCGTTCTGCATGCTCTGTGTAAAGTCCACAACGTCACATGACCCCGAGGTTTGCCGCCTCTACAACTAAAGCTAATCGCATTACAGTCTCCGAGAAAGCAGGAAAACTTTTCTTGTTCGCTCACATGTGCTAATGTATTGCATTGACACAAAATAGCCCCAATTCATATGATGAACTTTTACACGGTTTTTGAGGTAATTATATAACATTGCAGCCTGTACAGAATACAACCCAGAAAATTAGTGCCCTCCACCTTTTACACGTCTTTTTCTCTTGCGTCTTTTTTTCAGCATTTACTCCTTTTAATTGTTTCTCTTAATCCCACTGTCCTAACTGCCCGCACTACTTTTGCTTAACTGCATGCACTGCAGTGACTCTAGGAGGAAAGCAATCTCCTCTCTCTCTCTCTCTCTCTCTCTCTCTCTCTCTCTCTCTCTCTCTCTCTCTCTCTCTCTTTGAAAAAGAAGTATTTAAATCACTGAGTCTCTGACTGTTTTTGTTGTAATGTATACCAGATGGAATTCCCTTCTATTGGTCACTTTGACCCAACTGTAGCTCAAGGCAGAGTTAGTTTAAGGGAAATCTGTGAACAGCAACAGTATTTTTAAATATTTTTAAGGAATCACTCATGGACTGGAAAAGTCAAAGAACCAGTCAATTTCTGCCATATTTTGGGGAAGAAGCAGAATAGCTGGCCATGCTCTATGACATTTGATCTTGACTCCTGATGCTAGAGATGTATTTGAGGAAGTACAGTCCAGGTTTGCTCTTCTGGTGTGTACATATTCAGCAGAATGCAGCATACCTTTGCTCAGCTCTGCTGCTGGTTTTTGCATGCTTGCTGTCACTCTCTGGAACGATCTGAATCAGGCTCCTGGAATGCGTGAAGATCTGCATTTTGTTGTTCTGATGCTTGTCATTGTCCGGTGACTTGAAGAAGTCCAGTGCAGGATGTTGCTGAGAGACCTACAGCTTAGGAAAGCATGCTGTGATGTAGTGCTGGGCAATTTAATGATATGTATCATTATTTGTGGCCACAGTACGATTTTCTGAGCATTTTGTGATATTGTAACCTCCGCTCTTCTCATGAGAAGAAGCCCATGCTTAAACATTCTTTAATTTCAAAGAGAATCATTAGTTTTGCTTAAGTGAACTTATTGTCCTGCGGTATGAGAAATACAGAATAATTTAAATTATTAAATTATAATTTTTGGTCCATCTTAAAAGATGGTGGGAAAATACAGATCATGGCATATCACATAAAATTTCTCAAAGTATCTTGATATGACTTTTTTTTTTGCCATATTGCTCAACCATACTGTGATGTAATTGAATATTAATAATACAGATTGTTCCAGCCCTGTGGATAATCCTGCAGATGAAGGACTTCTGCATAAAGATCTCACAATGTGTGTAAGTGAGCATGTGATCTGCTTGCTGTGTATGTTCTTACAGGAATGCATCCTGTCAGGGATCATGTCTGTGAAGGGGAAGAAGGTTTTGCATATGGACAGGAATTCCTACTATGGAGGAGACAGTGCTTCCATCACCCCTCTGGAGGATGTAAGGCCTCATTTCTATTCCAGAATATTTGAAGGAATAGTTTGGTTAAAATCCTGCATTAAATGGTCTAAAAAGTTAGTTTTGCTATACATTGATTTGAATGCCCATTGTTTATAAAGAGCTGGGTTTTAATGTTGTTCTAAAATACTTTCCTCCCTTTCTCAGCTGTACAAGCGATTCAGCCTGCCTGGCAGCCCACCTGAGTCAATGGGGAAGGGACGTGACTGGAACGTAGATCTCATTCCCAAATTCTTAATGGCAAATGGTGAGAACTAGTCACTGTCTTCCTGCACATTTGAACAGAAAGCCATCACAGGAAAAGAGAGAAATCACAATCTGGAAAATTACACCAAGTGCTGCCAGGTTCCACAGCTCAGCTGACCCTGTTGCCTAGCAATCAGTTATGATTTAACTCTTAGCTGCTCATTCGGTCTTTCAAAAGAGTATCATGCTAATATTTTAGAGTTGCATGAAGAAAATATTATGCTCTTTTCATTTTAAATTAAAAGCATATTAAAGTGCATGTTAATGTCTTAAAATGTTTCTTTTCTGCTGTGTATGTAGGTCAGCTGGTGCGTATGCTGCTGATCACACAGGTGACGCGTTATCTGGACTTCAAAGTGATCGAGGGCAGCTTTGTCTACAAGAAAGGTGGCATCTACAAAGTACCCTCCACTGAGACCGAGGCTCTGGCTTCCAGTAAGTGCTTTATGAAGTTCTTTGAGATAGTAGAGGTTAACGTTAATACCAGATAATAATATTAATATTTTTTTAATGGTTTATTTTGCATGTCAAAAACATTTACTAATTTTTAGTGTTCAAATTTACCTGAGTAACTCCACATTTGTTAGAAATGACCAAACGAACATGTGTATATGAGAACATCACATTTAACTAGCAGCCTCATGCATTATGTAAATGTTCAGCCCAGGAAAAGAGTATATATATCTGTTTTTGGTTTTCATTTGATTATGTTCAGGTTTGTGATCAAGCAAAAACATTTTTTTAAAAATCATTGTCTTCACACCAGAACTGTTAATGGCTAAAGCAGTAGGATTCTTAAGTTTGGTTTCTCCTGGGTTGGTTTTTTGGTATTACTTCCTTTTTTCATACACCGCTCATGGTAGTGTGGTTATAATCGGTTTATTCTTTCAGCTGAGAAAGTGTAGTGTACCGGAGTTCCTCTCCCAACCAGCTAGAAAGTACAGCTTTGACAATCGGTTTCATACAGAAAACATACTGGTTTTTATTACTGAGCAAAGAAATCACACAGTCCCATGTTTCAATTTAAGCGTTTTTGCTCTTCCAGGCCTGATGGGGCTTTTCGAGAAGAGACGGTTCAGGAAGTTTCTGGTTTTCATTACCAACTTTGATGAGAGTGACCCCAAGACCATGGAGGGCGTAGACCCCATGAAGACAACCATGCGTGAGGTTTACAAGAAGTTTGACTTGGGACAAGATGTCATTGACTTCACAGGCCATGCCATTGCCCTCTACCGCACAGATGAGTGAGTGAGCTCAACACTGTAAATGTCAGTTTTAAATCCACATGTTCCCCTGATGCTGAATTGTGTGCATTTTCTCTCCTCCATTTTCACTTCCCCTCTCTGCATCTCAAGTTATCTGGATCAGCCCTGCATAGCGACGATACACAGGATTAAGTTATACAGTGAGTCTTTGGCAAGATATGGGAAGAGCCCCTATCTTTACCCCCTTTATGGGCTTGGAGAACTCCCTCAAGGCTTTGCCAGGTCAGCCTCCATTGTCTAAAAAATGTAACAGTGTTGAAAGTATTCGTCTGAATTTTGTGATCTAGCACTACCATACTACACACTAGAGGGCGCCAACTTGATTTTTCATGTGGTTACAGATTAAGTGCCATCTATGGAGGAACCTACATGCTGAATAAGCCAATTGAGGAGATCATCTATGAGAACGGCAAAGTAGTGGGTGTGAAATCTGAGGGAGAGGTGAGGTTTTGCTTTTTTGTTTTCTCCTCCCCCCAAAAAAGTTTTCATTAGTTTTCCATTTACATAGGCTCTGATCTAAAGCATTTGGAATCAGATAGTTGATTTTGCAGTAACACATATGAATAGTCTCTAGTAGAATAGATCAACAGCATCTACATCAAATCTAGTTCACTGAAGTGCAATATCTTGCCATAACCATTCTGCTAAAATTTTTCCTTCTTTGTTCTCAGATTGCCCGCTGTAAACAGCTGATTTGCGACCCCAGCTATGTAACGGATCGTGCCAAGGTTGTGGGCAAGGTGATCAGAGCCATCTGCATCCTAAGCCACCCTATTAAGAGCACTTCTGACTCCAACTCCTGCCAGATCATCATCCCCCAGAACCAGGTCAACAGGAAGCATGGTAAGACTCACAAGAGCAAAGCCTCTATAAATTATATTCTGTGTTCTATATTGGTCTTTGTATGTTTGCTTATTACATGCATTTTTGTTGCAGATATCTATGTGTGTATGATCTCTTATGCACACAATGTGGCAGCCCAAGGTAAATATATCGCCATCGCCAGCACTACTGTGGAGACAAACGACCCTGAGAAAGAGATCAAACCAGCTCTAGACCTGCTGGAGCCTATTGAGCAGAAGTAGGTGTTCTGCGTTTATGTGGTTTGTTGAGGTTGAGGTGTTCATGGGATAATATAACTTTCTTTTAAATGTTGATTTCTATACTGTGTGTTTGTTTACCCACAGGTTTGTGAACATTAGTGATCTGTATGCTCCAACTGACGTGGGAGCTGAGAGCCAGGTTAGTTCACAGGTTCTACTTATGCTTGAAAAGTAAGATGCATCCTAAATTCAACTGGACATAGTACTGCATACAGGACCAAAAGATTTTGCTGTGAAAATAGCACAATGAATTTTTACCCAAAGCTTGATGGCCAGTTGCACAGAAACGTGTTTTCTTGTATGTAACAGTAGAAAACCAAGAGATGATGTCATTGCATTAGTAGTGTATTTATAGAAAAGTGCCACGCTAACATTTTGGTAGCGTATGTTGATGGACAAGCTAGCTTTAAACGAATGAACTGAACAGTGAATTCACTACCCCACTCCACCCTATAGGTCTTCATCTCCCGCTCCTACGATGCTACGACTCACTTTGAGACGACCTGTGACGACATTAAAGACATCTACAAGCGCATGACGGGCACAGACTTTGACTTTGCTGAGATGGAGCGCAAGAAGAACGACATCTTTGGCGACGGGGCTGACCAGTAACTTGGCTCAAGGCGCTGTTGAATATCGCATTTTCAGAGAGTTGGTAATCTTTAAGAAAAAAAAAAGAATTTTTGAAAAAAAATAAGAAAAAAGGTAACCAAAATGGGCTAGCTGATGATTTCAAGTATATGTTTTTGCCCATAAAGGAATTTCATGTATACAGTTACAAATTTAGCATTTAAAGTGGGGAGAAGGGTTTGGCGGTCTGCTTTGTATAATCAGGTTATGAGACATTGCACTGATTGCTGGTTGACGTCCTGTATCTAGTTGCCATCATGTCATCGTGTTGTTACCCTGCTCATAAGGGGGGGAGGGCGTTTAGTCCAAAGATGCCAAATTATCCTATGTTTTGGTTTTTTTTTTTGTTTTTTTTTCCAATTGATAAAGGCACAGGTAACAGACAGTTCTTTAAAAATAAGTATTTTTTTATAATTATGTAAAAACTCAAAGATGGCCTCTCAAGCAGAAGTGTCTAGGAGAGCAAAACTGAAAATTTGTTTAAGTTCAGCTAACAAGGTTTGTAGAAGTAATCCGCAGTTACCAACGTTGAAGAAAGGTATGATAGTGCATTGTATTTTCCTACAGATTGGTGCTTTAACTAGTTACTCAACTGTGGCTAGCAATGTATATCTAATCCTTGCTTTGCTAATGTAAGGGACGTATCAAGCACACAAAATGTGTATAATCTTTTTTGTTTCCTTCAAGTAATGCTCATCCAGCCTCTGATTATATACACACTTTTCCTAAATATGAAAGAGGCATTCATTTGCCATAACTGACTTATTGGCTGTAAATTGGCGAGACCGGGAGCTTGGGGGGGTTTCCATCTATTGCCTTTACATCTCTGTTGTGAGGCACAGTGCGTGATTCTCAGGCCGCTGGTCAGAGGTCATCACATGTCCACGGAAAGCTACTTAACTGTATAAGTCTTTGAGAGCTGCTTGAACACTGTGCTTTAGAGGAACTGTCTCTCTCACTGTTTTTGTTGCAGAGAGGAGCTCTGAAAAGCAGATGAGAAAAGTGGCCTAGTTCTTTATATCTCTGTTGCGTTAGAAAGGACCAAATGTCTACTGCAGTATTGGCATGACGAGGGCCCTGTGCAAAATGTCATCAGTGTTTTAAACAGCGGAAGAACTGTGCTGAGCAAATGGGGCTCAAATGATTTCTGTACTGCGAAGTAAAAATGATAACTTGTGAAACCTTTGTTTTGAGTTTTCCTTCTGAAAGGTGGCTACACACATTTGACAGATTAATAAATTCCTAAAATTTAACAAAGCATAATGATTTTTCTCTAGTCCTACGACAGAATGAATTTACTAAATGAAAGTTTGATTGTGAGAAGAGACCAGAAAGGCAGGTGCACTTTTTTTTCTCTCTCTCTACATCTCTCTACGTTACTTTTGGAACAAAGCCTTGTGTGTCCAATATTGTCGTATTTTTAAAATTTTATGGAGTTTGAAAACACCCACTGAGGTTAACATTGCATTGAAATATTATGAGTGGAATAATGGTCCTAAATCATTTACCAGAAGCACATTTTATTTTAACCTTCATTATAAGCTGAGATGTTCTGGTGCTTCTAAGTTGTCACTTTGGAGAGATTAAAATTGTATTTCAATTTAGATGGCTATTTAAATGGTAGAATGTTCCTGCCTTTTTAAAATGGTAAATGTGCAACGGTCATCGAAATTGTTGGGATTAGGAACACCATCCATCCATCCATTCATTCATTTTTGCTGCTTATCTGGAGTCGGGTCGTGGGGGCAGCAACCCAAGCATGGAAACCCAGACCTCCCTCTCCCCGGCCACCTCCTCCAGCTCCTCTGGGGTGGACCCCAAGGCGTTCCCAGGCCAGTCGAGAGATACAATCCCTCCAGCGTGTCCTACATCTAGCCCGAGGAACACTTTTAGACTAATTTAAGAATTGTGGCAAAAGAAAACATCTGTAGTTTAATGCCTCTAGTCAGTCATAACACTGTCCATAAGGTACAGTGGATAACACTGTAATTATATCACTCAATGTGCTGGAAGCAAAAAAAAATGGCAAGTGTAAGGATCTGATTATGGAGTCTGAGCATCTCCAACAGCAGGTCTTGTGAAGTGTTCCAGGTCTGCAGGAGTTAGTACCTCTAACAGTAAGGGGTCAGGGCACAGTGCACTACAGTCAGAGCCATTTCAGCAAGATTAGGGGCAGCATTTCCATATTGGTCAGCAGGTCTGAATATAATGGCTGAGTGGTGTACCTCTCAGAGGCTGAGTTGGACAGTATTAAAGTGTTAAACAATGACACTTCCAAAAACATTTTTCATTAACTTATTCACACTAGTCAAATACTTGACGTGATAGTAATGGTAATCGCTGGTTGTAGGATGAGTTATAGGGCCTTTTAGTTTTGAAGAAAATTCTTGTTTAGGTTCTCTGTGTGTGTGTGTGTGTGTGTATAATGTGGGGAGAGAATCTGTAACATTTCTATGAGTGCCCCGTTTGTTTCAAGATCACGAAGAACGCCGGCTGTGTGTAAACTACATTTCCCAGAATTCCCGCGCTCCACCTGACATGACGGTGCAGCCCGTGGATCATATGAACGCTCGTCTAAAAATAAAGTTTTACTTGCGCAAAACACAGCCGGTTGTATGGAGAAACATTCGTAAATGCGGTAATGCTTTGATGACCATTTGGTAATGGATGTAACTGCGGCCAGACAGACAGTTTATGGAGATCTCGGTAAGTGCTTCGCCCGTGCAGTGAGTGAAGGTCCAGATAAGCTGCCGGTGTTTCCGTCTAATCTACTCTGATTCCCCCCACTCTACCCGCGCGCGCGCGTGTTTACACAGTGAGACACTGAGGTGTGAGTGTCCCTGTGTGAGGGTCGTGTTTGAGGGTCAGTGAGACACTGAGGTGTGAGTGTCCCTGTGTGTTTGAGGGTCAGTGTGTTGTGTACCGTAGGGTTCTGGGCGGACCGGACTCCAGTACATGAAGCCGCTTCTTTGGGCCGAGCTCTGCAGCTGAAACAGCTACTGGACGGTGGCGCCTTGGTCAACACAGTGACGGTGGACAACATCACGCCCCTGCACGACGCCTGCATCCGGGGCCACACGCAGTGCGTCAGCGTGCTTCTGGAGGCCGGAGCGCTGGTAAAGTCCATCAGCTCCGGAGATCTCGCTCGACACAACACTGATTCTAGAAATGGGCGCGTTGATAGTTCCGTACACGGTATTAAAACCTAAAATCGACTCTGGCACGAAAATGCGGAAAACAACAACAATAATAAAACATTATCATGTGTGTGTTATATATATGCATTTCTCAACAATTTTATAGTTGTTATTTTGTAATTATTTTACAATTATAATAATGCTTATTTTTAATATTATTTATTATTATTATTATTGTTTTATTTTAAAATTATTATTTGATCATTCCTGTTGTTTTTATGCCTATGTATTATAATTAGTATAATTTGTAAATTTCATAAATGATAATAAAATTAAGACAAAATAATAAAAGCTTTATACAAAAATCAATTACATTAATAGAGAGCTAAATATAGTCAAAAAGTACAATAAAAGTCCAGTAAATGTAAAATAAAAATGTGTTTAAATATTATTATTAAAGTTAATGTGTCCTTAATGCAGAGTGAAAAAAATGTAATTGTAGGTGCAACTGCAGTCAAATTCCATTAGCTTGCCCCCATTAGCTTCCCAACCTCGCCTCTCGCCATAAAAGGCTTCCGTGTTATTTACCTCGTTAAGCCGCCAACCTCATGTCCTGTCTTCACCACAATGCACCACGTGTCCGGTGAATGCATTTTACAATATATAGCTCACCAAACTTGGGTCTGTGTTCGCACTGAACGTAGCCTAGAACAGGTCAGTGGTGCTAATTCTACTGCTGTAATGCTGTTCTGCATTACCCATGACTCTGAACACCCAGCGCATCACTGGAGGAGGAAATAACCAGGAGAAAACTTTGGGGAGATTTGCTCACCTGCAAAGCAGGGGGAGCACGTACACGTACCCGTACACATACATAACGTACATAAGTGGCAACGTGAACAGCATCAGGAAGGCTAGCAAGAGCTCAACAAACTAGCTCAGAAGAGTGTAATCCAGTTCAAATTGAAGGGAATAGCAGCAACATATGTCCATTTAGTCCAAACAGAGAAAAGTTCATCCAGTAGATGACAAAGACAAACACTGAGAGAATAAACTTTTAAACAAAACAGCAGAAAACGCCGGTGGAAAGTGCACAACCTGCTGCCACTGTTTTCGGTAGAGTTTGCGCACAAGTTTGTGATTTAGAGTCAAAATGTCTGGTAAACAAAAATTACGTTCTCTGACTGGTGAGCAAAAAAAGGAAATTTGCATCACGGCAATAACTTAAAGACATAGCTTGATAATGCTGATGTTTTTACTGCTCGATATCATCAGCCTGTTAGGAATTGCACACAATATTAACTTATTCTTTTCATAAATTTTTCTTTGAGCTTTCTTATTATTTGTTAATGTAAAAGCTTTAATATTAATGTAAAAAAATCTGTTAAAGAAACGGGTTGTCCAAAAAATGTGTTTCAAAGAACTTGCCAACCCCGTCTCTCGCCAAGTTTAGGCCCGGACCAATAGGGGCGAGCTAACGGGTTTTAATTGTATGTCAAGCCAAATGAAATCAAGCTTTATTGTCGTTGTAGCTGTGCACACAGCAGAGAGGAAACTATGTTCTCCTTGGAGACAGCACAGTCAGTCTGAATGGCCTAACTGTCACTGAGACAGAAGTATAAACACACACTGCTGTAGATAGCAGTGAGGACACCCCACCGTGCATTGTGCATTATGTAGCTCTGTATAGGATTATGTGATTTTGAACACAGTCAGACCACACACAAACAGTTCACTGCAGTTCTACAGGGTCCTGAATGTTTTTGGTGGCTCTTTACCCATTTGTGTCTGTCCTGTTTAAGGTGGATGTGCGGAATATTCATGGCAGCACCCCTCTGTGCTATGCTTGTGCATCGGGCAATGTGGATTGTGTCAGACTGCTTCTGGATCATGGAGCCTCTGTCAACCCTTCCCTCACTGCCCTCACTGCCTCCCCACTCCACGAAGCCTGCATAAGAGGTGTGGAGTATGAGCAGCAGTAGTGCAAACCCAGTATGTTCTTCATCTGGTACTATAAGTAAACCTCTAACAAAGACAAGCTAATGTATATGTAGGACAGTTATAGAACAATTATAGCATTATCATAAAAATTCTCTTGGCCTAATGTTCTGTGCATATTAGGGGCTGTGAAAAAAAATTCTTATATGCTTGTAAATGTCACTTTCAAATCTTGTGTTCAAAATAAGACAGAGACATCCTGAGTAAATATGAAGGGTCTAAACAAGCAGCACACAATGCCAGGTGTAAAGTAGGCTTTAATTGTGACAGCTATAATAAAAAACTATTAATAGGTTCATGATCACAGTGGGTCCTCAACTTGCGTCATACTCAACTTACCTTTTTTTTCATACACATATTTACTGTTATATATGGTATTAGAAGGAAGTTGAAGGACTACTAAATGCTTTACGATAATACGCCAGTGCATGCAGTGTGGGTGATCCTGCTGCTTGCAGGGAGGAGGAGATAGAAGAGGGAGTTTGCGCTGTTTTTGCTGTTTTGTTTTTGTTTTATTCATGGTTAGTGTTGAATAAGAGTTCATGTGTGTTGGTGGGTGAGATGGGGGTTAATAGTGCACTGTGCTAAGGCACAGTCAGTGTGGTTTTACCACAAGTCTCCTCTCCAATGTGTTTACTGCTGTGGTGAATGTTGAAGCGTTAAAAAGAGTATTTCTATCTGAAGCAATGATTCCTAAATGCTTTACTGTGATATGAGACGTTCATGTTGCTGCTGTTAATAAAGCACAGTGCTGTTCAATAAAGCCTCTGCAGCATGATTACATGCATGAGTTCTGACTTGCAACAAAATTTGAGTTACACCACGTACGTCACCCACTGTATATAGTAAAGAAACATAGTAGACATTAGGTGTTGGGCCACAATATCGATATTGCAATATATTGTCGTCTTTGCACACGCAAATCGATAATCGATATTTAAATGACTAAACATTCGCCACCAAGTTGACACACCGGTGTCGCTACCTCTTCTCTCCTCTGGGTGGCGCTGCTCAACTGAGTGCAGGAGATTTGGGTGAGGGCTGAAGAAGGAGTTTTAACAGCTTGAGTTATGCTCTAAACTTTCAAATTGCAACAGTTTGACTGAGACTCCTCAGTCTGAGTTTGGCTTTTAGAACATTGGAACAGAGCGTGGATTATTTTGTGACGGCCGTGTCATTGTGCGTCTCTTTCACTTATTTCGTAGCGACTGGAAAGGGGACAATAGCATTGCTGTTACTTATATAAGTTAATAACACACTCCCAGGTTTCTGTGTTATTTCGCTACATAATTGTAGAGCAATGTATAGATTAGCGCAAAATCTCAGTATTGCGATATTATTGTTATCATGGGCCACATATTGCGTATCATATCGTGAGACCCTGCGAATCCCACCCAGTTGACATATGATAGATTGAGAGGTATTTTTTCATAACTTAAATGATCATTAAAAGCTGTGTTTTGTTTTGTCCTCTGTCTTGCTTGACTTACTACATTTTAGATGAGGATCTGAAACCATTGGGTGTGAGAAATAAACAAAAATACAGGAAATCACATCAGTGTGTGTGTGTATTTTATCTGTACTTCTTGAATACTGAACTGCATGCATCATAAATAGACAGATTTAGAGCAATCAGATTTTATCAGTTTATTTTAATGAAATGTTAGACTTTGCCTTACTTTCCCTCATAATTAGTACAGCTTTTTGCACATTTTTACTAAAAATAATTTTTTCATGAATGTGACACCGTTTTGCGGGTGTGTTTATTCATGCTAATAAACCTGATGTTGACCTTCATCTTTACTGTGGATCTTTATATATCTTTATAGTTCATTTTTTCTGCAGGTAATCCAGAGTGTGTGGCGTTGATAATATCAAGGGGAGCATTGCTAGAGGCCTTTGACATTTACTTTGGGACGCCACTTCATGCAGCTTGTGCTAAAGCACATCTAGACTGTGCCCTGCTGCTGCTCAATGCAGGTGAGCAACAAAAGTCCAGATTCTGACCACTTTTCACTGAGTTTTTTTTACATTCTGGTGTGTTTTATTAGTGCTAATAAGTTCAACCTAGTATGTAGTTTTGTAATGGATATGAAAATATTTAGGGAAAATATATATTAATATATAATAATCACAAATAAAAGTCTTAATAATGGCAAGCTGATATGAAATTAATTTTAAATGTGTGAACATACTTTTTAAATTAAGTAAATAATAATAAAAATAACCCCATTAAGTAGTGCCGGGCAATATGACAATATTTATCGTTATCGTGATAAATTGTGGCCACTATATGATTTTCTGAGCATTTCGTAATTTTGTCAGACACTGTCATTTCTCAGAGTGCGTCATTACTTTCTTCAGTGAACTTATTGTACTGCAGTCTGAGAAACACAATTATTTTTTATATAGCCCCACTAACTCTTTTTTGTTTAGAATTTGTTGGAAACATGCATATTGTGGCGTATCGTGTATTGAAAAATGTTTTTTAAAGTATCATGATATGTTGTTTTTGCCATATCGCCCACCACTACTATCAAGCCTTTATTTAAAATAAATAAAATGTCAAATTTCTGTTAGCCAAAAAATGTATCTCCTATATTAAAACTAGTAACTGAAGCCTCATTTTATTTGTAAACCATGAATGATTAAAGGTGCCAAGGTGAACGCCATAAAGTTCCATGAGACAGCTCTCCATCATGCTGCAAAGGTGGTGCAGCCAGACCTGATCGAGCTGCTGGTGGAGTTTGGGGGAGACATTAATTTAAGGGATAACCTGGGACACAGACCCATAGACTACACCACACCTGGATCATCTTCTCACCTCTGTCTGCAGCACTATGAGAGTGAGAGCATTGCCTGGTTGTGACATTCTTGACTTTGAAATATGTCTTTATTACCATTCTTTGCACATACTGTATATAAGTTTGGCTGTTTGTATGTGTTCCTGCAGGTACACCTTTGTCGCTGCAGCAGCTGAGCCGTATTGCACTGAGGACAATGCTGGGCACCAGAGCGCTGCAAGTTGTGCCTACACTGGACATATCACAGCGTATCATCAATTACCTTTGCTACAAATGATACGGCAGAACTATTCAATGTGTCTTATTCTGATGGCCAGAATAAAGCTGAGCATCCTGATGATGTAC
>JBBIGC010000125.1:18155620-18185131 GCA_037576955.1 Lepidarchus adonis | reverse complement strand
AGAAAGAAAGAAAGAAAGAAAGAAAGAAAGAAAGAAAGAAAGAAAGAAAGAAAGAAAGAAAGAAAGTAAGAAAGAAACTGGAAGTTGAGAAAAAAACAAGAAACATGCAGAGAGAGAGTGGTAGATGAAAAGAAGAGAGATAGACAGGGGGACAGAGAGGGGAAAAAGAAAGAAAGAAAGAAAGAAAGAAGCAGAGCTGGAGAGTCAGATAGAGAGAAGGATGGAGAGAGGAGCATAATGACAGAGTCCACAGAAACACAGAGAGAGAGAGACAGACAGATGTGTGTGTGACTGTATTGCTGCTCCAGACGCTATGATCTCTGTGTGTTGGCATATAAGCACATCTGCCCACAGCTGGAGAAATGAGAGAGAAGCGGAGCCCAAGATAAACTCTGCGCTGCTCTGAGTGCAGAACCTCCTCAGCCGCAGCCTCAGCTCAAAGCCCAGGCTCCCGGGCAGGAAATGAAAGGGCGGCTCTGACTTATTAAACAGGGCAGAAGCTGCAGTATGTGGAGAAGACTCGTCTGGTTTGTTGATGTACAGAGTCTGAGAAACGCAGCACGTTATCAGACATACAGGTTACCTAACAGCTCCACCACCTCCACCCGGGGGGAACCTTACATCACAGCCCGTCCCGGAGGGTCCTCCTGTTTTAGAATTCTTTGTGTGGTTCGATGGAAAACATCACCTCTTTCCTGTCAGTCTAGAGTTTCTTTTTCTTTGACTGTATATAACCCAATCAGCCAAAACATTAACACCACCTGCTGAATAGTCCACTCATGCAGCCACGTTTTCTCTGACTAGCACTGTGTGTTCAAACCCTTTTCTACCAGAGCGTGTGCTACAGTAGTTCCTTTGTGGGATCGGACCATCCAGGCTAGCCTTCATATCCATCCAGGTTTACCACTTACTCTAGACATCACAATAAAGCCCTTGCTTCTAGCACATCAACATCAAGAGCTGACTGTTCACTTGCTGCAGAGTATACGCCATCTCTTCTGAGGTGAAATAACTAGATGATCAGAATTATTCTGGAGGAAATTGCTTATGCAGAGACTGCACATAGAGACAATACAGAGATAAAATAACACAGAGTGAGGAAAGCATAAAAGTAATTAATATAAAAATAAAGTTTAAATAGGGTGAAATTAGTAGAATGAAAACGTATATATAAAAACTATAACGTTAATGAATACAATAAAATAGTATGAATAAAATAAATAAATAATAAGGCACTAGCAGATAGAATAAATAATAAATAATAAGGCACTAGCGATTAGGCTAGTAGAATTGTAGCAGTGTGTAATTTACCAGCTCTTGGCTCATGTCGGCAGTAAGTGTGAGTTAAACTGCAGTGTCAGTTTTGTTTGGGGTTTATATCTGCAGTATATGATTCACTGCTGTTTGCCTAATGTACTTTAAAGCTTTCATAATTGTTTACTTACACAGAAACCTGTTAAAATGTTTGAGACTGAGATTATCTGTGTTGCGTGTTTGCTTATACGTAATGCCAGTTACTCTATTAGATTCCCATTCGTTATATAAGAATAGCAGGTAGAATAGGTGTGGGCCTGTAGCACTAATCCTGTGGGGTGGGGGCATTTCATTCTGTGCATAAAAGCTTTTATTTTAATGATCAATAATATTAATACAGTCAGTTTGATAAATGTACCATGTAGCTCCACTCACTGAGAGCTGCAGTTATGGTTTTTCTTAGTCCGATCTCTACACTGCATCTCTGGAACTCAGTCGAGAGACCATTGGGTTCTTGGTCATCTCTTTAACTAAGGCCCTTCTCTCTGGTTCGCTCAGCCCTTAGAAGAGTCCTGGCCGAGCCAAACGTCTTCCATTTGAGAATCATGGAGGCCATGCTGTTGGGAACCTGAGCTCTGCTCTGAGGTTCCTTTAACCTTTTTATTCTCTGATATGCATTGTCAGCTACGAGGCTTCGTAATTTACCACAGGTGGAGTCCAATCAAGATGCTAAAACACAGAAAAAGTGTTGTTGCAAAAATTGTAAATACGTATGTGGTAAATGTGAATTTTCTGTTTTTTTTTCATAAATGTGCAAATTAGTTTAAAATTTCATTTTTGACTTTGTTATTACGCAGAACTGAGTGTAGATTAATGAGTTTGTTTTTTTTAAATGATTGTCGAATCAGGTCGCAAAAGTGAAAAAGTGAAGTGAATACTTTTTAAGTATTCATAAGCAGACTAAATACAATAAAACGTTTTCTGACACCACAAATATATACTATTAGTTCTTTCTGGCTAAGTCATTGCAGGCAGTTACAGTGTTGAGACGCCTGGAGGAAGAAGTAATGAGCTTTGTGCATCGTTGTGGTTTTTGCAGTTTTGGCCCGATCCTCGTGGCCGGCAGATTTAAATCCCATTCAGTTGTGTAAAAACAGTTGTGGTAAAAGGAAGCAATTCGACAGCAGTTGCCACAGAGCAGAACCAGATTTGAAAGAAGTGCCTCTGTAGGGACTGGGGGGTGGAGATGCCATTTTTCATTGTTTCGTTTTGTCTTATCCTTTAAAATCAAGATACCAGATCTCAGAATCAGGGAAAAACCAGTAGAAAATGTTGGATTGTGATGATAGTGAATGAACCCAGTCCAGTGCTGTAATAAATGTAGTCCAGTATAGCTCACATTATGGTGTGATAAAGGAATAATCTGGAACAAGAAACCATTATTCCCTGATTCCAGATTGAGTTGACCATGAGTCTGAATACAGGAAGGAGGTGGAGAACCTGCCATCTTGGTGTCAGGAGAATGGTGGTGGACAGTAGTGGTTCTATCAGACAAATGCTTCAGGAGTTTCGTGGCCAAACAGAGAATCTAGAATGAACTGAATTCATTTTGCTTCTTTATTTTAGACCTGAAGCTATGTGGCTAACATTAGCAGTCGATAGCCAACAGATCATTTCCTGAATTACATCAACATGTAATTCTACATCCAGCTCTTCAGTAAAATGGCATAGACTTAGTGCTTTAGACACAGTTTAAAACTGAACCAAGCTTCACTGCATAAGAGCTGGAGAGGACTGATCTCAGATCAGGTTCCTCTGTATTTGTGGACATCTTTGCTACAAAAACAGATCCTAGATCAGCACTCCTCCCACTGAGATGGTTTGTGAAGACATATCCTGTTGTCTAAAGCAGCATTAAGCTACAGTTTTGGTCAAGATTTCTAGGAAGACTAGCAATTAATTGTCCATGGCTTCTCAACGCAGTAGGGCTGGTGGGTTTTTGGTTTCACATATTGTTGTACAGGTAACAAGAAAGTATGAACGTGCGTCTCCTTACATTTGCAAATGCTGCAAAGTCTGAACATTTCTGGTAAAAGTATCCTAGTAACGTGTCAATGATTTTGTAGAGTGTTGGGGTTGTCTGACGTACTTCTGAGGGAAGGAAGTATCAGCCAATGCTCAAGGTTTGGATACTGGTATCAGAAAAGAAAAGATACCATTGAGTCATCTCAGTCAGGAGACATTGGAGTTTCCAGGAAGTTCTCGTATCCGAGGAGTGGCTTGCACAAGTCTGACACTCGAATAAGAACTGGAAGTAAATCATCTTGCGTAACTTCAGAAAGCATGAAACGAAAGAAACGTTTGCCTTCTTCCAGAAGCTGCGCAAGGTGTTATAGTAAATCAGGAAAAGTAATTTAGGAGAATTGACCTCTGCCATGTGAATGACTCAAAAATGGAAACACCCTCAAACCTCCCCCTAGTGCTGGATCCCATCTCAGGATGGTCCTGTCTAACTCAACGGCGTGCGTCATTGCTCAAGTGTGGGATACAGCGGGTTAAGTCAGGTTTACCAAATCTTTCTGCTACTTTTGTGACTTGGGGTCAGTTGTCCAGCAAGGCTCCACCTTGACCAGGGCCTGTAGTCATCCTGGCAGAGTGATCACAGAGAATCACTGGGGGAGGGAGCATGCTGGCCACTGCTCACTTTACCGCGAGTGTTTTGGGTTGAAATCTGACCGACGTGTGAAATGACACGCTCTCCTGAGGGTCGAATTAGCAAAAGAAATGGACATCGTCACTGACCCCTCTCTGTGCGAGTGCGTGTCATCAGATGAAAGGGAATTCTCACCACTTTTCAGCTTTAACCGATTCATTTATTGCCTGTGGCGCCTCTGAGTTAATAGGGAGGAGATGGGCCCATGTGAAATGTTTCGTGTCACATTTCGTGTGAGGGCTCTACTGGCTACCTGAACACACAGCTTGTTCCTGTGTCTCTTTCCCACTTCATTGAAAAAGCCATTAAGGTGTTTTAGAGAAGATCTCAACCTTCATCCTGTTGTAGTGTAGTGAAAGTGACTATTTGTTATTGTGAACGTATCAATCACACACAACGTGCATGATAGCAGGACAGCACCTCAATGATACCTGACCTCCAACCTTCTGATCCCAAGGGCACAGTCCTAACCACTGGACCATCAATGTGAGATAATGACCCCTCACACTGATACCTTGGATGAGGAAAGTTATGAGGGTTATTTTATTTAGTTGTAACCCTGATGGTAAGTTTTTATAAAAAATAGTCCAATGTCTCATTAGATGTAAAAAAAAGTCATATTATTTTAGTTCTAAAATCTAATTTTTGCACATAAAGCCATCTGTATTTTAATTTTCATACAATCAGCTGCAGTAGAGCTGGTTGAATAGCCCAACTATTACATGCATCATGCAAATTGCCAAATTTAGTTTAGCTTTGACTGTTTAAGGCCTTCTAGGTCTAACCCTCTCCCTATCCACTATGCTCCAACCCGTCCTCCAAAGCTCCTTCCTGCAGAAGAAGCTGCCATAAAAGGTAACATGCTTTACTGTGAGTTTCGACTGCCTATACTTTAGCAAATGAGTTTTTATTGAATACTTTTCTACCTTGGTCCTCTTCGGTTTACTTGTCTTTGCCGTGTAAGTTGTTGTTGGCAAAGGAGTGTTGGCTATTTTGAATTGGCCTTGGTGGATTCTTGCAAATGGCCACTAAATGGAGCCTGATTTTTTCAGATTACCTGTATCACCGTATCTGTATTATCTGTACTATTGTCAGAAAATAGTGACAATTGTAGCAAATATGACAATTTTTTCAGGTTATTATAGAAACTCCATTTCTGCTGCGTTAGGTAATCTCTAGTAAATTTGTTTAAGTTTTAAGACAATGTACATTGTGTAGCTAAAAGGAGTAGTAAATGCAATCTGTCATATGTGTAAATGGATGTACACAGCTGGTTGTGCCCCAGCTAGGTTCAAGAGGTTAAAGCGATGACTGGGTTACACCTTTGTGTCCCGTCATAACCTGTCCTAGACACTAAGAGCAAAGAACAGTCAGAGCTGTAATTAGGCTGTCATCAGTGTATATCTTCTCTGTGAAGTGAAATGACCCACGTAACAAACACGAATCAGCACAAATCAGTTCCCACCAGAGATTTGGTGTCAGTAACCTGCCATTCACAGGCACCGGGTCACCTAATCTATAGCACAACAATACCCCAGCCAATCTTTGTGCTGGCCTACATGGTGCTATTGACCCCATTTGCTTTACAATGCCTGATTGCATGTCTCCCAGGCCTAACGTTGCATAACTACTCATTTGAAAAGTGCACGTCGAAAACGCACACATATCGTTACGCAACTGGGGTTGTTCAGATTAATTACATATCCAACCAATTTATGGCCGACTTAAGGATCAAGCTCTTCTTGACTTGTTTAGAGACACCATGGGCGTAAAGCAAACAGTATCAGATGCTTGGACATCTCTTCAAGTGATTCATCGTTTCTAAAAATGTTTCAACTGGACATTCTATTACAACACGTCCGTCTGTATTTTATGACTCTCGCCAAAATAAGAAGCAGCCACTGCTTTATTTTGATCAATTAGTATTATTTATATAACGGGGCCTCTCAGGCCCTTATGCAATGAGACCACTTTATGGTAAAATGTGTCATCTGTTTTCTATTGTAAAACAACAGTCACTTTGGGTTTGGCTTCGTATTTAGTTACTTTCAGCTTAGCGCTTCCGCTTCACAATAGGCCACAATGGAGGAGTGTGTTACTTCACAATTAAGGCCTTCGTGGCCACATCCGGCACTCGTGTCCATGGTGCACCTCTGAACCCTTCATACCAGCACGTACAAGATCTTCGTTTATGTGGACAGGCAACAGCAGGCAGGGAAACAAGAGTCAAAAAGTACTAGACAGACGCAAGGCAGTTTCCATATAAAAACCAGAGGCCCTGCAAAACCACCACTGCCAACCCAGGCAGGGACCAATTAGAGCCGCGGTAGTGTGTCCAACCCATGAGCTCATCCGATCACAACCCTCGCATTCTTCACGGTGAGTGTAAACCAACAAAGCCTCAGTGATTGGTCATCAGATGTGAGACAAAGCAGGAGCGTGCGGCGGGGACGTGTTAAGTGTCTCCTGGCGGCCAGTTCATCACTAGGGTTCCCGCAAAATGAGATTAAGCCTGAGCTGAATAGCATGAGTGAGCAAAGCCCTGGAATGAACGATGGAGAGATAAATTGAAGAATCTGTTTAATGGAGACTCGTTTTCTTTATACAGCTGCCAAGCAGGATTCTGGACCGTACTGGAAATGGACCTGGGGGGGCTTGAGGTTGGAGGTGTTGTAGGCACCACGCCACTATGAATATTTTTTGTTGCTGTTGAAAGATCTTGAAGTATTCATTGGAAACACAGAAGATGAGGAATACTGTAGACATGGTCTTATAAGCTGCTAAATGAGTTTCAGCTCATTAACAGTGAAGGCAACAGGCCAACATGTAGACCGTGTTTCTTTGATTTATGGGCTTCTTTAATTTCATTTGAAATGCTGTTGTTTTAAGGAAGAAGGGCAACTTTTCTTTGGCAACACTTATGTTTGCTTTGCAAGGAATGATGCTGCCATACAGACATACAGACTAGTTGGGACAAGAACAAGACAAAATCATTTCTCAGATGCAAATCTTACACAGACCTTTATTGCTCCATTAATTAGATTCTTTTTACATCAAACACAATTACAAGCCCACAGCAGTCTTTCAAAGTAGAGAACATCCATCCCTTTGTCTTTATACAAACCAATCGATTTCTCATGACATTCTTCAACCATCTACAATTTCACATTTCTATCAACATTCTTTAAAGCCAACCACTCACTGGCTTTTCACCAGCGCCTCTAACCTTCGTACTTCGTTCAAGACACAACAAAAGCACAGTGGGACTAACAGCTGTGGTTCTGTGGATTGCCTTGAATCGAAGTCAATCTCTTCTCACCCAGTACGACTCAAAGTTCCCATCAACTCCTGCACCCACATACCTCAAGCCTTCATTAAACGTACAGTTTCTCTGTCCGGATCGTTCCGGTGAACTCCTGTGCTTTGACAAGCATATACATGCCATGGTCCGTCCTGCTCACACAGGCAGGACTCAACAAGTAAAGCTCCATGCAAGATGCTACATTGAAAAATAAACTTATTCCATGTTGTGGAGGGGAAAGTCAGCTTTCTTAATTAAAAAGCCAACATGGCTCAGTTTAAATTTTACATGAGTAAAATGAAATACCACATTTTGATCTGTCAACAGTGTAAATGACATCATTTCACTGTGATTCTGGTTTTGGAAAAGAAACAATTTATGCTGTCAACTGACGTAAACCATATACAGCTGAGAAGTTTGGCTGATGAAACAGTTGTGACAGGAATGTAGTTATATAAGACTCTTCCAATACAGCTCTGAATCAGACTTTTACAAAGCATCGGAGGATCTCTTCATTTCGTTGTGTTCATCCCTTAATGCTTCTGTTGATGATCCTGGTTTTTCAGCTGAAAGCTGAACAGTGCTGGTTCAATGAAAACGAAAGAGCTACAGTAAATTTCTGATTAAAAAATATATATAAAAAGGTAACTAATTACAAACAAAATGCATGTGTTTCCCCTGTGGGACGGGTTGGAGTGGGGGAGGAGGGAGTAATATAGCTGCCATTGAGGACAGTAACATTAAAACACTGCTGCAGAACCACATGGCTCCAACACACATAAATACAAGTCCGCCAGACCCCGGGCGAACCCTGGGGTAGGCTAAGGTCCTGTGAGAGCCCTGTGAGAGTCCTTCAACTACACCATGGTCTCCTTTCTTTTGCCAAGAGAACAGAGCACACGCTTGTCCTTTTTGGATTTGCGGGGTGAAGAGGACGTGGAGGATGAGGATGATGCTGAAGAGGTAGAGAGGGTGGAGGTGGTAGAGGGGGTAGGGCTTGGGGGTTCGTTGCTCTGAGGTGAGCCAGGCGGTGAGGCTGCACTTTGGGGCTCGTTCTCATCCGTCTCCTCCATATTGACCATGGATGAGGCTGTGGAGGAGCGGCGTTTGGAGTGGACATCAGTGACGGCGGGTGGGGCTTCACTCTGCATGACGGACATCGCACTGCGCAGGCAGTTGAGCCACTGCTGCTTGTGGAAGATGTCGTTGACCTGCAGTGTGTGAGACTGGCCCTGAGCTTGGTCTTGAAACCGGACACGGAAGATGTTCTTGGCTGCATGAGGACAGAGGTAACGAGCAGAGTTACAATTGGAGAAGGGCTTCTGCTTAACATGACAAAGACTTTTATTATGCTATTACATAACCAATTCACACAGCCAATTACTCGAGCCAAGGTGCATAAACTGTGCTGAGTGCTCACAGCTCGTGCAGTATATGGTAAAGTGGAAAATATCCATAACTGAAAGCATCAAGACTGAGGGAAAACGTCTCACCTTTGTCTGCGTTGCTGAAGGCCCCTCTGAAGGAGCCACCCATGCGCACATCTCCATCTTGCAGGTCGTCCACAACTAGATCTTGAACGGGGATGGGCTGACGGTACACTTGGAAACCGTGTCGGTCATTCCGTGTCACAGGACGGGTTAGGACCAGGACCTCAGTAAAAAGAAACACGTGCAGTTTCTGTAGAGCGAAACAGAAAGATTAGGAAAGATTAAATGCTGTTAAACAACAGATTGCTGGTTTTTAGGCTACCGAATTGTTTTAAGAAAGTCTGTATATCTGTACATCTGTGAGACTTACAGTGCCATTCTTGTTGCGTAGCTCGCCATGACACAGTAAACTCTTGCACTGCTCTATACGTGGGTCTTTCTGTCGGTCATCCAGATACTCCAACTTATCAATGTAGTACTGGCATTCGGACTCCCCCTTCTTCATGTTAATATCAGCCAGCACACCCTGGATGATGCTGACCTGTAGGACCACAAGCACAGAACCATTAAAAAACCAATTCCCTAATGTACAGGTAAAACCCTTCTATGCATTTTCCTCTATACTTACAGCTTGTTCAAGGCTGGTGGTGTCTGGGTGTTCGGGAGGTGTGTGTTTAAGAATCTCTCTCAGCAGGAGTGGGTATTTAACAAGGCGTGAGCGGGGGATGTCCAAAAAGCTCCACAGGTCCAGCTTTCTGCTGAAGGGAGATTCCAGGCAGCGCTGCAGGAAGTCCTGCACCCGTGGGTCCTGCTTTTTCTGGTCCAGAAGTGCTTTTGCTGCCAGCTGATTGCTGCAGTACGCCCGGTACGCGTTCAGCCTGGGCAACTATGGAAGAAGATGAAGAGCTTTAGTAACTTGAATCACTTTAGATGCTACTGGGGGAGAAGGAGACTAAACTTGAAGCACTTACCCAGTTCACTACAATCTGTCCAATCTCTCCCACTGTGCCGTCAGGACCTGTAGCCTTGGCCAGTTGAGCCAACAGATCTGTCAAGAGGGCAAGTCTGTTAGTGTCACTGAATGTCATAAGCAATGAAGACAGGAGAAATGCAGTGTTCTATTCACCTTCGTGAAGTGGGATGTAAGCATCCAGGTCTCCAAAGATGGCGGTAAGCTCCTCCTCAGACATGATGGATAGTTTCAGCATTGGGTCATGGTACGCCTGTAAACAAACTGTCCGTCAGTCCTGAGCAGTCTACTGTAATATCACTTAAAAAATGCAAACCCTCAGACCAAACCCAAGCTGTTGGCATTCATACTTTACTGAGCACTGATCTGGAAGGATACCAACCTTGCGGGCAAGCTGTAGGTCCTCAATCAGGTCCTGCTCTCCTCGAGACAGCTCAAAGATTGCCTGAATAAATATAAAATGGAATGGAAGGTGTTACTTTACATATTTAGCACTTTTAGTGAAAAAATGATCAACAATTCTTAAAAGACAGCTTTAGGAAATGCCTCCAATAACTGGGTCTGGTGTTTTTCCATCTCTCTCTCTCTCTGGCGGGGAATGTACTTGTGCTATGGCAGTTTGCTGTGATGTCTGGCTGGGAGTACTACAGTGGAGGTCCGTGCGTCATAGCGGCAGACTGCTGTTAGCTCAGGTTGTCTGGCTAGGAGGCACGAAAGTCCAGTCACAATACTCTCAGCAGAGCACACAGCAAATAAACATTGCCAGCCCCAGAAAAATCAAGAGACAGAAGGAAAAACAGGACAGTATCCAAACCCCAGACCCTCAGGGTTTAATAAGTCACCCGAGCAGCTTCGGGAGCGTCTGGCTGGGAGGTGGAGGTGGATTTAGTAGTCTGGGTTTTTCTGCTTACTACAGCTTCAGTCGCACTCACCTCCTGCCTCTTGATCTCCTTGGTGGAGAAGGTGCCCTTCTGGTGAACATCCAAGGTCTCAGACCACAGTGTGCTGTTGCGACGCTTGGGGGGTGTGGGTGCTGCTGCTTTGCTGCAGGTCTTTTGCTGGGGCACGCTTGGGGACCGCCCGTCACCCCGAAACGAGGCCTGGAGTGTCTGGCCGAAGCGACGGACGGCCCCATTCTTCACGGGGGAGATGAGGTTCGCCAGCGAGGTAACACGGGCCAGTGGCCGCACACGCTTTGTACTGGGTTCCTGTAAAAGAGAGAAGTGAAAATGAATAAATATACATCTGTTCAACCGCAACTGAAATCATTTCACCCTCACGAACCACCAAACTGCTTCCAAAGACAATGAGAGTGAGGCTCAGAAACGGCCAGAGGCTACAGTAGTGGGATGGCTGACTAATCTCACATGAAGACATGATGGTGCATGACCAGTCACAGGACACATTCGTTCTGGACTTCACTGCCTGCCTGGAAGCGGCCCGGGCCAGGAGAGAGATGGTTGGCTGAGGGGGTTGTGAGGAGCCATACAGGGGTGGATTTGAGGTCAGACTGGCTGGCGTTTCCGGGCATATAGACGTCCAGGCAGAAGTTGGAGTCTCTGGAGACAGCAGCTGTTGGGCATGTCACATGAGGGAGACCCCTCAGCAAGAACAGGGCAAATGCACAGAGGAACCATTCTCCTTGCAGCCCTGGTGATCTGGGGGTCTGTAGGCATCTCTGGAATGTACAATACCCCTCACTCAGCTGTTCCATGTTAACACAAACACACTCAACTCACATATGGTGTAACACACTGTCTGGGTATAGTATGTATAACCATTGTGTTAATATATATTATGCGGCCTGATATGCAAAGGGATTCAGAACAGAGGAAGATTCTGGCACTTCTACCACCCACATCCACATTGCCCTTCAATTTTTTTCCTTCTTGTGTCTATTGTAATCCCTGACTGAAGCTGAAAGCCTCGTGTTGAGACAGGTCCTACAGGGCTTTCGCGTGAGAGGGAGAAGCACACCTGAACCCCATAATGACTGGGACTTGAGCCAACCCCAACAAACCACAGGAGGGGGAGGAGGAAAGTCAAAGCAGACCCGCAGGACCACTTTAAACTATAATCACTGTCCTAAAACACTCTGGAGCTTGGGGGGACTAAAAAAAATACATTGAACTTTCAACTTCACAGTATGTTACAGACAACAGTAAGTGTAGAATTTGGTTCAAATGCGCAATTAAATATTCACACTCGGCTTCCAATACACAGCAGTGTGAGCGAGACTCGGGATTCAACTTGCCAAAATGACATGAACAGTCAGGCTATTCAGACTCAGACCAGTACAAACAGCTGCAGAGCAGATCCACATGCTTGCATTGCTGGTCCCAACTGTACTTGTCTATCCAGGGCAGAGACAGACAGACAGACTAAATGATCTGGCTAAGACTAATAAACTCACTCCGCTTTGGCTAATAAACATGAAACTACATGAATCGCACTGGTGGTCCACAAATGAGTTTTTCTGTGGAGTAGAAGAACTGGGACCTAACTGAACTCATACTAAATGCATAAACTGATAAAGCAAAAGAATATAAAAAATGAGTAATCAGTGGCTTTGGCAAAACCTTGGCAACCATGTTATCTCTGATGACGTTTTTCCTGTTAAAATGGCACTGCAATAACAAACGCCCCCAAATGTATATTATCTTGTGGAAAGAGCAACAAGTAGGCAGACAGATAGACTGATAGGAGCAGCTATTTCAAGCTGTGCTGACTGGGATGGAGCTCCCAAGAGATTGATTCAGGAAGCCCCCATAAAAGCAGTTTACACAACTTTTGTTCAGATGGTTGTCACTGCTGGGGGCGAGGGGGTGTGAAGGGATTGTGTGTGTCCCCTGCTGATGAACTGCTGATTTGCAATGCGGACCACACAAATGTGCAAACTACAGATCAAACAAGAAGCTCAGGATGTTTTTAAAGAAAGTGCAGTATTTTTAAAAGAAGAAATGTAGAAAGAGGCCGGAGCTGAAATTGGGAATGAGTCAACCAGAGGATACTGGTTCCTAAATTACTTAACTCATTTACAAATCTTTTGGACTTCTCATTCAGCTTTCCTGGAAACTCTACCACTTCTCTTTCTCCACTTCCGAAACAGCTCCCAAGCGCAAAAGGGAAGAAGAACCCAAAGCAGCTCTATATACGAATCCTCTTTCCCTACAGTGTTGCTGCAGTTCTCAGCAGTAAGGCTGGGTGGAGCTGGGACAGGGGGGCACACCTGGGCTGCCGGGCTGTGAGGTTGCTGGAATGCTTTTTATCCCAATGCCTTCACTGAGGAAGCCCTAAGGGCACCGGTGATCTTTACCTACTCTTCAGATCTGCAGTCATCCTCAATCACTTACACATGGCCAGCCATCAAAGCAGGCTGTTCTCCTATCTAGAAACTCCCAGATCTAAGTTAAAAATCAGCAGCGCGTCCCATGACGACAGCTAGTGAACCTTTAACCTCATTTGGAGATTTGTAACAAATGCACATAAACACACCTTAGAGAAACACACCTGACTGGCCTTCACAGAAGTGTTCGTGTGAAGATAAGACCAGGACAAGGTCCTGACTCAACTGATAACGGTGCAAACAAACTGACAAATTTACTTTCCAAATCACCGCCAGGACTAAATAGCATGATGTCATCCTAAACCATGTGAAACTCACCTCAAGTTCTTTACAAGCCTGGTTCTGGTAGTCTATGTTCTGTAGAGTCCGTTTGATAGGCACCACACCAGGTTCATCGTAAGCCACCATTTCTTTCAGTAAAATCCACTAGAAAGGTTCTTCTATTTCCAAACGGCAATAATCCACAAGTGATTCTAAAATTCTAATCTAAAAAAAGTTACACGCTAGGGTTACAGGAAAAAAAAAAACTCCCCTGAAAACTTTTTGTCTGCCTAAGCGGCAGTGCCTAACTTAAAACGCACACACAGTGTGCTCTGAGGATTCCTAACTCTGTTCTGTGAAAGTGGGAGGGAGAAGTACTCAAATACCCCGCATAGTAGAAGGGAGGGGTTTGTTTTTTTTACTCCGCCCATTTTAACAAGTAATAGCTGAAGCAGGAATAATGACCTGAGCTCCCGGTCAGTAAAGAAGAGTGAAAAACAGTAGTAGGACTTTAATGCAAGTATGGAACTACACAGAGATGTTGACAGATACTGAACTTTAACTTTTATGAAGTTTCTGTAAACTGGATTCTATAGATTTTAGCTTTTTAAACTAAAACCAATCTGTGATAATGCCAAATAATCGAATCTGTTTTAAATATTTTCCAGCAACATCATACTCTGACATATAAACAGGTGTTTGTATTTGATATTATGGTTTTAACACCATTAGACTGGTCAGGGTTTATGTAAACAGGTTATAAAATAATCACACTTTTTCTAATGAATCACACCTACTTAAAACATAAACCAGACGTAACTTACTGCAGTGAAAGTTCATGATTTAGGTTAATGTTGATTAGGAGAAGAGTTGTTACAAGACTGTAGAAGTACAAAATGAACTACCTAGCCTCCTGAAAGCTAATGAAGGAGAGAGTCGTTATCACTCAGCGGACTGGGTGGGGGTGGGGGTGATCAGTACAAATATCAATCAAAGATTTAAGGGGAAAGGGCTGACACATACACACCCACTCACCAGTCTCTGGGTATTGACTGATGGTGGGGGGGGGGGGTAACAATAAGTTTCACCGTACAGAGTGAGAGACTGAACAGGGCCACACCACAAACAGACCTGGTCAACAAAAGCTTCCGCATCCATCTACACTCTGCACCAAAAACCGCACAACCAGTTCATCTGCATTTATATGGTGGACAAAAATGACCCCTGGGGTGTACGGTAGACCGTGAGAGCTTAAGCCTTTGCGGTATTTACTACTCGTATTTGCTACTTTCCCATGTAGTAAATAAAAAGATGTTCAGCTGCGCAAATGAAGCTGAGCATTGTGTGTGTGAAGGCTAGGTGTAAAATAGCGTAAATAAGACTTGAGTGTGTGCTAAGCAAATGGGGAACAGTAGTTTAGTGCCCCTGCTCACCCTGCTATGTCAATAGTGAAGTGTAAAATGGCACTAATGCAGCGTGTGTGGGAAATGTCTTGCTGTGGAAGAATTACATGGGAGCGGGTTTTTAATTAAATTGGCAAGAGAAAAAAAATGACCATAAAAAGTTAAATAACTAATGAATCCTGAAACAATTCAAAAAGGAGATAAGGATGTTCTGAATAAGAACAATGCATAGTTAATATGTATTTTATTGATGTATAATGTCTTGCTGATAATCCAGCAAATCATAATTATAGCTCATGTTGTAGAATCTTCTAAATACATCTAAATGAACTGTACTTATTTGAAGACAAAGAAGAATGTCCTGGACTCTTTTCGCGCTACTAGATAGTAATAGCTCATGTTGTAGCACTTGTTGTCTGTATAGACTTGTTTATAAGCACTTAATGATTAATATAAAATGTGTTCTTCTTTCTAGCCTCTCAGATAGTAGCGTTGTTGCACTTGAACGGTATTCTATGATTAAAAGGAAAGTGTTGAACTTCTTAGTAGCTCTCACGTCAGTGCTGTCATGTCTGAATTAATGACAAAAGCGTTAGCCAAATAAATAAATGTATGCAAATGTTAATATAAAAAATGGGGGAAAAAAGCTGAAATTACAAATAGGTGCGTCAATCAGCCAGTGATTTACTGTTGGAAAATCTTTTTAAAAAATTGTATTGCCATATATTTCCAGCTAATTAAGTTTCGATTCCACTTGCCAGTTAAGTCTCTCCCTTTACATTATGCTACCAGACTAGAAGGGTGAAGGCTAGCACACACTTCATCAAAGACATGTAAAGTGGCTACTATTACTAACTGACAATTCTGTCACATTAACTATGCTGACTGCCATGGTGCTGATTTATGTGGGGAATTCTACTCAAAGGAGTCCAATTGAGCAAAAATGTAAAATAAATTTTGTTCAATCTAGTCATTTTAACACTACAATGCAAAAAGGGTTCGACAAACTATGCAGCTGACTATCATCATTGGGTTTGTATTTCAATACCAAGAGATGAAATACTACATCTACCCACTCAGAACATGGAAAAACTTGCTGTTGTACTTTCTGTTTTGACAAGGGCTTTTGCAGTCTATTGGATCTATTGGCTACATGGCTGAACTTGCACAACACCTCACACTCTGCCTCCTGCAGGGTAACACCCAGACACCTGGGGCAGCTGGAGAAATGGGTGTAAAACAGAAACACAATGCACAGCAACACCCACAAGTTTGAGTCAACACCGTTTAAACAGGGTTTAACTCTGAACTGAACATCATGATTCTACTTATCTGAATAAGGACTGATCTCTGTACTGGTCATAACTAAATTGCGCAGAATGCTGCCCTCTGTTGGAGAACATGATGACGCAGGCCAGAGGAATCTTGAACGTCACTGTATACTTGGAGGACTTTTAGTGGCTTTAAAAATGGACTTCAAAAGTTTAGATTCCGCAGTGGTACATCACCCTCCTGAGAAATATGAGTTACTGAATTATTGATACATATTGTCTGTTTTACTCCATTGCATTAAATCATTAGCCTTGGACTTTAACTTTTAAACATATAATCAACATCCAGAGAAAAACTATGGAAGTTCTTCTTCTGTGGTCATTAGTGAGAATCCTACACTTGCATCGCTTCAGAACATGGACTTCCAAATAACAAAGGCTGTGTTTGTATAAAACTGCTTTTTTGGAGCAGACAGGAAGAAGTGACCTTTTGCAAAGGTGTGAAGACACTAGGCAAGTCTGCAGAGTATACAAAAGCTTAATGTTTACTTTGTGCGGGAGGAACACAATGCATATCATTTAAAAAAATAAAAAATAATTCCCCTATGTCTAAATCTAGAATGCCTGTAACTCTGCTTATATTTATTAATTTTTTAGCACACATTAAAGAAAAAAAGAAAAGAAATGAAAGAAAAAAAAAAGAAAGAAATGAAAGAAAAAAAGAAATGAAAGACATGAAAGCAAGAAATGAAAGAAAGATTTTTGTTTGTATCCCAAACACAGTTGATTGGCAGAGGAAGCAAACTTCAAATATAAAACCTTTTTTGTGTTGGTGAACCTTTAAGATCTGAAGTAGTGAAAATATAACCTATGGGCCACTCACTGTAACCAGACGAAGGGATTTCAACTTAAGTCAATCAGATTTAATTGTAGTTTCCTGAATTGATTCTGACAAGCCTCATCCGGTTACACAGAAAGTGAAAATACACTGAATTTACAGCAATAGTCGTAAAGAAGCAGCATATCATTAGATCATAGAAATTAAAATCCAGCTCTTTAGATTTAACACAGAATATGTAGATCTGGGGTTTTAATCTTTATAAAATCTCTCATTACTTTTTCTAAACTTATGCAAAACAACTCTCTCATATGGTGACAAAGAACACCAACTAAAACCTACACAGTTAAAGTGTCTTAGACTAGAAGAGCACGCTCCCCTCAAACAAATATCTGTCTTATAGTAGTTTGTAACTGCAATTGCTAGATAAAATTTAAGAATCAGGAGTGGGAGACGACAGTAATTTCCCATATTTGCTTGCAACCTGTGTAAACATGTCAAATGGAGATGATTAAAAACCCTCCATCTACCTCTAGACTTTCATATATGTGTCTATTGCTGATGTAGCTTCTGGCAGAAGTGATGATCATTCAGTACAAGTGTGTACATCAGCTTATTCACTTCTGGCTTTTAGAGTGCCAACACTTTTGTTCCCTTGTTTTAGGCTACAAGGCCACATTAGAGGAGGTGGAGAACACCTGGAGGTTCCCTTCCCCCTCCCTATAGATTAGGCTTTGCGCATATGTGTGCTGGTATGTTTAAACAGGGGGAAGGGTGAAAGGTGGAGGTCTAGAATAGGGCCCGGTGACACGTTTAACCACAAACTAAAGTTGGGTGAACAAATGTCTATTTTAAACAAACAGCGGTTTGCCTGGAGAGCGGTCCACGCGGTCATGTGAGCTTTTTAAGATATTAAAATTTAAACTATATACTCTTTATGTCTATTTAATAACACAGAGTCAAAGAAATAGAGTAAATATAGAACTGAAAACATGGTGAATCATTTCTTTGCACTAGCCTACTCTGTCTTGGCAGAGGATTTGGTGGAGGATTTGGGTGTGAAACATTTCCTGTGTTACAGGAACACTTGTTTCTAGGAGTAAAAGGCAACAAGCCATTACAAGCCAAAATCTGTGAAAAAGAAAGCAAAAGATTATAGTAAAACGAAACTACGTAGCCATCAGGCATGCACATGGCACAGCTTCCTGTGGTACTACAGAGGTGCCATGTTGAATTTTTTAAATATAACAACAATAATCAAGTAATTAAGTGAGGTTTACATTTTGGAAGACGATAGCCAGGATTAACTATGGAGATTAAATTCCAGAATTTGGCTGTCTGAGACTGCTCCTGCAAATAAACATGATTTTATCAAACCCTCTCCAAAAATAGTCTTAGGATCATTTCAAATCAAAATGAGCTTAACTCTGCTATCTCTTAATGGCCTTAGATGCTTCTGGGAAACTGGGACATAATGTGTTTTTTTCTTCTTTTGTTTATTTTTATTGGTGAATATATAGAGCACTGTAAGATTCTTCTGAAATTCAGACTTGATGATGTGTGTGGAACTGGGAGCTCGTTTCACTCACCTTAAAATCAAAGCTGCACAGGCTGACAACATCATCGTCCTTCTCTCTGCGCTTCCGTTTCTGTGAAGAAATAAAGGTCTATTACAATTCAAATCAACAGAAACGGACATTTAACAGTTCAGCACACACGACCTGAATGTTGAACAGGACTCTTGCTTGTCTTTACAGAACATCTCCAATACACACTTTTTGGACAAAGTTGGTCACAAGAACATGGTCCTTTCTTAAACTCAAACTTTTTTGCTTCCTGCTGCTTCAGACCCGGTGGCCTAAAGGCTGGGTGTCTGCTAAAAGCAGACATAACTTGTTTACAATGGGCCCCTGAGGAGGTCCCATGAAAATCAGGAAGAACATCATTACCCCCAGGAGATTTTAGCATCCAAGTGTGTGAATGTTTAAGTGTCTGTTTGCTGAAAGTGGAACCTGTAGTGCACGTGTGCTTGCTCGTGCACCTTCTGCACTGCAGTGTGTTGCTCAGCAAAGGCCAGAAGCAATACAGGCCTGGATGGTGTGACTGGTCCCACAATTACAGCTTCATAAATTTACTAAGCAGACGGAAGTGCATACTCAACTTTAAGACACACAAATGGGGAAAGTGGATTTGCCCAAGGCTTAATCCAACAACACTGTCCATTTGTGAGTATTTCATTAACACACAGCCATGTGCAGCACAGAATTCACTAAAGCAGTGGCAGCAGGTGGCAGAGGGGGTGTTACAAAGCCAGAAACATACACAAAGCCAATTCAAGGAAATAATTGGCTGGAAACAGGTTAGACCTCCCCACCTTTCAAATACTTAAGCCATGATCACAAAGGCAAGGAAAAGCTTTTCTAAAGCAGCCTTGCAGCTAGAAGAGGGTTTATAAGGGCCCAAGGGATCAGATAAGACATGTTTGTACACTACTAATTAGGAATGCACCAATATTAATCTATCAGTCAGTTTTAAAAATTAGTCATATCAGTCACAGAATACTGTTTGATATATTAGTAAAACGTCAATAAAATCAATGATCTCTCAATAGTCATGATAACACCGTTTTCTGTGTATACCAGACCAATTATGGGACGCTTTACAAATTACGCTTCTGTCTGACCAAAGGATGACAAAATATCATCATATAAACACACACATCTATCTATATCTATATATATATCTATATCTATATATATCTCTATATCTATATCTATATATCTATATATCTATATATATATATATATATACATACATACATACATACATTCAAACACACACACACACACACACACACACACACACACACACATTATGAAGTTTTAAGCATCACTTAATTTTCACATACCATTTTTCTTGTCTAGTAATCTTCATTTAAGATGTTTTAGATATTTGGAATCAGGACAAAGACAGATTGAAAAATTTAACGGTTAAAAAAAGGTGAGTGGATCAAAACAGGTCTTTAGTCTTGCGATGCAAAGTAACTATATTCCCTCACTTTACTACTAACAGCAGTTTTTAACGAGCTAACGCTAACTTGTCATAACGAGTAAACACCAGCAACATTACGTTCCTCACTTTAAAACGGAACAGAAGTAGGGTTCTGTAGTGACTTTCCTGCTGTTCCCTTACCCTTACCCATTGGCGTCATTAGGCCCCTTTTGGGTGGGCTTCAGCTTCAGCCCCCCTAAAATGACCTCAAGCCCCCCTAAAATATAAGGATAATCATACTAAAATCATACTTAAAATTATAAACTAGAATTATAATTTTAAATGATATATTCATACATTTCATATATGATATCACTGAGCACATGTAGAACATAACAAATAAAAGCAGGACATTTTTAAATGGTGTAGTTATTATTATTTAATTCAAATTATGAACAGGCTGTTTAAACTGCTATAGGCAGAAGGCGTGCACTAGGACCCAGTTGAACAGAAAGAAGCGGGGGTCAGATTGTGAGTATTTGTCAATAGCTGTTCATTGCTTAACTTAACTTCTGTTTCCTTAAGTGAAAGGAACCGAAAGAAATTTGAAATACAATTAATGAAGCCTATTTAGCCAATCATTTCATTACATATATATAACCTTACACACACACTAAATGAAAAATTCAACACATATCTTTACGCATAAAGTGTATTATTTTGAACCTGCTATCACACTTGTGTACAGGACAGAACCACCCCCTCGTTCAGTGGGCTGTTCATTACTATGGTCTGCCCGATTCAAATGGAAAGCACAACAGCAGCAGACAGTGCTAAATACACAACATGCCCGATGGGCACTCTCACAGGAACGGCTGCAGAGAGAAGATATTTCTAAAGAGAACTTTTTCCCCAAGGTGGACAAATCCTGTGTTTGCCTTAACTTTCCACACAACTAACCATGACAGGAAACTGGCACTTCAAAGGTTGGCAGTGCCAAGCACAAACAGAAATATTTAGCCTTTCTGGGGACGCTAGCCTAAATCAAGCTCATTAATAGTAAATCTCTAAATAAAGGACGCTGACATTTTCCTTGCCTTATTTAGTGAACAGGGCAGAAAAATGTTCAAGTCTGGTCTCTCAGCACAACTTACTACTGAAAACAACAAGAACATGTTTGGCTTTGGTCTGAATTACATCCACAGAAATGAGTCACAAATACACAGAACTCACCATGTGAAGAAAAACTAATTAATTAATCTACATATTAGGGCTTGGAAAACATGCAACTACCATAAACAAACAAAATCAATATATTTCTATTATTAAAACCATGTATGCTCTAAATGACACATTTGATCTACAGTTTCATTTTACAGTAGAGGGAGTAATAAAGCCTCACAACCTTTTAACAGAGACAAAACTGCGTTTTACAGACTTTTACTAAATAAAACAAACAACTAATGAATCTACCATTTCATCTCCTGCTTAGTATTCTTCTTCCTCTATTTTATTAAAAACTTTATAATTAATACAACAACAACAACAACAATAAAATAATAATAACAACAACATCATGCCCTAATCAAAGTGTTTGATATAATCAAAATATACTTTGTTTACCTGGGCCAAACTACACATAAAATACTATAATTACTTTGTTTCAAACAAAACAATACTAATATCAGAGGCATGCTTATTTATATAGTACATTATTATACACAAGGAGTTATTCAATGTGTTTTACAAAGATAAACAAAACATAATTACAGGAAAAAAATAGATTAAAACTATGCTTAAATTTTTAAGGAAAAGTATTAAAAATCTAAAATTTTAAATTACAGAAATCAAAGGTTTTTGGGGAACAAGAAAACATCTAGAACATCTAAGAGAAGCATTGAACACGGTCAGCAGAACAGTCAGGTGCCTCATTCTGCCCCAATTCTGGCTGTAGAAATACTCCCACATCAAAGACTCTTTCCCTCATCCTCCTTTAAAATGACATGGGGGAGGGGTGTGTGTGAAATATGCCTTTTTTTTCTTTTTTTACCCCAGCAGTGTTTTGAATGTGAGAGAATGAAGCTCCAATTGTAACCTTAATGAGTCCCATGTGTCCGGCTGATGAGCTAATGCGTAGATTCTACGTGGAAAAAAGACTCCTCCATATCAAAGTCATCATTTGGCACAAGATGAAGCAACTCCTTCTCTTACTCTCCTTCTTTCCCTCCCTCCTCCACTCTCCTCAGATGAATGATGGATAGAGTTTCACTTGGCCTTCATAAGCTGTGGAATGCTCCAGGCCTTTTAATTCCCTTTCTAATCTTCCCCTCGCGCTCTGTGCGCAATCAGGAACCAGTTTACATTTTTTAAAAATGACACTTAACTGATCGCAGGGAAATGGGAGCTATGCTAATTCTATTATGATGGAAAGAGGAGAAGAGAAGACAGAGAAAGACAGTATCAGTATCAGAAATGGGTGTTTATCTGCATCAGGTGGGTTAAAGTCATATGGTGGTATATGAAAGAATAAGGCTGATCTATAATAAACCATTGCCCATATGAATACCCAAACTATCATATTCACCAACACTGATCTTTATGCCTTGTCCACATGGGTGTTTAAACCTTGGATAAATGATAGTGCTCTAAGTGACCTACGTGTTTTGTAGCGAGGCTTGATTGACTTGATGTTACATTGATCGGAAACCTGCAGCCCAGACTGTAATGTAGTGTTCGTACATGTGGGGGCAGTAATGAGGAGGTCCAGGGTATGTCTGTAACCCATGGGCTTTAAGGTTCATCCTTAATTAAAAGTGTGTGTGTGTAGCAAATCCTCTTTTAAAAAATAGACAGGATGTTTGTTATGGCAAATGAAACTTCTTTATATAAAACATTAAAAATGGTGTACAACACTGACAGCAAATAATGGCATTTTAAAAGGGGGTTCTCTCTGGCTGTCGGCTTCACTAGCGTAACAACAAAACTTTTTTCCTTTTTTAAGAGCTATTTCCGCTTCCCCCTTTCCCAAAGGCTCATGGGAACTGTAGTCTCCTAGTAACCACCAGACAAAACATACCTAACTTAAAATCACCATTATTAAAATAGCTATGCTTAACAAGAAATCTCATTTAACAGTAATGTTACAACAGGGTGTGTGTGTGTCTGTATGGAAGAAAGAGGGCTGTTCTCTTCTTGGGTTGGGGGTGGCGGGGGAGACGACTGTGCTAAGGCACCGTCACTGAGGTCTTGTCAATATAGCATTCATGCATGTTGTCAGCTGTTAATAAAGCACAGTGCTGTTCAATTAAGCCTCTGCACAATCATTACATGCATGAGTTACGTCACATTTGGAGAAACGGAAACCTGACGTAGCGTAGCTCCAGGACCCCCTGTATAGTGATTTTTAACATAAGGATGTCAAGGTTCAGCTCCAATGAAGTTAGAATCATAATAAAAGATGATTCTTATTTTATTAGAGCTGAAACCTGACTTCCTCACTTTAAAAGTCCTCTGCAATAAGGCCCATACAGGCAGAGAAAACTTTGCCACCACCACCCTCTGACTGCACAAGATGCAAAGAATCATGGGATATAATCAGTCATCCAGAATGGCAGGATTAATGACATGTAAACACATGCACTTTTTTTGCACTCATCAGGATTTTTGCATAAAAAGTTGATGCCAAGAAAACGTGACGTGCAACTAAATGTGAGCAATGAAAGTCTGTGGGGATGGTCAAATTCGCTCAAACGTGCAGAAACAGTGTGGGCATTCAATCCACGATCTCCTGGTGCCACAAACGCTTCATTCATTCGCCCATGTGGACAAGGCCTTACCCGCATTTGGGGAGAAGCAGGTACTAATTTTGGAGCCCATTTCTAACTAATAGAGTAAAGCCCTCCCTGTTGGTGATCCACTCTGTACTGCATAGCTTTTCAACTGTCATGCGCAGAAAGTCTCTTAAATATTTTATAGTGAAAGAAATGTCAAATTGAATAGTCTACCATGATGAACCACACAATACATCTGTTGCGTAAAATGGTCTTAAAATAACAAAAGTATCATTTAGTGTTTTTTTCTGTGGCTGTATTGGCCACTGACATTGGTTCATCATTGTGTTTTCTCAGGACATAATCCACATAATCAACTGACAAGATTTTAACATGGCCTGATTCATTCTCTGGTTGAATTTTACCCACATATACAGTATATTGCTATTGAGTGGTCAGTAGGTCTGCTAGGAATAAAAAAGGTTGATCTACAGTAGTAGTGATACACAATTCAGTGTTTTTACTCTGTGCTATTACTCTCACTAACTAAAAACAGTAGTTAATCAACTTTCTGAACCTGACCAGTAACGTTCCTGTATTTATAACTTACACTTAAATGGAAAGCAGTTGTCACTTACTGACCTGTCCAACTAAATTTTTTTTAATACGCTGACCCAAACTTGCCAAACCCACAGGTCGACCCACAATTTACTAGGAGGTGTCTTAGTTTTCCAAAGAAAAGTTGAAATTCAAGTAATTAATTCTACATAAATACATCATATTGTTAGTCTTACCCTGTTAAAGCTCTTAGTCTTCAAATTTAGAGGTAATTATATCAATAAATGCCATATTTAAAAAGACTTCAATTAACCTGCTTAATGCCACTCAAATAGGACACTTTAAATAAAAGAAGTTTCTATGCTCAGATGAGGTGGATTTCCAGACAATCTGACAAAGCTATATTTTCTAAAATTAAATTGATTTAATTATTTATAAAATCAAAAATTAACACTTTATAACGTGTTACATACTAAGAAAGGCCTTCAAATGTTTCTATCCATAGAACCTCTGTAAAATTACTGTACAGAAATCTTTGATATGTGGACACTACCAGGTAAAATGTGACGCCCTTTCCTTTATGGTGTGCATCACATGCCCTCATCACCTCTGACCACTCACTGCTGTGAATTCTGCAGTGGATGTCATAAAAGCCAATAAGAGGAAGTTTTTGCTAATGCAAGAAAGGGATACCCAGCTTAACGTGTAAAACAGACTAAAAGTGGGCGATGTGCCAAAAATATCATCACAATACTGTGAGAAGTTTTTCCGATACTCAATGTCATGATATATTTAAAAAAAAATAAAAATGTATGAGTAATTTTTCCTCACCCCACATTACATTAAACTTGCTAAGGCGAGACTAATGATGCTTTCTTTGAAAGTGTTTAAGTTCTGATATCCTGATCTGCTCAGACAATAATATTATGGCCACAATTTATCACAATAATGAAAAAAATCCTCATATTGCCCAGCTCTAAAACAGATTGTTCACAAATGTTCCTGCATTGATACTATTTAGCCCAGAATGCAAGTTATAATATTGGGTTCATGATTGATTATATTTATTTATTAGTAGCCAATCAACCTAAACAGCACACAGTGGGAGGAAACCCACATGAACATAGGGAGAGCACAGGGCCTGGAGCTGTCCAACCTGGAGATTTAACCAGGACTTTCCTGATGTGAGGCAACAGTGCTAAACACTGCACTACCATGCCATCCATCCTTCAACATAAATCAAATCATACTCAATCCCAGACCTCCTTAATGACTCCCCCTCTGTCTCATGTAAACTAAGGAATTTAGAATGTGACTTACAGGAGTAGGAAATGGGAAGAACACTATGGAGACAACAGAAACAAAACAAAGGAGTAAAAAGTTCAATCAGGTCTGAAGTAACTGGCCGAGGAGAAGAGAGCTGGTGTGAGAATGAACAGAGCATCCCTGTCACTGTTCTTGTAGCCGAGGTGAATGTGTAGTCCAGGAAAAGTGCTTTGAGCTTCAGAATCTTATGCATGCAGCCATTCAAAACATTATGGCACCATGGTCGGCTCACATAAAAAAGGAGGGGTTTAGAGAGGTACACATCGTACGAAACATAGATACAAACCTTGAAATACAGAGAGGGTCTCTCCATCGGAAAGAGACGGTGGCATGTTTAACATGAACAGACATCTCTGCTACCAGACTTTTTTTGACCAATTATGCAATTCAAATATGATTTGACAACTTAAACTCCTCATCTTTTTCTACAAGAACATCACATTCATCGTTTCAGACTTGTGCTAAAACAAGTTTCTGCCAAATGTCCAGCTTACATGTCAGTGTTATAAGGTTCAATTTCCCCAACGTAAAACCTGTTAAAGAGGAATTCCACTGACTGTTATGAAACTGTTATGAATATGCAGCCTGTACCTCAGGCATTGTTTTATGACAGCTCCCTTAATCTTTATATACTGGTAAACCCCATTGAACAAATAACTATGATAAAAAAATAAAATAATTAGTAATCGTACATTAAAAGAATTACTTGAGAGCTTAACATGTCAGTCAAACATTTTGAAATTACACTCCTGTTGTTTTTACCCTAAAACTCCATTTGCGCTCTAAACATATGAGGTGTTGTATGAACAAACTGTGTGACTGTAAAGAGTAAAATAATACAACACACATTTTGGCTGTGCTGTCCATCTGCCCTGAACAACATGGAAAAACGTGTATGGTGTTTTCCCATTGTTTTGCATTCTGGCCATAATCGTCCTGGAAAGCATTAAAATCAAATCACATACTTCTCCACTCTGCAAGAACAGTCCTGAAAATGAGATTTTACTCACTCAACTGTTTTTGTATGAAAGTGAAAAGAAAATGTAAAACAAGAGCCCATCATAATAAATACTTTTATTTAATTATATATTTGTCCCATAACAAACAACATTACCATCTTATGCCATTAATATCATTTTATCATTTTCATTTTCTTCTTTCTTGTGATTAAATTGTCTCTTTGGCCTTTGAATGTTCTTTAAGTATTTTTAAAGTTTTCTAATCTTCGTGCCAAAAACTACATCGAAAAGCCCAAAAATACATGGACCCAAAGGCAGAATGACTGACAACATAGCCCCAACACCACTCCAGGGCCCCAACACCACTCCAGGGCCCCAACACCACTCCAGGGCCCCAACACCACTCCAGGGCCCCAACACTACCCCCTGTCTAGCGATTATGACAGGCCTACACACTGGTATATTCTTATTTATATAATCAAACGTATGTAAACACAATGTGCATACATACTGATGTCCAAAAAGAGTGTCATGGTCATGTACACATGTGCAAATAATATAAATATCATAATATTATACTCACCAAACTGAAGTCCCACTGTGGACCAGGTGTTAGAAAGGTAAAAGAACTTCCTCTTCTCAAAGGAGGCCTACAAAGATGAAAGAGGAAATAACATCATTAAACCCTAAAAATGCCACTAGCGATACAGTTACTAACAATTACTAAATGAGTCATATACAAGTAATTAGGTTTTAAATGTTACAAGTTATTGTACTTTTTCCCATGTTCTTCCCAGACCCAATGTGCTCCAACCATAACCAAGACAAATTAAAAATATTCAGCCCAGTAAACCTAGAATAGTCCAAAAGCACAAGACATGAAGCATTGTAGTCATTATTTGCAGTCCTCCACCACCAAACCATATAATGACCCCAACCTGTGCGCAGTAATATTAACACCATTAACTGTGTAAGTAAGTTAGAAGAGGGTTAAGTATTTGGAACATCCTTCTAATGATTGCAGTACATACCACACCCCAAGCCTGGTGTAGCCCTGCTTCCTGTGATACTGCATCTTCAGCTGTGGAGAACACAGGCAGCCAGAGAAAAAGAAACGGAGCTGTGAACTGTTGGCTCCAACATAAAGGTCTTCGCTCTTCACTATTTCTCCTCTCTATATTCAAAACATTTAGAGGAACCAAAGCTCTGGTGCTTTTCCTCCTATCTGCCTCCCTCTCGTTCGGTTTCCAACAGCCCACAATAGCTCTGCAACACTCTCTTTATTTGGGGCCTGGTAACAACTGTGCCTGTGAGGTCATGTTTGCACAGATAACAAGAGTCCTTTTACAGATGCACAGGTGAGGCCCCCAACACACACTGAAATATTCTGCCATTCATCAGGTTATCTGCAGTCTAAAAGCGTGACTGGGATAAGCTCACCACTCAAAGTCCAGAGCCTGAGTGGATCAGAGAAAACACGACAGCAGAATAACAGGACCGTTCATATTTTCTCATACATTCCTGTTTTAACAAACAAATCAGAAAAATATGATTAATTAATTGAAAGTGACGCCATACTTTCTTATAGGAGTGATCAATTACTGACAGATAGAAAAGAAAAATATTCTGGGAATTTTGCCTTCCGGCATTTGGCAAAGATGACAAAAATATTTAATTACAGAGTAATGATGAAATACATTGTGATTCAGAGGATCACATGCCTTCGAGGTTTAGTGACTGTAAATCATTGTATAAAATGAAATACTAGGAAGAGAGTGTGTGTATGACAACAGATGAAAAGGTGGAGCACTTTTCCAATGAAGGATTCGATCTGTGCGGTGAATGAATGAACAAGAATAAAATAAATACTTCAGATCTTTGCATGAATAAAAGAATATAGCAATAGTTGCTTCAGCATTTTTATATAGAGGGGGAAAGCTGTGTGGTTGGCCTGATCTGTCAGTGAACAAAAGCTCAAAAAAGCCAACTAAAACCATCCAAAAATTCCTCCTGTGGTTCTTGAAAATTTCTTCATAAATATGATATCAAACATTGTCCTATGTTTGCACAAGGCCTGCCAAAAGATACAGGGACTAAAATTAAACAAATGAGACACAATTACAGGAAATTAAACGCATATGAGTGGCAATTCATCACTTACTGCATTTCCCCAATGATAAGCTGTCCCACATAAATAGTCATCTCAATCTATAAGCCACAGAAAATGCTCATTTATGTTTTTAAATTCTAAGATAAGCCACCTGACCTTCAAAACATGTTTTAGAAGTATACTAAACCTTTAACAAAGAAAAAAAATGTTGATCCTTGTCAAGCTTGTAATGGTTACATAAGCCCCACAATAAAAAGGCTGTTGGAATCATGTTTGATATGAAAATGGATATGGATGTAAGTATTAGGTTGAAATGCTGCACTTAAAAACATTCTAACTGGGACACATGATGGAGGTAGTATCATGGTTCGGGCATGTTGTGTTGCATCTGCGAAAGGACAACAGTGAATTCTGAATTGTACCAGTGAAATCTAAAGATATATCTATATCTATATAAATCTAAAGATATATCTATATCCATATAAATCTAAAGATATATCTATATCCATATAAATCTAAAGATATATCTATATCCATATAAATCTAAAGATATCAATATCTATATAAATCTAAAGATATCAATATCTATATAAATCCAAAGATATCAATATCAATATAAATCCAAAGATATATCTATATAAATCCAAAGATATCTATATCTATATAAATCTAAAGATATCTATATCCATATAAATCCAAAGATATATATATCTATATAAATCTAAAGATATATATATATCTATATAAATCTAAAGATATCTATATCTATATAAATCTAAAGATATATATATATCCATATAAATCTAAAGATATATCAATATCCATATAAATCTAAAGATATATCTATATCCATATAAATCTAAAGATATATCTATATCCATATAAATCTAAAGATATCAATATCTATATAAATCCAAAGATACATCTATATAAATCCAAAGATATCTATATCTATATAAATCTAAAGATATCTATATCCATATAAATCCAAAGATATCTATATCTATATA
>JBBIGC010000125.1:18117011-18145952 GCA_037576955.1 Lepidarchus adonis | reverse complement strand
CCTGTCCTCAGCAGTGATGCTGCTGCCCCAGCAGACCACACCGTAAAAGATGGCTGATGCCACCACAGAGTCGTAGACTGTCTTCAGGAGTGGACCCTGCACTCCAAAAGACCTGAGCCTCCGCAGCAGATACAGCCTGCTCTGCTAAGAGCGGTTGGGGCACATTATATTGTCACGATCTATGAATAGTAGGGTTGGGTTATATGGCAAAAAATTCTTGTATCACAAATTTTTTCCATACACATTGGCACTGTTTTTCCACCATCTGTTGAGACGAAAATGAGCTGCATGTGTAATTTATAATAAAGTATGAGTCCAAAGGGTTTTTTTTCCCCTTTTTTTCCTCAGCGTTTCTCACACCACAATATATAATAAGTTCACTTAAGACGTGAGAGAAATAATGATTTTTTTTTTCTCGTGAATTAATGATGAATAATGATTTTCTCTGAAAAAAGTCTTATTTAAGCCAAAACATACCTCTGTGGCATCTCTGAAGACCTCTTCTTTTGTGAGCACATTATATCAGCCAGTCAGAGCTTTCAGGCATTTCTCTACCCAACCAAAGTCCCTAGAATAAACTGAATAAATGCATCTGGCACCTTTAAACCAAAGTCAAACTGCAGTAGACATTTGCATTAGCAAAGGCTGTTAAAATATTGTTTTCAAATAGTTTTTTTGAATGTGATCTTCACAAAATAGCATTGTCATTCTTGTATGGGCAAAGGGCTTAACTAAGCTGCTTTTACCCTCTAAGCTGTGTGTTGCAGTTTTACTTCAGAAAGACAACAGATCACTGTTTCCAACATGTCCAGACTGTGTCCATCATTGCTGTTATGGATGGACACTCAGGGCACATAGATTTTCATCAGCTCTACAATAAATGACGGTGTAGAATCGATTCTGTTGGTCTCAGTGAAAGCCGAAGCAGTAACATAACACCGCTGCTTGGTCAGCCTTCGTGCCTGATGCATTCAGTTAAAGAACTGCTTCAAAGAGCTGCAGAGTTTCTTCTGTTAGATTTTCTGAAAGTATGTCAAATTTTGAAGGCTACATGTGGATTTCAGTTTTTGTCAAGTCTTAGGCTGCTTCTCTGTTCAGTGCTTTCTGTCACATCTTGTACAGTAAGATGTGCATGTAAATATAAAGTTATTAGAGCCAGGGTAAGAAACTGAGCAAAACGCTAAGAGTAAGATTGTGCTTAAGTAAACCTTTACTTAAGAAAAAAGATAGAAACAGACAGGTAATGGTATGAGTCACTGGATAAAGATGCAAAAAGAATATTTGTAATAACAAAGGAAATTTGCTTTACACTTCCTATGAAGTGGTTTGCAAATCTTGTGTGATGGTGCCTGGATGAGCATTAAGCAAGCAAATACATAAAACCTAAGTTTTGTGTGGACTTGACGCTGCTTGTACATTTGTGTAGAGGTTCATGTTTATGCAACAGCGCCTTTTGATAAACAACAAAGACTGACCTATTTATTTTTACAATAGTAAATTGCATCAAATGTTTTTAAATGTACAGTTGGCCAATGTACAGTGCTAACATGTATGTACTTTTCTTTGATACTATGTCACATAACTCTGAGAGAGTCTGATTAGCCCACAGAAATAGGCTGTTTGATTTCCATGATTTTAAAACATGGATAGTTAAACACTGCAGACTGCATTTCAGTTGTCTAATGAGGCTCTGTTTATATTTAAACTCCAAAGATGCCGTTATTGGATATTTGCTAATTCATTATTTCTGCCCATTTCAGTACTTGATCTTGAAACTGGAGAGACCAGCTATTGTACTAAGCATCACGTATGGGAAGTACGAGAAAACACATGTTTGCAATCTGAAGAAATTCAAGGTGTTTGGAGGCATGAGTGAGGAAAACATGACCGAGCTCTTGTCCAGGTTTGTAACGGCTATGTTTGAGTATAATAGAGTATAATAGAGCAAAGATGTCTTGTATTTAGGCATGAGAAACCGTTGAACATACGCAGATTATACGCAGATTATACGCAGATTATACGCAGATTATACGCAGATTATATGTTCTGTCAATGTAAAAAAAAAAATAATAATTTGTACCTACTAATTAAAGATTTGCTGATAAATTGTCTATCCCTTATTGCAGTGGCCTTAAGAATGACTTTAACAAGGAGACGTTCACGCTAAAGCACAAGATTGATGAGCAGATGTTCCCTTGCAGATATGTTAAAATAGGTGAGTTATCGACCTGACTGAGTCACTTGGTTGAGCTCATCCGAGTGACTCAGACTGACTCTCATCCACAGAATGGGAACAAGAAGAATAAAAACTGAAGCTGAGAGGTGATGTATTTACTGGAAAGCTTAGATGGACATGACTAGGGTAAAAAGTAGCTGAAATCATGTTACTTTAAAGTATTGAGCCGTCTTCACCCTGGATTTCAAATGTGTATTAGGCCTAACAGTAGTATAGTAGCATATTATAAAATCACATTTAATGTTACTTACTATATACGTGAAGTTTGTAGATACAGCAGTTAAACTTGGTATTAAACACGTGAACCATTATCTAAGTAAATATATTACTAAATCTGCTGCTGACATGAAATTCTCACCAGATGTCAGTAACAACCCATCCAATCCACATATACAAAGACATTAAACCATAGATTTTCATACATTAAGTTATATGTAATACAATGGAATGATACAGGTTACTGGAAAGTACACATGAAGAAAGGAAGGTGCAAAAAGGCAGGGGAAGTCATGAGACCAGCTGAAATCGACAACAGTTTCAAACAAAACAACAAGTAATGCACTCAACTGCTATGCCCTGTATGCACACTCACTATGCAAGACTCCATTGCTGAAGAAAAAGCATGTTGAAGCACATTTACAGTTTACTGACGAACATTTTGACAAGCCTGGAAAATACTGGGAGAATATGGTCTGGTCAGATGAGACCAAAATTCAGCTCTTTCTTTGCCATAATACACACTTTTGAGGTCAAAGGACTGCATATGACTTCAAAAACACCAAACCAAGTGGAGTTTGGAGGTGGGAACATTGGTGTTTTTCAGCATACGGTACTGGCAATGCTTCATATAATTGAAGGAAGGATGAGTGGAAAAATGTACAGAGACATTCTTGATGATAAATCTGCTGCCATCTACCAGGGTGATGATGAAAGGAGACTGGACGTTTCAGCAAGACAATGATCCCAAACTCGCAGCCAAGGAAACTGGTTTCAGAAAAAGAAAATAAAACTGCAAGAACGACCCAGCCAGTCATCTGACCTGAATCCTATAGAAAATCTATGTGAAGATCTAAAGCTCAGAGTTCATAGAAGAGGCCCATGGAACCTTCAGGATGTGAAGACTGTTTGTATGGAAGAATGAGCCAAAATCACACCTGAGCAATGCCTGAAAAAGGCTTTTGTATGAAGTATTAAAAGCATTTCTGTAAGCGTCTTGAATACTTTCTTCTGGTGTCATTCCATATTTATTACACAAAACTTCAATCTATGGATATCTATGGTTTGATTTCTTTGCATGTGTTGATTGCATGGCCTGTTACAGACGTCTGGTGGGAATTTCTGAAAAACTCACCTTTTTATAATGATCTATGCATGCTGTATTTATCACAAATCCTGAACTGATTGAGAACATTTAATTTTTTAAAAAATGAAGTAAGTTAATTTACATGCTCCAATTGTTGCATTATATTTTCAGCCACTGGATTGCTCACCAGGCCTGTTGAGCAGTTGTACTTGTTTCAGTTTGTTAGACATGAACTTTAGTTGCAGGTGATATTCTCTCACTGCAGTACCCATCTTGCCTAATGTTAATGTCGAACAACCATTTGGAATCCCTTTCTCAGCACTAAATAATACATCAATCTATCACTTTTATACTAAATGGAGACTTGATATTGGACTTCCCAGCATTAACTTTAGAAATATCTGGTGGGACTGTCGCAATCATTGCATTAATGATTAATGATTAAGATCTGCTTGAATAATTTCAATTATTTCTATCAGTAGTTACATACACTGACCGGTTTATGTCAAATATGTTCTTATTTCTTGTCAAGTTAACTAAGTACTTTTTCTTGCAATGCTGCTTGGTAGTGACTTGTGTGAATTCTGATTTACTGTGATTCAGTGCCTCTGATGTCATGGGGCCCCAGTTTTAACTTCAGTATCTGGTACATTGAGCTGCATGGGATTGAAGATCCAGATGTTGTCCAGCCCTGCCTTAACTGGTATAGCAAGGTGAGTTCCTCTGTTACACCATCACTGACATTTCAGTAAGAAACAGTTGTATGAGCAGACACTGTTTTTCTTCTTCTTCTGGATTTCATTAAAAACTTCAATTAATTCAGAATTCTGCTGGCAGATTTCACTCATAGTGCAAGCTCATCCCACAACACTTCCATCCTCTTCCAATTACACCAGCTGCCAATTCAGTTCTGTATTAAGTTTAAAATTAACAATCTCTACACAATCTTGCTCATCTGTACATTAGTGGTGACCTCATGCCAAATACCCTCTTGCTAATTTAGTACCAATCTACTGACTGGCCCCTGATCTTTCTTTTCCTCCATCCTCCTTTTCCTAAAATGATTTTCCCATCTTCCCTCTCTGTCAAGTAACCTTGGGTTTCAGAAAAGCACAATATAAGTAAATATTATTTATTATTGAGTCTTAAGCCTAAATGATTCTCAAACACCTAGATTCTTATACCAGGTGCAAAAAAACAGTGTACGTGTGCACTTGTGACCATTAATACACCCGAATGCTTGTTGGTCTAGAAAAGAGGCATGTTCAGACACCGTTGGTGTTTTATCTCGAGGCATTGGACAGCAGTGGTGCAGTTCTTCTATTTTAGGGTGCATTATCTAGATAGTAAAATGTGTGTACTTGGAGGGTACGAAATGTGTGTTCACTGTCTTAAATCCACATGGACTTGCAGCAACACAAACATACAATACGTTAAAAATGAAAACATAGTGTGCAAGTATCTGTGATCTGTGGCATCAGATCCTGTCATTTTGAGTGGTCATCATGTTTCAAGATGCTGTTTTCTATAAACAGTTTTATTTCCCACATCCCCTGGCATCATTATAATACTTTCTGCATTGAGTGTCCCATTTAGTGTTAGACAGTAAATGGTGGGCCCCTACTGTAATGTCACAACACATTTTATTATTACAGTATATCTTCTAATAATAGCTCGGCTCTTATTGACGCCCGTTTCCAATAAACACCGGGTTTGAACAGATGTTGTGACAAATACGGTCTCCAATAGTAGCCCCCTCTTCCCGCCACAACTTTCACGAGCATGCGACTTTGAGCTTTCATTTTCTACCTCCGTGTTTTAATAGAATTAATTCCCTAAAAGGTATGAAACGGCTTAAAACAAACTTCTGATTTCTGAAGACAGTTATATGAGTGTAACGCGCATAATTATTCATTTCTGTCACAATATCTGAGGGTTGTTGATGGATATTAAGCGGCTTTGTTTAATCTTATCACTGCATTCGGTGCTAAACCACTATAACAGCAGCATCACAGACAAGTATCACCACTGAACAGACAGAGGGTTGATTTTAGTCGTGATGTTTTATCTTCTGTCAAAATAAATGTGAAGAAGCTGCATGACATTTTGTGGCCGTAAATACCATTACCATTCCATCTGAGAGGTGAATAATAGCCCGTCTCCAACAAAAGCCTATTGGAAGATGTACTGTTATTTCAACTTTTTTTTTTTTTACTGTGTTTGAGCTTTCGTCAAAGCATTAATAATTTAGAGCTAACTGCAAACATGCTTTACAGTGCCCCATGAGTTTTCTCTAAATAATAGGTGTCACACCTGTGTACCACATTGCCTGTGTGTGTTTGTGGGCATATTGAGCACTACAGTCAAAGCTACTGATTCAAAGAAAAAATGTTTTAATGAAAATCTAAGCACAATATGAAGTCGAGGTTTGTAATTTTCCAGGATCTTAACAAGAGAGCTTCAGAAAGACGTCTGTGCAGCCAAACATCTGTTGGGCTAATTGAGCCATTTAAAGATTATGCAAAACAGTGAATGCCTGGTAGCACAATGTAATCTGTAATTTATAGTGGTGATATACGGTGATACAATTTCAAAACCCCCTTGCTTATACTTACTGAAGTTGTTTTTGGAGAAGTGATTAGTGTATATGTGGCCTTAAAAGTTCATTATAAAAACTGGGTGCTTCTCAAATGAGTCAGGAAAGTGTTTGAAATGGTGCTGTGGTTTTCCACAAGTTGCTTTCTCACATGGCTTATTTTTGCTGCACAAATGTATTCATTTTAAATTGAGCCTTTATTGACTGCATTCACTCCTAAAATCAATGCTACAACACTATCTGGAGGGTTAAATAATGATGTATGTGAAACCTTTCTGTCCCCTGTGCAGTATCGTGAACAGGAGGCCATCCGCCTGTGTCTGAAGCACTTCAGACAGCACAACTACACTGAAGCCTTCGAGTCTCTGCAGAAGAAGACACGCATTGCACTGGAGCACCCCATGCTCACACACCTCCATGAGCGTCTGGTCCTTCAGGGAGACTTTGACGCCTGTGAGGAGCTAATTGACAAAGCTGTCAGAGGTAGTGCATTTTTAATAATTCATGAATTTGAATGTCTGTTTCTGTATGTACGGATACTTTTTAAGGAATAGAAAATGTGATCCTGTAAATGGAAGTGTTTAATATCCTTTGTTGTACATTGTGATTTGGTTTGGCTTATAGCAGCTTAATATGACATGAGGCTGAGAGTTATGTTCCCACCCAAACTTTAACTACTTATCTACTTACCCCAGGTGTATGTAACTGATTAGAGCCAAGTTGCTCTGCTTCCAGCATTTTATTATACAGACACTGCAGTAATTAAGCCTAATTTATTCTTTTTAAAAATATATTTTCAGGCTGAACGTCAGGTTTAGGGATACAAAATGTGTTGGTGACAAAGTGAATTAATTACCTCTTATAGAAATTGATGATGACTGTATAATAACTGATAACACCAACTGGGACTGGGCAGAGATCACATCAGTCAATACTGATATAAATGTATTTATCACAATACAAATAACTAATTCTATCAAGTTTAAAGATTCCATTTCACTCCTTAGTGAGGTGAAGGTATCATAACGTTCATTCTGGTGTTAATTACTTATTTTCTGTACTGTAGAATATTATACAACTGTATTTCAGATGGATAAAATAAGTATAAATAAATAAAAAAAATCAAATGTGACAGAAGAACACAAAAAGGCTGGAGCATTACATTCTTTGGTCAGTTCCAAATAAAGGCAATACCAAATTAACAAAGTCTCAGTTCTGATGAGTTCTATTTACTGTACTGTGTAATTTAGGTCTGTACTTTTGCAGAAGTATTTATTTCTATTCTGTGCTACTTTTTTTAAATGGGAAAGCATACTGGAGATCACCACAGCCCTGCGCACAGAACAGTGGAGGTTCAGTTTCCCATTTAGTTGGAAATGCTTCATTCACTCTTAATGGTTCTTGGGCTAAGCTTGGAGTGTTACATTGGGTATCATTGAATATCAATTATGAATGGGTTTAGATCATGTCTATATTTTACATTTTTTAATCAGTTTTCATTTTATCCGTCTTGGCTATATAAATTAGTTTTGTCTTATTGAACATGGTGTGAAAATTGTTACATTCTTCTGGAATATTGTTAGCTTAAACCTTTCCTTCAGTTCTTTAAGTTCAGGTTGAATCGGTTAAACCATGCTGACTGTCTCCAGGTCTGAAAGTATTTATATCTCATGATAAAAGCCTAGCTAGCTCTTGCACCTCCTGCCCGTTTGACTCCCCTGTCTTTTGTTTCTTGTCTTTTTACAGATGGCTTGTTTAATCAGTATATCAGCCAGCAGGAGTATAAACCACGCTGGAGTCAGATCATTCCCAAATGCACCAAAGGTAGAGTGAATGCTACCAGTGTTTATGCAGACACACATTGCTGCCTCCCAGGCCATGGGGCATGCTTGACTGCAGTATTAAATGCCTTGTATGCCTGGAAGATTAAAGGCTGTTTTGATACTCCCTCTTTTTTGTTAATGTCCTCCTTTACTGCTACTTTTTCATCAGTCTATCTGTTTCTCTTCCATTTATCTATCTCTCCCTCTCCTCCCCCTGATGTTGCCTAGGTGACGGGGATGACAGCAGGCCTGGCATGAGAGGTGGTCATCAGATGGTGATTGATGTACAAACAGGTAACACATCTTGGTGCACAGCATAAATAAGCTGCAGAGCACTCGATTCTAATACACTTAAGAAATGTTTTTGAAAGGTTTCAAAATTGTTGGCTATGAGGTTTTCAGGGAAGAATGTAGTAATTATCTGACCTTACATGGAGGTTTTCTTTCTAGCAAATCGCCTATTAAAGTGTTCTTTAGAGATCTGAAAATGGTTCTTCAGCGGCTGCACTCAAAGGGAAAAAGTATCGTCGCTGTTATTTTCAAAAGCGAAGGTGCAGAACAACATGTGTAATCGGACTTGTGTTCCAAGTAGTTGAGGGCTAGAGGACTGAGCAGACATTTGTATGCCTGTGTGGTGTTGCAGTAATGCAGATTTTTTTGCTTCTCACTGGTTTAACTGCTGAGCAGTAATCAATTGCAGCGACCTCATGTGACCTCCTCCTCGGTGTGACCAAATTACTTCCATCACTGAGCTCCATAGCTCTTAACTATTCTGTTCTTACTGGATTTGTGTTACTGCCATGGTTACCCTAACCTAGTGCTTGGGTTTAGACCATATTTCTGTGATCACGATTAATCCGATTTCACTGTATTTGTAGTATTTTGTTTCCATTGATGACTTTGGGTTAACCATATTTCAAAATGGTGAAATGAGTGAAATACACATTACTACAGTACATTGGCTAAGAATAACCTATTCCACGGTCATGAGAATTATACATTTTAAACAAAAAAACATTAAGGATTGTATGGCCCTATGAAGTGATGGTTTACGAGGGGTCAGTAGTAATCAAGTGAAGGAATCTCATTTCATAATAGTTGTGGTCAAAATATTGAACCTTTTGCAAACAGCTCTGGAGGGTGACGATCCCATCACCAAGGTCAACTTCAGTGAAGCTTCAGTTTTAGAACTTTCTCTGTCCATATTCACTGCACAATGCCTCCACTAACACAGGTGTTACTGTTGCGTTTGTGTTTAGTGGTGTAGCAGTGAAAAAAATCCCACTGCACCATATTCTGAATGTTTTAGTCTATTTAAACCATTATTGAGGTAAAAGAAAAATTTAATATTTAAAAAAAATAAAAACTTTTTTTTGGTATGAACCGGTTTACCACCCGGCACTACCCTAACCCTTACTGTCCACAGCTGTGATTAACTTGAAATCTGATTTCTCGGTACTGATGGCACATTTACTTAGGCACTTTATTTATTTATTTATTTATTTTATATATAAATATCTTTTTATATTTTTAGATGTCTGTTTTTTAAAAGAGGAAAATTAACAGCACTATGCTTGAGAAATTAAGGCATTTGGTTCCAAACAACTTATCATGCATAGGGACCAGAGGCTGTAACTGTTATTCCACCCAGTCTCTCTCTCTCTCTGGTTTTTACTCTATCTTTTTCTATCTCTCTCAGAGACTGTATATCTGTTTGGTGGTTGGGATGGAACACAGGACTTGGCAGATTTCTGGGCCTACAGTGTGCAAGAGAACCAGTGGGCCTGTATCTCCAGAGACACAGAGAAAGAGGTGAGACTGCACTAGTAAAACGTATTGGATTGGGAATTTTCTTTGCGACTTGGTTTAAAAATAAAAACACCTAGGGGAATTTCAATGATGCCTCAGCAACAACACTTGTAATGCTGGTCTAGCAAAAATAGAAGAATGGGAAATTCCACAGTGAGTCAGCTAATGAAATACCTTGAGTTTTGGTATCATATTTTCCCCCTGAGATCCTGTCATGCAACAGGGCTAAGTGAGACCAAATCTTCATGACCAGATTGGTGCTCAAACCAGTGACCCTCAGCAAAGTAACCTAATACTGTACCAACCAAAGCAGAACGGACTAGTGTCCAGGAGTAGACGGTTTAGAAATATTACTGTCTGCAGCAGAAAGAGAAACAAATGTACAGTGTGCCTGACCATTACTTTGGTGTGTAAGTTCCACAGCCTCAGATCATGTTCACTTTCTGAAGTATTATTTTTGTTTGTTCTGTGATTCTTGCACAATATTTATACTCATTTTGTTCTTCTAAAAGGCCTTTTTATTGAGCTTTACGTTCTAACATCTTACCTGTACATGTCTGTAGCTTTAAATGTAAAACTTTTTCCAAGCTAACAATTCAGTTTAACCAGTGTGGAAAAGGTTAAGCAACTGTATGGGAGTCCACTATATAAGTAGCAAATGTGGTTTGTGTTCTAATTGGGGTAAAATCAATTTAATTTAATTAAGTTTAATGTGGCATTTTAACGGCTACACTAAAAATGCAACTGATAAATGGTTTATTTCAGAGATTCAGTAAATTAAGCACTTTATAGTCCTTCCCTTTGTTTTTCAGAATGGTCCCAGTGCACGGTCCTGCCATAAGATGTGCATTGACTCTCAGAGGAGGCAGATCTACACACTGGGTCGCTACCTGGACTCTTCTGTCAGAAACAGCAAGTCCCTGAAGAGTGATTTTTACAGATACGACATTGATGCCAATACGTGGACGTTGCTAAGTGAAGACACGTCTGCAGATGGTGGCCCCAAACTCGTTTTTGACCATCAGGTACATGGTCATCTGTGTTTTTCTCTTTTGCTTGATTTTGTGCATTTCATAAAGCTATTCAGAATAATTAACGGAATGTTGTAAATACCAAAGTTTTTATTGAAATGTTGATATCAAGTCTGCAAAAATAGAGTGAAATCTGAGAGTTTAGTGGGAAAAAATAATTTCCTTTCTGAATTTGGACAAACATGGTTTTTGTCCATTATTGCAGGTAACAGCATGTCATATAGTGTAGAAGCCACATAAGGAAATCTTTAAGATTCGAGATCTTGATTTCTTAACAGCTTACTGTGATTTTTGTGCATATGTTAAATTAAGTTTGGTATGTAGTTTACATTCACTTTCAATTTCATGGGAAACAAGCTTCCTCTACATTAACCTTGTACCACCAGTGTCTGAATTTGAACATGTCTTTGCTAATGATCCACATTTGGAGATGTTGATCAAGGGGACAGTTCTGTAAATGTGGTCTTTCTCTCTCTCCCTTGCTTTGTAATATAGATGTGCATGGACTCAGAAAAGCACATGATCTACACATTTGGTGGCCGTATCCTTACATGCAATGGCAGTGTGGATGACGGACGGACATTAGAACCACAGTTCAGTGGACTTTATGCCTACCACTGTCAGACGGGCACCTGGGGCCTGCTTCGGGATGACTCCTGCAATGCTGGCCCTGAGGATGTCCAATCCCGCATCGGTCACTGCATGCTTTTCCACACGGTCAGTGTCGCACTGTTCTTGACCTTGAATTTTTTTTCTCTCCCTATATAACTTTACTGTTTACTGTAAACAAGAATGAATATGAGAAACCACAGAAAATTTTTTAAACTGGGGTTGATCTTCAGCACACTGTCTCGAGGCACAGGACAGGCTTCAATGTGGAAAGAGGTGTTTTTTTGTTTGTTTCTAGAGCAGTTTCAAACCAGCAAATAAAGCCACCTTCATATTTTTCAATGAGGTCTCAAAATTGTTTTAATTCTTTAAACATGAAACCATGGGTGTGATTCACGGTTGATTGATGGCAGGCTAGGTATTCATACTGTGTTTTTTCGGTGTCTGTTTTTCAGAGGAACCGCTGTCTGTATGTTTTTGGAGGCCAGAGGTCCAAAACCTACTTGAATGATTTCTTCAGCTATGATGTTGATGGTGACCATGTAGAAATCATCTCAGACGGCACCAAGAAAGACTCTGGGATGGGTATGAAAATGGTGCCACAGATATTGGCATCTGTGCTTGATATTTTTTTTTTGTGCCTTGATGCATGAATTGTGACTATCGGAGGTGGCTCATACTGGAATTTAATGTGACAGTGTGCCTTTTCTTTTCCTCATTATTGCTATAGATTTGATAGTGTTTTTTTATTTATTTATTTATTTTGTGTGTGTGTGTGTGTGTGGGATGAGGGCTCACTGTGTATCTGTATTTTCCATGCTCCAGCTAAACTGCAGATATGACATCATTGCTTGTCATAAAATTTCAAGGACATGGGCATGATCTCATCTTCAATAAGCAAGTAAGGGTGGAGTTGTAGGATACCTTGGAGGGTAGAGTTATCAGAACACACTCCTTAAAAGGAGAACAAAAGAACCTTGGGTATGAGAATGAGCTCATTCTCAGAAATAGACAGGAGTCAGACATGCATGATGTCATCAGTGTACTGTAACCCACATGGTGGAGGTATGGTAAGAATGTGACCTCACCATACTGTACAACATTTCAGATTATTTGCTGTCACTCAACATGCAGTTTCTTTGGTCGGTCATAGGACCATAAGCTAAGAGGAACAAGTGAATTAAACTTGTAGAAAGAAAGGGTTGAGGTCTGGTGGACAGTGTTTTTTTGGGAGGGTCAGGTGTACTTGCATTGTCGCTTTGGACCAAAGCATCAGCCAAGTGATTAAATGTAAATGGCATTGGTTGTCTTGTAAACGTAATTTACATAAGAATAATATTAGAAACATCATATTTAAAACAAAAACAAAGGTAGCATGTCATGTTTCATTAATGATGAACCATGCTGAATTTCTGAAGTTTCTAAGTATTTTAAAGTCACTGTTTTTTATCTTTAGAGCCCAGTGATGGCTACTGGTCTAAGGATGTGTTGTCCGTCCTGTGCACTGACACCCTGAGGCGTCTGTAGAATTAAATTTTTCCTATGGAGGCCACTTGTGCTGGACTTGGATGTCAAAACTAGTTGCAAGTCTGCTGTGCTGACTGTAAGCTAAGCGCTATAGTCCTGTTTGCGTTGGCTTTCGGAAGGTGAAGCCACATATCTTTGGGACATCCATTTATTAGAATATCCCTATAATCATGTCTAATGCTTTGTTTGGGGAGATCAATTCTTTTTTTTTTCTGAAAATACTCTCAATATTGCCAGCCATCAGATTCTGAGAAGATAAACCCTGTTCTAGAGAAGAGAATGAGTTCTTAGAAATTCCTGTACGCCTACACTGGTAATTTGCAGACCTGACATGCACACTAATTTGATTGCTCAGTCGTGACACCAGACATTCGTGCACACTCTAGCTAACAACATAATGCAAAAGTAAGCTTTCTATAACAAAGTGGACACTCAAACCTCATTAGCTGAATGCAGAATGTGGTGGGCAGCTGTTTAGGTTTAATATTTCAGGACGTCACATGTCCTTTAAGGTTGGTCACTGATGTAGAGAGGGTAGGCAGCGGCTGTAATAGCAAAGGAGGGTGAAAACAAGAGCCCATGAGAAATTGTGCAGGCACAGGCTAGTCACATACTTCCTGCCCTCATAAACACTATAAAATCTCAGTCTTGGCCTCTCCGTTTTTTTTTTCTTTCTGCGATACTGTTAGCTTGAGTGTGTTTGCAGAGTGAAAGAAAAAGAGAGGGAGTGACATAGAACAAGAGCACAAAGAGAAAAGAACAGAATGTATTTTGGCAGCAAAGAGGCAGCAAGTCCAAACATTGTGCACATAATCAGTCTCTCATGTTTATCATGCTTCCTCTCTGAGTGATGAAAACTATTTCCATTATTTCTCCTGGATTTTGTTTATAACCAGGATCTGACCACTTTGTCCGTCCATAATGTGGTCAATTGGACGAGGAAAGATTTCAAATACTGCTTCAGGGTTTAGGTGTGCTCCTGTTCCTGTGTAAATATTCCACTGACACCAAACCCAGTCTTCTGCCCAGGTCTTGCTTGCCTGTGCCCTCAGCTTGGTAAATTGTACATAAAAGCGATACTAGTTTAGAAACGTGAATAACGCACATGTACATAGCCTGGCTGTGTCGATAATGTTGATCAGTCTTTGGGATTCTTTGCTAGTTCTGGTCATGTTTCTCTACTGCTTAATTGGACCTGTATATTTTTAAATCCCATGGCTGTTATATTTAATTGGCTAGACATGATATATATTGACGAGCACAAAGCATATTCAAAAGCATCTGTTAATAATTTGAATTTTCTCTGTTGTTTTTATGATCAGCATGTTCTTTAACGTCATATCCAGCTAGTCTTTTTTATATTATTTTATTTATTTATTTATTTGCTATGAAGTTTCTTGTGCTAGCAGATCATCTCCTCAAAAGTAACGGCCAGCTGCTTCTTCAGCTGCAGTGTAAAAATTTGCGGCTGGCAAATGAGAACCTGAATAAACTGGTTGTTACATTTCTTTATGGCCTTCTTGGTAGCATGTTGGTAAAAACATCAGGCTGTGTTGTATTTCTGATAATGTAATGTGCGTTTGTGATGTATAGTATTGGACGTCTGATAGCTATGCAGTGCTCTGAGGTGGATCTATAGAGATCAGTCTTTTAGTATTTCAGTAGTAACGAGGTATTGGGATAATGTGGAATTCATTCCCGAATATTGCTGGGCGTATAAATACAGCAAATATTGATTATTACATTTTATGTTTGTATAAATAAAAGTTTTGAATTTTTTTGTTTCAGTACCAATGACTGGGTTCACCCAGCGTGCCACCATCGACCCAGATCTGAACGAAATTCACGTTCTGTCAGGCCTTAGCAAAGACAAGGACAAACGAGAGGAGAACGTCCGCAACTCCTTCTGGATATATGACATCGCCCGCAACAACTGGTGAGCTGCTTCTCCCCTGACTCCCCTGTACTTGTACTTTCAGCACTTTTGCTAAGTAATATTATTGTGAATGTAGTTTAATAATCTTTGTAGCATATATTTTTTATGAAGCACTTATACAGCAGGTATTACATCAGAGCACAATCAGAAATTCTGATCTGATCTGTCAAAAGTCAGTGTATAAGTAGATGGTTAACATCCTCTGCCTGTTCGTTAAAGCCCAATCACACAGACAGTATCTGAGCCACAGTGTTGTGCACTCTAAGTGAACATGCCCACTCTGAGATGAATGGCCTTCAGAAAGTCTGTCAGAAAAGGACAAGATGTTCTTGTTTGTGTGTGTTCTTGAGGGGAAAGCCCCCCTTTGTTCTCTGTTGGCTAATTTGATTCTTTTCCTGTTAAATTCTGAAAGTTGCTCTTTCCTCTGGTTCCGTTTCACTGGCTCCTGGTGTGTTTCATGTGGTTACAGCTTGTATTTATCTGACAGTGCATATTTGGTGCTGTACTTTCAGTATATTTATAATAAAGAAAAAGTGTGCGTGTGTGCGCGCTTAGGCTACTATTCTTTTGCTAATTCAGATTGGTGAGTGATGCCTGGGTGTCAATAAGGTTACACTGTCTAAGCTTTCCTTGCTTTGTACAGTACTTTTACTTAATGCAAGTCCACTGCTGTGTGTGTCCATCCATTCCTTTAGGTCGTGTGTGTATAAAAATGACCAGGCTGTGAAAGAGAACCCCAGTAAGACACTGCAAGAAGAAGAGCCATGTCCTCGCTTTGCCCACCAGCTAGTCTATGATGAGCTGCACAAGGTAAGACTGCTTTTAATGTAATTGAATAAAGTCTAGAAGACGGTGCAGAATGAGTTTTAATGGGGAGGATACGAGGATTATGGGACGTCCCTGTTCTAGAGTATTGAATTTCTCTACTATGTGCACTGTGTGGTTGAGTACAACTCTGAAAACTCTTGGAAGGGGGCTATCAGAAAATAAAGATGATGATTATTCTGCTGTATAACCTGCGAGGTCTGTCACCAACCTGAACAATTCTAGGGAAACAAAACCTTCTTTTCAGTTTTTCATCACTATGGTCACAAAGTTTCTCTCAATTGTGGGGAAATGGGTTGTGATATGAATTTGTAATTGATTTCCTTTTTCTTCAAGAAAAAAGAGAGAAAAAAAACAGATTGCTCATGTACTGTTTATTACATGAGTTTATACCATCATGCAAATCTTAAGCTTGTGCTAAACTAGCTGTCTATCTTCATAGAGCTCCATTATGCTGTATAATAAAAACTCTGCATGACCTGTTTCCTCTAATTGTCTAATTGTTGTTAATGTAACATGATCCATTTACACGTGCTTCTTTGGGGATATGCTTGTGGCAGGTGCATTACCTGTTTGGGGGTAACCCTGGGAAATCAAGCTCTCCGAAGATGCGACTAGACGACTTCTGGTCTTTAAAGCTGTGTCGGCCTTCAAAAGAATACCTGCTCAGACACTGCAAATACCTCATTCGCAAATACAGGTAAACTACACTGATCTTGTGCTGTGCTAGGTCTTTTTCATATTTTATAAGCTTTTTATACTATTGACATAACAGCATTTGTTTATAGACGTATTGGTATATTTATTGTACTTGTTAGTTAAATCGGAAAAAATGCATATTCTTAATTGTGCAAATAAATTATTCAAATAAAAATGAAATGTTTAAATATACCTTTACATTTCTGTAGCAGAATCTTTAGTCTCACTCTGTGATCTGGAAGTAAAGGCACTAGTGAGAAGGTTTCTCTTTGTTGCTGCGCCCTTGCAAAGTTATGTTATGTAATTGCCATATGATGCTGCGCTAAAGCAGGTGATTAAATTAGAGCTGTATTTTTCCATGAGTTGATTCCATTTCTGACGGCACAGTGCCCTCTGGTGGTTTTCTTCAGTTACTGCTCTCAAACGATCGTAGGTGCTCAAGTTTCAGATGGGATATTTATGTTAATTGTGTATTTTGTATTTCAGAAGTGCCATATTGCATTAAACTTATTTTGTTTTGCACTTTCATTTTGATATAAAACTCATTTTAAAAAATCTTTGAGTGCAGGTTTGAGGAGAAGGCTCAAACGGAGCCCTTGAGTGCCCTCAAGTACCTGCAGAATGACCTCTCGCTGACTGTGGACCACTCTGACCCTGATGAGACTAAAGAGGTGAGGTCTTCAACAGCAACATTATTGATTTTATACACAGTTTACAGTCTCTCCAACCTTTTCTGATCTGTACTTTTAAATCCGCTGTGAATCAGAAAGAAAGTAGCTGTTTGTCATTGTGAACACAGTGCACGACATCAAAATGCATTTAACCCTTCACACATGCACATGCAGTGGGACTGGATCCCTATGATGTCCTAACCCCCAAAATCTTAATTTACTCTTTAATATTAATAACAATAAGCCTAATTTATATAGCACTTTTTTATACACCAGGGTGCAGCTCAAAGTGCTTTACAATAGACATAGTTAATATAATTTGTTATACAGATTTAATGAAAACGGAACCAAAATATGTTGTAAATACAAATGATATAAAAGTGACAACAGAGCATTTAGAGTTAGATCAAATAAATCATAAATGATATAGTTAAACAAACATGAGATGGTAAGATTTGTGTATGTATAGTGGTTAGTGATGCGTTTTGTAACAAACAAATTAATGGAACGCTTTATTAAATAAACTTAAAAAAAAATTTATTTACTGTTGATGCCTGGTGGATATGAATTGTAATTGTATTCCAGAGTTTTGGAGCATAAAAACTAAAGGCTGCGTCTCCAGTGTTTTTTAGGTTCATTTCAGGGAGCTTCAGTAAAGCAGCGTTTGCTGATCTTAAGGCTCAATTTGTGGTGAATTCCACCAGACAGTGTATGATGTGTGCAGATACTAAACCATTTAGAGCTTTATAAACCAGTAGGAGGATTTTTAAATCTATTCTGAATGAGACTCGATTCTATTCTGACTGAAGCTAAAGCAGGAGTTATGTTTTGTCTTTTTGTCGTACGTGTCAGTGTTCTGAACAATCTGCAGCCTGTTGTTGGTGTTTTTTGGTGGGAAACGAGTGAACAGCGTTCGTCGTCTAGCCGTGAAAAACCAAACGCATGGCGCATTCTTCCAGTGTCTTTGATCAGTAGTACTAAACACTGAACTGTGTTCTCACGCATTTTGCATTTTGATATCTGTTAGAAGTTTGTTTTATTAAACCTACATTAGTGAATCAGACCAACATTGTTTCCTATGGTGCATTTAAATGTCCAGTGCTGATTTTTAATGTCATTGTCTGTGTTTTCCAGTTTCAGCTACTGCCCTCTGCTCTCTTCAAGTCTAGCTCTGATTTTATCCCACTAGGTAAGACCACCTGTCTTCCTGCACAGACTTTTTAGATTCCTTTACATTTCGAATCACAATAATGTTCATTTATTTATTTGTTCTTTTGGTTTTCAGGTTTTTCAGATGTGGATCAGACTTATGCTCAACGCACACAACTCTTTGACACGCTGGTCAACTTCTTCCCTGATAACATGACCCCACCCAAGGGTAACCTCGTTGACCTCATTACCCTGTAGCCCCACCTCCTCCATTTCTCTATGCCTCTCAGACTCCTCCCACTGAAAGCAGAAGTTATTTTTCTACATCTACAACTTCAGAGCTGCCATGCCCACGGAACTTGTTCTTTACATGGGGGAAACACTTCTGAAGTCAAACTGATGCTTATTTAATAAACACCTGAACAACAAACATTATTAAATACTTACAATTTATGTGGAAGACATTTTAAGCCAAATCTGAAATCAAGAATTAAGTTGGTTTTTTTGTTTTTTTTCCCAGAGCACTTTTTCTTTCCTCTTTCCCTTATCTCTCTGGTTGAGGCGGTTGAAAAGAACAAGAAAGATAAAATCTGCCAAAAATGTTTCATCTTTTGTTACAGTCTGATTATTTTTTTTTTTTTAGATTTGAAAGGCTTGTTTAGTATTTACTGATGTGGTTCCAAATGAGCACTGGGTTTCTGACGTGGTCTCCACCACACATCCTCACTCTAGTGGCAGTTTTGCTTTGTGTGTGGGGGGAGTGGGGCTGTATCATAACATTTGATTGCTTGTTTAATTTTTTGAGACTGCTGTTATGAGTGCAGTTTCAGTTTTGCACTCTAATTTTCTGAGCATATGGAACGATGAGCTTGTGAATGTAATTCTCGTTTCCCCTCGCTGCCTGTTTCTTTTCCTTTATTTTCTCTTCTAGATTTTTTTTTTACGTGGTCTCTGCCCGAGTTGCTGCTGCCAGGTTTTCTCAGTGATGAGGCAACAGCATGAAGTTTCTGCTCAGCAGTTCAGAGTGTAGAGTTTTACTACCATGAGTCTTTCAGCCATGAAATTGCAGTCATACACATCAGAGTAAGTGTGATGTGATTTGATCAGACTTTGTCATCAGACTAGATGAAACTAGTGGTGCTAATTACTTTTTTTTTCCAGTTTTTGCCATAGTAGCGCACAGCACACATTATTAACTCTGCGTAACAGTAAAGAAAGGGGGATAAAAAAAATGATATTATTTATTCAAGATGTACAGTCAGTCAGTGGTTTAATGCAAAATGCTCAGTTCTACAAACCTGCCAAGTGAAATTTCTTCATAGTTACGGTGTTGCAATGTCCGCAGCACAAGTTTTATTTACTACACACAAAAAAAACAATGTGCGTGTCTTAGGGTAAATCTGAAAAATCCAATCTCTTCTGGGACTATTACGCCTTCAAACTCTGTCTGAACCTCTCCACTATGAATGTATTTAAGGTTCTTTAAGATCAAAACCTTCCCCGCACTATCCGTGTCTCATTATTCATAATTCAATTCACATATGTATTAAAAATGACCTTTTTGTGAGGAAGGTGCATCAAACTCAACCACTGTGAACAATTGTTCATCACTTTCTCTCATGGTCCAATCAAACTATTCTGAATGACTGTTCACATCTTAAATGATGCAGAAATGGAGAAGAATTGAGAAGCAGATGTCTTCTGGGTGATGCAATCTGGCACCAGTTGCAAACGAGCCTTAGTGGGGACCAGCGCAGCCCCCCTCCTTTACCGGCTGTTACGAGTGGTGTGTGTGCAGCAGCGTGCATGTGTGGTTTGCACTTGTCCAATGGGTCGTGGAGAAGCTCGGTACTTCTGCATTCTGTTGCCATTGTTCCTGTAGATGTATGGGGCTGTATGTGCGAGAGCGCACACGCACACACTGGTCCAGTGATGCTTTAGGACCCTCATTGCAGCAGAATGTTTTAGTGGTAGTCTTCCATATGATGTGTGTAAATATAGATCTGTATAGAAGTGTGTGTATATAAGATCTACTATAGAAGTGTTCCTGTTGGCCTGATTTCCCCCTATGTTGGGACGTTGTGTTGAATTGATTGGTGAATAGTGTTAATCCTTAGTCCTTATGTTTAAAACCAACAACTGCATTTGAAGGCTGTTCAGTCTAATCTCTTGTTGGCTTCTCTGTGAGCAAAATGACTCTGTGACTATGTGCAATCATTGATTAACCCCTTCCACAGATGTGTATTGGTTATCTTTGCTTCTATCCAGCAGTGTTGCTCAGTTTTAGGGACCGTACTACAGTACAGCAAACTCCTGGACCCCATACCTAATTTTAAAGCTTTTTTTCACTGTGGCAGCATCTTAACCAGCATTTGTCTTTCTTTTTGACACCGTCTAGTTGTTTATTGAGCTTGATTTGCGTTTGGGCCGTGAGTGCTGCTTCAGTAACATAGACCTTTGTGCCACGAAGGTGTATGAAGATGTAGACACATGCAGAGGAGGAAAAACACAATTGGAGCATCTTTATAAATTGTGATGCCAAATTGCTTCTTTTGGTGTGGATTCTCTGTAACTGACGAAGCCTTCCCTTCATTTCTCTCCCCTTTTTTCTCCTGAGTGAGGCTAGTGGGCTGTGTGAACACTACACTGTGGCTGACATGAATGTGTAAAACATATATAAAAAACAGCATTGTATGTAATGTATATAATGAATAAAGATTGTATTTTGTTCAGGTTTTCTAAGTAAAATCCAACGCCTACGTCTAAGTCTTTCCCCTCTCGCCTTTTATCTTTCCTACACAGCAGATGCTTGTGAAACACTTTATTTTCATTTGATTACATTGATTACATTTCTTTTTCCAAAGAAATCAACAGTAGTGTCTTCCAGTGTATCAGACCCCTGTTGTTTGCCTTCTCCAGCAAACATAAGTTTTAATACAGATAATAAAATACATACAAAATATACCTTTCAGTGAAATTCAAACACCTATAATGCGAACGTGCATGAGATACCTATGGACATTTCCTGGAGTATCGGAGAACTGAAATAGTGCTTTCGTATCTAAACCAGAACACACTTATACAGAATAATTTAAATATTTATGTAAAACAAGGGGGGGGGGGGGGCCACTGTGAAACTAGCTGCACATTGCCGTTTCATTTTAAAGATAAAAACTACAGGTTTGGGGAGGGGGAAAAAAGGCAGAAATTTTTCGGTTTATGTACAACAGTTCATCTCTTGTCAGGACTCTAAAGGCCCAGACAATTTCGTCAAAAGTTAGAAATGGAAGATTTGGTCGGACTTTCTTACTATTTAACCTATTTATTATCGACTCCATAAGCTTTACTCTGGTACATATGAAGTTCCAGCAGAAGTCGTCGTAAAACCACTGCGAGCGTTTAAGAAACTGAAAGAACCATTTCTACGCTGAGCTGATCTGTAGTAATGCTAGGTTAAAGACCAGTCCTCATAGATCCCCAGACTTCTTCCTTCTACCCTTGTGCTGAAATAAGCCTGGGGGTCTCTGAGGAGCAGTGTTTGAAGACCACTGACGTTTATGTGAACTCTTTTGTCGGAAGTTGTTCCTGACTACATAAGAATTCCTCCACATTGCATCTTTAAAGTGGTATGACTGAACTGGACTGATAGTCTAAATCACCAGGATGATCTGATTTTATCCATAGGTCAACATTCATACCTGTGGTCATCAGCCCGGTCCAAATGCAACTCACAAGGCACAGAATACAAAACATATTCTGGTGCAACAGTGTACATTCCTCTTAGGAAACTCATCCCGTTTGTGTAGGTGTAGCTGTGCATGTGCCGTGTTCTAGAGGGGAAGAAATTAAACATTAAATGGCACATGGACAGGCCACAGCCTCGCTCATCTGGACGTTCCCTTTCATTTTTTAATGCTTTTCGCTATGGCTTGTGGCCTTTTGGCAATAAACTCAGTTTAGTAAATGTCCAATTACTATTTGGCCCTTGTTTCGTCTCTACAGCAGTCTGTGCCATCCTCACATTCTGATTGGTCATGAGAAATTCCGGCTGGGCTTCCGTGTCCTCCCTTACAGGTGAGTGTCTTCCTCATCAGGTACCTCCTCTTTGGCCAGGTTGTCGATGGGTACGATCCAGCTGTCGTTGTACTCTCCATTCAATGCCACCTTCTTCTCCTGCATCTCTGGCTGGACCTCCATGACCTCCAGCGTAGGGTTGTCATGATAACCGTTCTCCACTGTCTGAAGCTCCTCCGTCAAGTGTTGCTGCAAGTAAGTGATGGAGGATGTGGTCAGTAAATGGACAATTTTAATACCCAGGAAGGTTTCTTTGCATAATGCTATAGAATAATCACTTTTGAGAATCTTTCAAAACTTTTTGATGGATTTTTTTTCATACAGAACTATAATATTGCACATTTCCGATCTACTGTAAATGTAAATGGGATGTGTCACAGTTTAAAGAGCTTCCACTTAATGGAACAGTTGAGAACCCTTGTATTTGGTATGTTTTCAATGTTATTTGAAGGTTCTTACATTTCCTGGCATTTGTCAGGCAGACTTCCCATTGAAGTTTTGCGTAAAACAAGTGGTTTTTGTAAAAAGTCTACAAAACATTAATAAATATACTGTGTTTCACTTGAGTGATGTTGAGGGGTTTAAAGTTGTGGGATGAGACCAAGCGACCTGGCCTTTATTCCTGACTTGGGTGCCAATGATTGTGTGGACGGTTCAGCATTTGTTCCAACCTTGGATGACGTTCGGGAGATACTAACCACTGCACACTGGGAACACCTCACAAGACCTGCTGTTTTGAAGATGCTCATACTGGTCAAGCCGTCCACACTACGGTGCTTTTCATTCACTAAAATAGTTTTGTTGCCCATTTTTCCTGCTTCCAACACATTAACTTCAAGAATTAACTGTTTACTTCCTATCCCACCTCTTGGCGAGTTCTTTCCAGCTGGATAATTGTAAAGTGTATAGTGGTGCTTGAAAGTTTGTGAACCCTTTAATATATTTATGTGAATGTCACCAAAAAGTAGATGAAGAAAACCTAGAGGAGCAAATGATAAAAATGACTACATTTGGTCATGTATTTATTGGAAAAATATCTGTATTTAAAAAAGAAATTTGAAGGTGAAATCAGATTCTGGTGTTTTCAATCATTGGGATGACAATTAGGTGTGAGTGGGATTCAAGGATCAGGGATTCAGAAACACAGATCACATTACAACACATTCATATTATAGATCAAACAAAGGAGGTTTCTGAGGACCTGAGAAAAACCAAAGAATGGTTAAAGAAGAATAACGCGAATGTTCTGACCAAGTCAAAGTTCTACACCAATCAATGAATCAAGTCAAATAATTGTACCTTAGAAAAGCTTATGAAATGCAACATTACTTCTCAAACCATCCATTTTAATATATGGGGATAAATTCAAAGCAGGTTGCAGTTATGTCAGCTATCAGTCCTGCGCTGGTGTCTTATTACAGCGTGTACAGCTGGACTGTTGGAAGAAAAAATTACAGCACAGATCCAATTACATACAAAGACTTGTGAGCTAACAAAAAAAAACACAAAGCTAATTTTAAAGCACATAGATGTTGACATTTATACAGCAATGTAGGACCTACTCAATAAAACCTTAATTTTTAAGGCATTAAAATCATCAGAAATGTGATATTTTACAACTTTATAAGTGACCCAGTAAAGTGAGAGGAAATCCGTCAACACATCCACACACTGTTCTGTATGGAGGAATAAACGTTTACACCACATACTGAAAGCTGAAAGCACAACTTCACTTTTGCCACATACAGATGTGTTTTTGGAACATTCGTTCAGTAAATACATGCCCAACCAACATGAACATTTTTATTTAGGTTTTCTGCATCTACTTTTAGGACTTGTTAAAAATGACATTACCTCACATTCACAAAAAATATATAAAATTTTAATGGGTTCAAAAACTTTCAAAGCTTTTGCAGTTTTACCTGGTTCTTCCTGTACGATCTGTGGTGGAGCAGGCAGTACAGAGCAAATAAAGCCAGGATGAGCACCAGGGCACCACATGAAGACAAGATGGCAATCAGTGTCCTGGGCACGGTTGTGGGCTCCTCCTCTGACTGTGGAGAAAAGAAGTGCATTCAGACAAATCACTTTACTCCAATTCTAGATAATATAATTAAAGAATGTAATGTGTCTTACTTGTTTCATTGTATTGTATATATCCTGTGCCACTGATGGGTCAACTGCCGTGAGATGAGAACAGGATTAGTCACTGTCTACTTATATTAAGAACTATGCTTTATGGAAAATATATAAATGTTGCCATCAGCTCACTTGTCAGGGAGACAGAGGTGAATGTGGTGAACTCTTTATCATTACTTCCACTCAGAGAGCATTTAACAGCTGTGTTGAAATTTTGTAACATCTGACGACAAATTTGGACAAGGGGCTCCCCCTGTTAAAGACAAAGAAGAAACCGTTAAAAGGCAGAGCCAACGATATCGGGAATAAAATGGAGCCCAAACATTGAAACATGTACGAGTTGTATTGAATTTCCAGGGTTCTGCATGTACTTATGACCTTTATTAAAGACTTGACATTATTACTGTGTAGTTTTTCGCTTGCTGTTCTCTGGGAAAGTGTTGTTTCCAACTCTTTTTACAAATATTTGACTGCTTGCTTCTCTCTTACCTTCCTTATCATTAGTCTGAGAGTTTGTTGTGGAGTACCAGTCTGGGGATGATTAGTTGTTGTTCAATGTACTTTCCTCTTACATATTATTGGACATTTGTAATGTCAGAGATGTTTAAGGTCTTTCTAGTTGAAAACACTAGGATGCTCCTTCACCATGATTGTTACCTGATGTGTGAAATCTTTGAGTCAACGGCAACATATTTTATAATGACCCCAGGTACAATTTGCATGAATACACTGCAGTAGTGACTAGAATATGACGGCATATGTCTGTGTGACCTGCAAGTAGCATGAACGCAGTGTACCAACCTAAATAATGACTGTTTAGTGCAGAGCTACGTTAAGTGAAACTGCTCCACCCTGTTCCCTTATAGCTTATATTCATGACATAAAACTCTGTCTCACCTCCAACTTTCTAAAGCTCAATACAGACAAAACAGAACTTTTATTAATTGGCTCCAAATGTCTTCAAAATTTCAATTTATCTATTGACAATGCTCTTATTACACCCTCACACACTGTCGGGAATTTATCAGTTACATTTGATTCTGAAAATCTTTTGATTTTCACATAAATATTGTGAAAAATGCCTCTCGTCAAAAATCTCTCGTCACTTTCACTGAAGGATGCAGAAATACTTGTTCTTGCTTTTATAACTTCCTGTCTTAATTACTGCAATGCTCTACTCTTTGCTCTCCCAACTAGAACATTAACCAGGCTCCAGTACGTGCAAATATCTGCAGCTCGAGTGCTCATGTTCTCTAAAAAATCAGAACATATCACCCCCATTTTCCACAAACTTCATCATATCGTATTTAATACTAGCTTCCCTCCTGTTCACTGCGCTCCTCTGGCACTGGATTACTCACTGTTCCTACATTCAGGTTCTCCACCATGGGTGAGTTGCTGCCCCTAAGCCTGGGTTTGGGAAGGGGCGCTATATAAATTCAAATTATTATTATTTTTTTTTTTTAGTTTTGAGATCACAATATATATGTTTATATTATAATATATATAAAATAAGTGTATATGAAGTAAACACCATGTGGAAAGTGTTTAAAAACACCAGCAGACCTTCTGAGGGATCCGTTTGGTGCGACTACACTAATACATCAGTGTTACTATGGTGCTGATAAAAATCAACCACCCAAATAACACCTACATCAGCCCACAGTCTGTAATTGTAAACTGTAAAGTGACCTTGTATGGTCAGTGGAGCTGGTCAGCTGTGAGTGTCGATACAAGGTAAGTTCACACAAGTGACTACACCATGTAAAAACAGAGGACAGTTTGTGAAAAATGTATATCTTCTATACAGAACACTCTTCTGTGCAGTTACACTTTTGATGATTAATGTAACATAAACCTAAAAAGTTATTGCACATTTAAGTTTTTTTTTTTTTTTTTTTTTACAAATAAAAATTGTACAGTAAAATTAGCAATAAAATGTCACATTTAAGTTTGTCCCAGAAAAGGATGTGTTCAAACTTTTGCATACTTTTAAAGCTCAAATTACAATTTAAAGTTGCTTTACCTTTTTTGTTGAATCTTGAATATCATTCAAGGTAATTTCTTCCTGTAGACAAGAAGAACACGGTAGCGTTAAGTGTCAGGATTCTTAAGCAAGAAAATGTGTGAACAACAATTTTTAAAAAATTCTTACGTTGAATGGCTGTGGTTTGCTGGCTTCTGTTGTGGCTTCAAATACTATTGTTGTTGTTGTTGGTCTCAAAGTCGTACGAAACGTAACTAAAATAATACAGTATTCTGTTAATATATCTGAATTTCTAAACATTTCATGTCATTCGTATTTGATTATTTCACACTGAGCGTTTGTATAAACTGTTACCTGGTGTTGAAGTGTCTCTGCTTGCATTGACTGTTGGTGAGATGTTGGTGCTGCCTCCTCCATAGTGAGGGGCTGCGGTAACGTAGGGACTGCGACTACTCTGAGCAGAGTCACTAACACTGGAGGGAATAGTGGAGCCTGGTGCTGTTGGGGCTGCGCTCTGGCTGGTCAATGCACCAGAGCTAGATTTTGTAGTATGGCTCTCAGTAGTAGTTGACTGGTTAATAGAATCTATTTTTGTAGTTGCGCCAACTGCGGTTGGGAAAGTTTGAGACGGTGTAGTTGTGCTGACCGCGCTGGTCTTCTGAGTAGGAGTGGTTTTGTCCTCAGCAGAGCCGACAGTTGTAGCTTGGCCTTGGAGGAAATAAACATAAACCATTAGCTGAAAAATGTAAACACCTCTCAGTCATGGATCTGACTTTGATTCGTAGTACTGAACACCTGTACCGTATTTCCCCAACAATAGGCCACGGCTATTACACTGATTTTGCAAACGTGGTGTTGGGTGGGGTTTGCTTAAATATCTATCTAAAAACATGAAAACACATTTGTCAAAAATAGAATTTAGTACAAAAAGACGACATCCCCAAATGATTAGCTGAATTTAAATGTACTGTTTACTGCAGCAACGAACAGTTCAAAAAGCAAAGCAAAGAGTGTGGAGTGAGAACAGTGAGGGGTCCGCATAAAACGTAGAACATGGACGTTCCAACCGTGGTTGGAGGCCCGCTACGTCGGCTTCAGTGCTGAGTGGTCGTGTCACTCTTCTGTTTTGGAACCTGTGACTTTATTTATTTCTGTTTTCTCTCAGCACAATTTCTGTTCCCTGTTCCCATTTCCAAGCTGCTCCTACATGCGCTGCTAACCCGTGCTCTTTCGCTAACAGGCCCAACTCCAACTCTCTTCTTTATAAAAAAAAAGCTCTTTCCACCTCTTTTCCTCCCACACTACCCACTCCTTCTGCACTCCACACACTACACAGTCCATAATGCATTGCTCCCCATGAAACCGCCACCTCCAACAACACTCCACTGCGAACCAGAAACAAACAAGTTGTTTACCGAAACTAGCATCAGTTAGCATTTAGCCTAGCCGTTATGGTTGTTCTTGATGCACCAAAATACGCAGACTCTCTGTGCATTGTAAAATAAAAGTGGTTGTAGAGTTGATCTTGTCTAAATGCAGCATATGATAAGCTTTAATAAGTATAACCTCACAATCATTGTTGTCATATTCTGGCAAGAAAAAGAAAAAACCCATTTCTTTGCTGCTGGAAAACGGCTCTGCAACATTTAAATGCAATAATTATTAGGCTTAGCTTTCTTCAATTCGGATCCGTAAACGTCAATTGCAACCTGTGCTGCTTTGCTGTTGCTAATGTTGGACGCATTCATCTGGAATATTACAGACATGGCATGGAGCTTAAGTTCTGCAGCATAGTTCTTGCATTGTGGCATGAAATTTTTTTTACTGTTTATGCTCAACTATGTTATAATGTCACTACTGGTATAGAGCTACTAAGGTCTCCAGGGTCGTGTCAAGTTAGATGCTTGTACATCAGATTGCTAAATCAGTAACGCTGTGGCTAATAACATGGGGCGGCTTATCTTTGATTTTTAAACCATAAATGAGCATTTTCTGCAGCTTATAAAATGGGGTGGCCATTAATGTGGGGCGGCCTATCATTGGGGAAATACAGTAATAGACACTTTTTAAGCATAAACCTTTCAACATGTTTCACACCAATTGGGAACACATGAGATGTAAACTAGAAGATGCACAATCAAACTGTGTTACTATCTTTACAGTTGTGGTTTTACAACTCTTATCTAGAGCAACATACACATAGATCAGGGCAATATGATGATATTTATCATGGCCACAATATGATTTTCTGAGCATTTTGTGATATTGTCAGTACTTAAACACAGTTTCATTTAAAAAACATCATCATTAATTTTGCTTAAGTGAGCACCAAACAAAAATTGTTTGTACAAGGGGTCCTCGACTTACGTTGTGGTTCCGTTCCTCTGAGTGTGATGTAAGTTGAATTTTGATGCAAGTTGTAACTTGTTTAAATAAGCACTGACGTGTGTAATGCAATGGGGCCATTCCTCTGTCAGTCCACCAGAGGGAGACATTCACCCACTTGAGGCTCTGTTATGCCTTTTTC
>JBBIGC010000125.1:18092844-18114193 GCA_037576955.1 Lepidarchus adonis | reverse complement strand
ACACACACACACACACACACACACACACACACACACACACACACACACACACACACACACACACACACACACAAGCAAACAGATTATGACTACATACAGTGAGAATACAGAATGATTCAGGCTGCATAACAAAATGCTGCTGAGGACCCTCATTTCAGAAAGCATTTAAAAAGCCCTGGTCTCCACTTCTATTACTAGATACATTATTGGAGATGAGAAGCATTTTCTTTTCATGATTTTTAATTACTGAGATGCACTCATTCATCCCATATCAGACCCACCACCTGTTGCTCAATCCAAAGCAGATTAGCACTGGGCATGGTTTATTACCTGCTGTATTGTAAAGCACAGGCAAGGCCCAGATCTGTTTAAATCCAATTGTCTTCCAGTTATCAGTATTTGAGTATTTTAAAGCAACTTTTTTTCATTTTACCACACCATTTTATAAAAGGCTGATACATTATTATGACCATTAAATAGAACATTAATATCGTATTTTATTTATGCATAGGAAACTTATTTCATAGGCGATTCATACTTGAATATATGAATTTAAAATATTATTTAAATGATCATTCAAAGCTGTTTTATTTGGGCAGAAAAATACTAGAATAAATACAAATAGCAAAGTAAAGATTAACGCTTACATGTGTCCATGTCTTTGTTTAATTACTTCCACTCGGAAGCTTTGTACTGCTTGTACTACCCATCAAATACTTGATTTGGCTCAATCAATCTTTTCATTGATCACTCGTATCATGCGGTGGCTGAAGGCATCATGAAAAATCAGATTTTCTAACCTGCTTTCTTGTTTGTTTGCATTGCTTTGAATGTTAACTTGTGTTTGTGCTATAAAAGACACTCCCTACTGAGAGTAATGGGTTTGCACAGGTGCCCAAGGCTCTGGCACAGCATGGTATGTATACAGCCACAACATTAAGACCACTTGCCTAATATTGTGTAGGTCCCCTTCATGCCAATGTTCTGATCTCTTTCTATCAGAGATATTTTACACAACAGGAGTTCCATAGACCAAGTTTAGACCAGACACAACCTCCACTAGCCTGTCCGATGCCTGGTGCCCATCACCATGCCACTGATTCACCATTTGCCTTCCTTGGATCACCTTTGGTAGGTACTGCAGACCTGAACAACACCAAGATCTGCTGTTCTGTTACAATAAGATGATTAAAATTCTGCTTCCAGTACATCAACATCAAGAACTGACTGTTCACTTGCTGCCTAATATATCTCGTGCCAGTGCCAGGTGCTATTGTAGTGAAATAACTAGATTGTTTTTCACTTCGCCTGTCACAGGTGTTAATGTTATGGCTGATCTATGAAAAACTGTCAAAATATCTGTCAAACAATTCTTACATTGCTTAAAATTGACGTCTACTTTTTGGATAAAAAATCTTTTATGGATAAAATTAATGCAAGTACCACTGGGCAGAATGTGAACCTGAAGGACAGCGGTGAAAATGAAGACTACAGAGCATTCTAAGGGAATTAGAGGTAAAGTTATTAAGATGCAGGACAGGAAATGGCTCTAAAAGAATCCACATGTAAGGAAATCTCATTGAGCACTGTACAATTACAATGAAATGGAAGAAGCATCATTCATTACAGGCTGTGCTGAGACACACACCTTGTGAGGAAAGCCACAGAAAGGCCATGGTCAGTCTGAGGGAGCTACAGAGGTCAGTGGCTGAGACATCAGGCCTGAATGGCAGGATGACATGTGTGTATCTCACCTGTGCAGTAGCAGAGTGTGTTTCCGTTCCTATGAGGATCAGCAAGAAGAAAAGTCCACTTCTACACACCGGGCTCATTCTGACCTCCATGACTCTTCCTTGCACACACTGGCCCTGTGTTGGGGTATCTGTTGCACTCTACCCCTCTCTCTGCAGGACTATGGGCCTCTACTGACACTTCTCTGCCTTTTCAGCTCTTCCATTTCCTCTCCTCCTGTCTTTCCTGTGCTATAACAGAGCGGGGCACGGGGATGGCACCTCCCTCTCCTTTCTTTCAACATACGCTCAGTCAGCAAGCAGGAAAGAGTCTATTCTGTGTGCCTGTCAAGTTAGAGGAAATCTTCTTTCTTCTCAGAAGCATTTGGTTTTTACTGCTTAATTTTCAATAAGGTAACTGTGCTGTGAAAAGTTATTTACCCTGTTTCCTCTATTTTTGTATATCTGTCAAACTAAACGGTTTCCGTTCCTCAGGCAAAATGTAACATAACACAAGAAGAACATGAACCAGTCATAAATGCTCATGAAAAATTTGAGTGCGGATCCAGTCATAGCCTCTCAATGTGTTTCAGTGAAGAGAGCACTCCAGAACCTGAAAACTGGTTCGGGCCATTCAGAGCTGGAATTGGTCTTGTGCCTCAGGTTATTACCTTTCAGCATAACACAGTTAGGCTTAAACCTTAAGCTCAGGGACAGGTGACCGAACACTATTTTGAAGGATTTCCTGGTAGAGCGCAGAAATTGTTCATTTGTTTATCATCTTTCTTTATTTGCCAGTCAGCGAGAAGTCATTCCCATGCTGACACACTACCACCACCATGTTTAACACTCTGCTATTTTAATAAATCATTGGGTCTCATTCATCATAATCTTTGTTTTTCTTAACTTTTTAAAATGTTGTTTTTGGCAAATGTCCTAAGACTTGGAAAAACCTGTTTGTTATTATTTTTGAGAATACTTTATCAAGTGTTACCCATGTGTTTATTTTGTTTTTTAAATTTGTCCTGGAAAACAAAACAAAGACACTAGACACTCTTTTAGTCTATTGTTTATTTATTTTAATAAACAATAATGATGTGCAAAATAATAACATTATAATTGTAGGACTGTAAAAAATGCAATAACCAATTATTTTGCAAAAAACAAGCCAGCACTCAAACGTTGTCAGAATCTTTGTGGTAAATGTTCCTCTAGGTTAGCAGTGGATTTTGACTTCCAATCAATTTCTAATGGGTGGAATTATGAATGTTAGTCCTTCAATTATTGAAGGACATGCCACTGCACACTTTTTAAGTGCCCAGGTGCTTATGATTGTCTTGTCCATTTGGAATGGCCAATTAATCACAAACTTTCGTAAGTCGAGTACATCGTAGGTCAACGACCCCCTGTGCTTTCAGTCTCAGCATTGAAAGCTGCTTATTGAGTCATTATAGTCACTTCAAAATGTGGGAAAGGCTAAAGTCAACAGTAATCAGACCATTGTATGGTCTAAATGATCCAAATTATCTATTCAATTTGTTTGGATTTCGTTGTGTAACAAATATGCCAATGAGTTTCTCATAGAAACAAAATTTCTATTAATGTAAAATCATTTAAATCTGCAATTAGTTTTTTTTAGGTTATGTTTCTCTTATAATAATCATCTGAAACCATTAAATGTTAAGAAATCAGGAGGGGACAACAACTCTTTTATGCCACTGTAGCTCCAAACACCTTTGTGCACATATTATCAGTTGTTTTTTCAGAACTAATGAGATAATTTCAATAGAACATATTACATTTGTTAAATGATTTCAGGAAAACATGCACACATTTAAAGCTTATTAAAAACACCTTTTGAAAAGCTAGCTTGATAGTTTATTAGTCCAGTGGTTCTCAAGTCCAGTCCTGCATACTGTACCCACCAGACTATTTTAACTCACCCCACCCCAACACATCTGATCTAGCACATGGACCTGATTATTATCTCACTATTACCTAACTGGATCAGATGTACAATATCTAGACCCTGTTTTGAACCCAACTAGATTTCAGGAACACAGGGTACAATTACACATTACACACATAATAACTGGAACCCAGATTAGCACAGTAAGACCAAGAAAGCTGGAAATGACACGGGCACTTTTAGTAGATACAATGTGTTACAGTAGGTGTAAGCTGCATGCAGCAGAATGGCAGGATGTCCTTACTCATAAATAAGCAGGGTGACGGGATGGAGGTTCTAACCCAAACTTCCTGCACGTTCTGCTGTGTCATAACTTTTCATGTCCCTCAGGTTCATAACTGAGATGGACGTTGACCATTCAGGCTGTGTAAAAACAGTGCTTGAATGAAATCATGGGGACTCTTCCAAAATCCTACTCACTTAAAATAAACAGTGAAAAGTGCTTGTTGTTGAAACTAATATGAAAGTGATTTTCTGTCATTGTGAACACAGTTCACCACAACGAAATTTGTCCTATGCATTTAACCCATCACACGTGCACACGTGGAGCAGCAGGCAGCTATCAACTATCAAGTGGGCGGTACTTTGCTCAAGGGAACCTCAGTGGTGCCCGGGCTGGGACTTGAACCTGTGACGTTCTGATCCCAGGGGCAAAGTCCTAACCACTAGACCACCACTGCCCCAATATGTGGAGCAGTTTGCATACAGAGAAACACAAGGTGAAGAAAGAGGAGTGTAATTGTGTGTTGCTTTAGGCTGAAACTGCAGTTGTGTGAGTGGTTGTTTCTCTCTGTGTTGCTGTGCTGGGTTGGCCTCCTGTCCAGGGTGAACCCTGTCTTGGCCAGAATCAGCTGGGATCGGCTCTAGCCTCCCCATGACCTGAAATAGATAAGAGGGTTGGATAATGAAAAAAATGACCTTATTTTTTTCTCAGTATTCATTAATAGACGAGTAAAGAACCATTTACTATTACTTATTGTGATTGTGATTAGTGTATATTTATAGCAGTGATGCTGTTGAGTTGACAGCTTTCCTGACATTGCATATAGTGAGACGTGCTAAGAGAAAGGCCTCATTTTCTCAGTCTGGCTCAGTTTTATCAGAATTATACCTACAGGCCTACACAGTGCGGGTTCACTAGCAATATGTGTTTGAATGATGTGCTTGAAAATGTGTTTGGCTGTTTAAAATGTTTATGTGAAGGTTGAGTCTACATGTCAAGCAAACCACAATCCACACCATAAACCGTGTTCACTCAGGCACTGGATCACAGAAAATGTGCAGGGTTCAATCAGACGCCCAGTTATCGGTGGAAGCTGCAGTGGCAGAACTTAGATGAATAGTGTTGTGTTATACATGTTTATTAGCAGTACTGTGACTTTCACAAACATTGGCACCCCTAGTTAGCTTTGAAAAAACTGGCTGAAAATAAAACCCTTATTAATTGCATTTCTTTTTGATCTGTCATTTAAAATTTGAACCAAAATTTAACCTTTATTTGACACTGAGATTCTACTCATGTCATGTTTAATGAGATCAGAGAACCAGTTGCAACACTTCTCTATACAGAATCTCTCTAGATGCTTCAGATTCCAATGTCCAAGATGGTGGAGTCCCCTCTTCAGCTCATGCCACAGGTTTTCTTTGGGGTGTAGGTCAGGGGTCTGGGCTGGCCATAGTGAAACCTTGATTTTATAGATCAGACTTTCTAATCTCAAGATAAACTAACATCTGCTATTCCTCAGCTGTAATAAATGTAAGATTGATAGATTCTTTGCTTGAAACCATCTTCTTGTTTGCTTGGTCAGTATAGACGTGTCTTAACATCACAATTGGCTTAATTATTGCCCCACAAAGGCAATACCATTAGGCTATAGCTGCCCCATTACTTGTTGCTATTTTTTTTATCTGTGCAACTTAAATTTCTGCCCCAAATCTCTTTCTCATATGGGTGGATGATTCTGGAATTTGGTCTATATGTCATCTCGCATTTATACCCCAAAAAACAAGATTTAAGCTGACAATTTAAGATCTGAATCACTGGACTTTAAAATATTACATAGTACAAGAAATTCTAGGGGTGGCACACACATTTGAGAAATTTCAGTTTGGTCTTTTCATGTCATTCTCACTCAGTTAAATCAGATGTGCAATAGCAGGGACACTAATGAGATGTGATCTTTCAATAGGGACAACGTTCAACATACCAAATTGTACCAATAACCTGAATACACCTGCCTCTTCATTCCTCTGGTCTGTTGTCTTGTAATGTCTGGAGTACAATCCAAGAAAAACAAGAAATACTGCTGTTAGATAAGGTCCACTCCTTGAATCTGTATCTGTTCTTCTACAGCTGAAGTAAAAGTGAGTCAAACCTTGTTAGCTCGCCACCCAGCTGCAGTACAGATTTCCTTTCATATATTTACCCCAACCCATTTAAACAAGCAACAACCAATAGCAGGTTTGCAAAATCAATGTATAAGCCACAGCCTATTGTTGGGGAAATACGGTACTAACAAAACCTCAGTTCCGGAAAAGTTGGGCCATTTGTTCCCCTGCTCTTCAATTGGAGAAATTACTTTCTTGTGTATCTCCACTAATGTTCCAACGATTACTGCTTTTCAAAACAAGCAACAAATCCAACATGTCCTGAACATGTTTCAGATCGAGGTGATTCTCTGTGACACTCCATGGGATCAAGGTCTTTAATGGAAAAGACACATAAAATAGAACATTTGTATCAAAATATAAAACACATCTTCTTAATGCCTCCTAAAATTAGTCAAATTACATCATCCTATTAGCATTAGCAGTTTCAAGCTTAAGACTCTTAATCATATTATAAACCATCTGACAAATGATCACTCATACTATGATTCCTAATTATACACCATCTGTAACCTGGATTTAGATGTAGGGTATGGGATTAGATATAACCTTCCATCAAATCGCTTCTGATACATTCAGGCTTTGCTCCACAGAAGCAGAGGTTCATTTCTATGTCTTTAAAGATCATCTTTAAGAGTAAAGATAGAAATTCAGTCCTTCATCATCCCTGTTTCAGCGCTGGAACTAAGCAGAACACATATGGAACGAAGCACAGAAGAAATTGTAGAGGAAGCAGTGGCAGATGTTTCTCCTCTTCCTACTCTCCTGCCTCCATCAGGATATGCCATTCTGTCATTTTGGATGTTCCTCATTACCGTGTTCTCTGTTTTCAATAATTTGCTGGTCATTGTGGTCATGTTACGGAACCGACAGCTCTTCTTCCCCATGAACGTCCTCATCCTCAGTCTGGCCATCTCCGACCTTCTCATGACCCTCTGTGGATCAGCCATCGCCACCGTCACCAACTATTACGGGCAGTTCTTTATGGGGAAAGAACTCTGCGTCTTTCAGGGATTCACTGTCAATTACTTTGGTGAGTAATTATGTTATCATTAACATGGTCACTGATTATTGAACCTGCTCCATAAAAAAAACATTCCGTTGTCAGCAGTAAACAAAATAATTGAGCTAACACAAAAACATTAACACCAGCAGTTTGAAACACACAATCCTGGAGTGTATGGTATGAAGAACAAGAAGGTGACCTTATTAGAAGATCTTAGAGCTTGACTGGTTGAGTTAGTCTGTAGAAGATCTGATATGTATGAAGAGGCCTGTTCATGCAGGGCTCTAAAAATGGTACAAAATGTTAAAAACTGTAAAGATGTAAAGACATGTGTGATGTAAGACCATTTGTGTGTATTCATGAGAAGCCTGGCAGCAGCATTATGAACAGTTTAAAGCCTCAGATGCCCAGTCCCAACAATGCCCATGCCAGTTCATTCCAGGAGAAACCAATCATTCCATGATCCTTCCATAGTGGGCCATTGTGAAATGCCACATTTAGGAAAGACTCTGACATTTTTAAAGCCATTACGTACTGAAAGTATCCACAATATTTTAAGAGGAATATCGTCTACAACCAGTCTTGAGAAAAGCAACCAAAACCTTAATTACGTGCCAATAATTCTTCTCTTTTCCCATTTCACAGGCCTTGTCTCTCTGTGCACATTAACCTTGCTAGCATATGAGCGCTACAATGTTGTGTGTAAGCCCATGGGAACTTTTAAGGTTACTATCCGGCGCAGCACAAAGGGTCTTCTGTTGGTGTGGCTCCACTGTCTGTTCTGGGCTGCAGCGCCTCTGCTAGGCTGGAGCTCCTATGGCTACGAGGGAGTCCAGACCTCTTGCTCCTTGGCCTGGGAGGAGCGCACAATGGTCAGCTACAGCTACCTGATACCTTACTGGTTCTTCTGCTTCTTGTTGCCTACTGGAACTATTGTCTATTGCTACTGCCACATACTGACCTCCATGAGGAGGGTAAGGAGTACACGTTTCTGTGTTGTGTGTTGTTCTCTGTGCTTGTGTCTTCCTAATCCTGGTGTTAAGCTTGTGTTTTCTCATACACATCTGAAGGACCTGGATAAGGTTGGTTAGAACAAGGAATACACCATCATATGGAAAACATAGGTAGATCAGGACCAGGATTGGGATCCAATTGTGTAAAACTTGCATTATGATCTTATTTGTGTCTATAGCTGAACCTGAGTGTGGAGAGTCAGGGGGGAAAGTCCCGGCAGCATGATGACAGACGGGCTGCGTGTATGGTGGCAGCTATGATTGGTTCCTACTTCTTCTGCTGGCTGCCCTACGCTGTTGTCTCCATACTTGTGATCATTCTACCAGAGCTGCATATATCACCACTCCTTGCTTCCATGCCTGCATATTTGGCTAAAACCAGCCCTGTGTACAACCCTGTCATCTTCTTCCTATCCAACAAGCAGGTAGGCTGGCAAACTAAAGACTAAATCAAATTGATTTCGATGATAATGTTTGAAACATTAGGGAAATTATAATTTATTCAGGTAATAATTCAACTTAAGGTGCAAATACCAACCTTTCTTGAGTCAGTAAGTACCATTAGACCATCAACTGAAACATTAATTAATGGTAAGTAGTGTCAGCAAAAGTTACGTGCATGATTACTTGCATTAGAGAACAATAAACTCATCAAAGATCATTTGCACCTAGTAAACTAACTTCAATTTATGTCAAAATTCATGACATAATATTCATTTTATCACAACAGTACCCTAGCAATTACCATGGCAACCGCCTCGCAACACAAATACCATAATCTCAACCCAAGCAACCAACAGATGTACTGTACTGATCAGCCATATCATTAACACCACAGAAAGGTGACGTGAATAACGTTGACTATCCAGCAATACATTACAATGGCACTTGTCAGGGGGGTGGTTTATATTAGGCAGCAAGTGAACAGCCAGTTCTTAAAGCTGACATGCTGAAAGCATGAAAAATGGCCAAAGAGTCACTTTGACAAAGGCCTTATTGTGAAGGCTAGACGAGTCAGCGCATCTCTAGAACTCCTGTGGAGTGTTCCAGTGAGCAGTAGTTAGTACCTTCCAAAAGTGATCCAAGTAAGGACAACTAGTGAATTGGCAACAGGGTCCTGGGCACCCAAGGCTCACTGATACATGAGGGAATGTAGGCTAACAAATCCTAAACAGGAGCTCCTGTGGTACAACATGTTAATGCTCTGATAGTAAGGGGTCAGAACACACAGTGAACCAGTCAGAGCTGTTTCAGCTGAATGAGGGGGAACCTACACAATCTAAGGCAGATGGAACATCTAGCAACACCATAGCAATAGTGGAGAACTTCTTAACTCTCTCTTTAATATTGAAGTTTGTGGCCGGTTAATGTCTGCGATGGGTTGGCCTTCTGTCCAGGGTGTATTATGCCCTGGCCCGTAGTCAGATGGGATCAGCTCCAGCTTCCCCGCGACCAAAAATGGATGGATGGGCTGGTTAATGTTACTTCATAACATTCATTCACCTTAATGTAGCCTTGGGGTGGGTCTGCCTTCTTCCCAAGGTGTACCTGCCCTGCCCCGCAATCACCTGGGACCGGCTCACCATTCATTGATACAAATATTGCTGATTAATGACAGGTTATCACTTCTGCCTACTAATAAAGACTGTTTGGTTCTACTCTGCATGTTCTGAGTTCAGCGGGGGCTGAATACTTGACCATAATCTTCTCTCTTCTACTCCAGTTCCGGGAGAGTGCCCTGCAGATTGTACTGTGTGGCTGTTATAAACCTACATCCATCATGCCAGACAGCGCCAGCGAGGTGTCAGCGATGGAAGACGGCACCAAACATCTGCCACCCAACAGCGTTCAGCCCGAGAGCTGAGTCGACCAGCAGCATTAGTCACAGTGTTATAGAGGAACTTGTTAGTAAAGGATTTTGAGTGTGATTTGTGTCAACGGTCATGTTTATGAAAGGTTATCCATGCTAAAAATAAAAAACGCGTCCATGCTGTGCACTGAGCCGCATGCTTGGCTTTCAGTTGGCAGGTTCAGTGATGCACTTCAAAGTGGCATGAAAGTTAAGTGCCTTACTTAAAACTAATGCATCTTTTGACTCATTTTATTAATAGCTATGACAAGAACAGGGGTGGGTGCGCATTTTGGCATGGATGGCCTACTAGACTTAAGCTTTGTAGCATTGTATTGCAGCAAAAATGTCTTACATTAGTAATCAATGAGCATGATGTTTGTTTTTTCATGTAATGTATGATTTGATCATATCTCTGCACTTAATAATCACACAATAATCAGATATTCTGCAATGCCTAAGCCTGTCCACTAGATGGAGACAAATAACATGGCACCGACTTAAAGGCCTCGACTCAAAAATACAGCACGTCCACTGATTGATCCTTGTTGCTTTTTTTGTTGGGAGCTATATTCTTGGGGTACGTATCAGTTTAACTGACATATCTCTCACCCTGCACTATAGAGGAGAACAGACAAGCAGACGTCCAGAGATGCTCTTGACGTCTTTCAAATGATGTACGTGTTCATTCTGTCAAGATTTGCGGTGTTAAGAAAAGTGCATGAGAGAGAGAGAGAAAGAAAGACAGAAAGAGAGACTGTGTGCAAGGCAGAGGCAGGCTGATTGATTGCTATTATTAAAGGAACACTTACTGGCAGAGAGACCCTACCCACTAATCCAAAAGCCCCCCAGGTCTTCGGCAGCACTGCTAGAGCTGGCCACAAGCCCCCACAGACTTCTGGGAACGCTTACAGGCCGGGGCACCCCTCACGGAGTGTGGAGAAATAGGAGACTGAAAAGAGCATTAATTTTGGCTTGGGGCTGCAGCTCTACGCTTGGATGGACATCACTGACCATTCAGGGAAAGACAAAAGATGAGTCTTGGTCCAAGCGAGTTTGAGTTATGGTCTCCACAAACCAGCATGGAGCAAATTACCATCAACTGCTGAGTGTGCCCATCAGCACGTCCCCCTCTGCTGTTCACACGACTGTAGTCCAGTGCGTGCATCCCACATTGGCAAATGCCTGCAGTTCCATGTACTTTGACAGCATTGGTTTCCATTCATCTTGCTTATTTTGCGAAGAATATGATTATTACATGCACGTTCCTCACATCCACTGATGCTGAACATACAGGCGAAAGGAACATATCGATGTAGAATTATTACATTAAGAGGCTGTGAAGGGAGGAGAAGATGAGGATCATAATCCTGGATATTGTGCGATTGCGTTTCATCTCCCACAAGAGTGTTTCTTCATTGTTTTGACAGTTGTGGAGCCGGCATAGCTCATGTGGCTTTCTCTGAGCTACATGCAGTTCCACGTCATTAGCAAGGCTGTAGGAGAGCAAAACTGCCACGGCTAAAGGTCTGCAGCTCATTGGACTGCGTTGGGTAGATCTCGCACCTCCACATACCTCACCCTTTAATAGGACAATAAACCCGGAGCTGTGAGGGAAAGGATGAGTGTGTGAAGGCATGATAACTTGGCAATCACCTGTGCAGCTGGCCAGGCCTGCAGACAGATGCTTCCATATGGACTCGTTCGTCCGGATTGGGTGTCTCTCTAGGGTGGGTTCCTTCAAGGCCTCCTCATCATGTTTGCTCCCCGGTCTAATCACTCATACTCAGTCTGGCCTTCAGACCTACCTTGGGGATGCAAGGCTCTAATACTTATGTAAAATTAATGTATTAGCAGTAAATTATAGTCATGAGTCAAAAGTATCTTTTTTTGTTTCTAAAACTTGAGCACAAAACTATCGGGTCATCTGCGTATGTACTTACTCTTAGGCTGTATCTGTACAGCTTTTATTTCTCCAACTATAGGCCCCACATTATACGCTGTGCCGTTCTATAAAATGTAGAACATGCTCATTTATGTTTTAAAACTCTAAGATAAGCCGATAATAATATTATTATTCGCCATGTTATTGAATTTACCATCTGAAGTAGAACATCTAACCTGACACAACTCTGGAGCCTTTGCAGCTCTATACCAGTAGTGACATTATACCTTGTTTGAGCAGTACTCTGATCAAGAACCACTCACAGGTCAAATGAATAACCGAGGCTCCTGTCAAGAGGTGGAACATATTAGGCAGCAAGTGAACAGTCAGCTTTTGAAGTCGAGGTGCTGGACGCAGGAAAAAATATCATCTTGTGGAGTGTTTAAGATATGCCATGTATACTATCTTTCTAATCTGTTTAGTACTGCCTGATGCTCCCAGATAGTAATGTAGCACTTGTTATAGCACTTGCTGTATATATTTAATGTATTTGAATTCTTTTGCAGCATTTATTGATGAGCAGAATTCTTTATAGTTCTCCCAGATAGTAACATACCCTATATAGTTCATGTTGTAGCTCTAACTGTGTGTATATAATGAGTAAGAGGAATGTTTTGAACTTCTTGGTAGGGCTCACATCAGTGCTGTCCTGTGGATGCTTGGAAGTTGCTTTAGACAAAGGTGTCAACCAAATAAGTAAAAAATAAATATTAATTTAAACATGTCAAGTAATACCTACCAAAAGTGGTTCAAGGAAGGGCAGCTGATCCTAACCACCCAGGGCTCACTGATGGGACCCACAAAATATTAGGCAGGTTTTGCAAGATTTTAGAAGTTAGAAGTTGAGATGTTGCTATTCTGTGACTTTACAGATGACTTCAGTGGGTGCTGGATGGGCGTGAACTGTGATTAGCTGGTATGGATATTACATTTTAATATTATGTACCATGTCTTCTTAGATATGGCCAAGGCACATTTAACAATCTAACAGATTTAAAGTTAGTAAAGGTACAGTGGTGTGAAAAAGTGTTTGAGTTCCCTGATTTCTTATTTTTTCCATGTGTGAAATTACATATATAAGACCTGCCTGACAAAGTGACGTAGACCAAAAGATCCTCAAAAGCTAGACATCATGCTGAGATCCAAAGAACATCATGCGGAAATCCAAAGAAATTCAGGAACAAATGAAAAAGAAAGTAATTGAGATCTATCAGCCTGCCATTTCTAAAACTTTGAGACTCCAGCAAACCACAGGGTCTCACTTGCCTCAGTTAAGGTCAATGTTCATGACAACATGGCAAAGTGACAAGACGAAAACCACTGTTGAGCAAAAAGAACACTAAGGCTTGTCTCAATTTTGCCTGAAAACATATTGATGATCCGCTAGACTTTTGGTAAAAATATTATGTGGACGGACGAGACAAATGTTTTTTAAAGGTGTGAGTCACATTACATCTGGAGTAGAAGTATCACTGCATTTCAGAAAAAGAAGATCATACCAGCAGTAAATCATGGTGGTAGTGTGATGGTCTGGGGCTGTTTGATGCTTCAGGAACTGGAAGACTATAAATGGAACCACGAATTTCCAAAAACTCCCGAAGCAGAATGTCTCCTGTTTGAGTTTGGAGTGTCTTTGGAGTGCCCTAGTCAAAGTCCTGACCTGAATCCTATTGAGATGCTATGGCATGAGCTTTAAAAGGTGGTTCACACTCGAGAAGCCCCAATGTGGCTGAACTACAACAAATCTGCAAAGATGAGTTTGGGCCAAAATTCCTCCACAGCTGTAAAAGACTCATTGCAAGTTATTGCAAACACTTATTATGTTTAGGGGGCAATCACTTTGTCACACAGGGCCATGTAGATTTTTTTTCCCTTAATAATAAAATCCTTCACTTAAAACACATTTTGTTTTTAATTGTGTTGTCTTTGATTAATATGTTTTATGATCTGAAACATTTAAGTGCGACAAACATCAGAAATCAGGAAGGGGGCAAACACTTTTTCACACCACTGTAACTTCTGAAAGTTTTCATGGCCCTACTACACATAAATTCACATCCTTGTCAGTGAGAACACTTAAATATGACATTTTATCCAGGATATTTTACAACCTTTTCTGTCTTTTATTGCTGAGTGTGGAGTGTGAGAGTGGAAAATTAGGCATAAAACTTTACTTTAGCACAGGCCATTTAATTTAATTGTTCTCTGTAGAGGATGTATACTTAAGTACACAGAAAAACAAAGTAGTTTCACTGGAGACCTCTAAACTGTAATTTCAAAATCAATCAGCCATAACATTATCACCAACTGCCCAATAGTCAGTAGGTCCCCCTTTTGTTTTACAATAAAATTAAACACAAAAACAAATAACTAAACATTAATAGGTAAAATGTAGCCTAAATATGTAAAAAGAAGATTCCCATCGTCACTACACTCTCTCCTCACCATAATCCCATTCTCACCACTTTCTCATCCTCACCAGATTCCCATCCTCACTACACTCCCATCCTCACTACACTCCCATTCTTACTACACTCCCATCCTCACTACACTCCCATTCTTACTACACTCCTATTCTCACTACACTCCCATTCTTAATACACTTCCATTCTCACCACCTTCCCATCCTCACTACACTCCCATCCTCACTACACTCCCATTCTTACTACACTTCCATTCTCACCAGCTTCCCATCACCACTACACTCCCATCCTCACTACACTCCCATTCTCACCAGCTTCCCATCCTCACTACACTCCTATTCTCACTACACTCCCATCCTCACTACACTCCCATTCTCACCAGATTCCCATCGTCACAACACTCCCATTCTTACTACACCCCCATTCTCACCAGATTCCCAACCTCACTACACTCCTATTCTCACCAGATTCCAATTCTTACTATACTCCCATCCTCACTACACTCTCATCCTCACCAGATTCCCATTCCCACCAGATTCCCATCCTCGCTACACCCCCATTCACTCTACACTCCCATCCTCACTACCCTTCCATTCTTACTACACTCCCATCCTCACTACACTCTCATCCTCACCATATACCCATTCCCACCAGATTACCATCCTCACTACACTCCTATTCTCACCAGGTTCCCATCCTCACTACACTCCTATTCTCACCAGGTTCCCATCCTCACTACATTCCCATTCTCACTACAATCCCATTCTTACTACACTCCAATCCTCACTACACTCTTATTCTCACTACACTCCCATCCTCACTACACTACTATTCTCACTACACTCTTATTCTCACTACACTCCCATCCTTACTACACTCCCATCCTCACCATATTCCCATTCTCACCAGATTCTCATCCTCACTACACTCTCATCCTCGCCATATTCCCACTCTCACTACACTCTTATTCTCACTACACTCTTATTCTCACTACACTCCCATCCTCACTACACTCTCATTCTCACTACACTCCCATCCTCACTACACCCCTATTCTCACTACACTCTTATTCTCACTACACTCCCATCCTCACTACACTCCCATTCTTACTACACTCCCATTCTCACCAGATTCTCATCCTCACCATATTGCCATTCTCACTACACTCCTATTCTCACCAGATTCCCAATCCTCACTACACTCCCATCCTCACTAGATTTCCATCTTCACTTCATGGCCATCTTCACTACACTGCCCTCCTCACCATATTCCCCATCCTCACAAGCTTCCTTTTTTCCCTACATTCCCATTCTCACTACACTCCCATTCTCACTACACTCTCATTCTCACTACACTCCCATTCTGACTACACTCTCATTCTCACTACACTCCCATTCTCAGTAGATTCCCATCCTCACTACACTCCCATCCTCACTATACTCACATCCTCACTACACTCCCATTCTCACTACACTCCCATCTTCACTACACTTAGTAAAATTATTATTTCAAAATATTCAGGAAAGTACAGCTAAATACACATAACTGAAGAAATGTAACTCATCGCCTCTAATTGTAACACATTCTATGGAAATACAGAACATATCATCAAAGGCATTAGCATGGAGTTATCTAACCCAACACAATCCTATCCTCAGTTTGAAGAGATTTAGCTCAGTGGAGCCACAGCTGGCTGAGATGTTTGCCTGGGATGATTGTGATTGGCAGTTTGTTGAGGAGAAAGTATTGTTTTCAGGGTCGGTACGTTCTGCTTTGGAATGAACTTGTGTGACCTCGCTACTGAACTAAACAGAACAACAATTTAATAGTTTCTATAAGGCTGGCAGTCGGTCTGAGACACTGTTACTATAAACACTCACAAAAACAACATGAAACATAATGGATGATGTTCAAATGAAATTATTTATTGGACTGTGAGTGCAAGAGACTTTTTCTTAATTATTCCAGAGAGCTACAGCCAGCGTCTCTTTAGAGGAGGTTCCCACGACAGTTTCAGTGAGGCAGATATGGTGAAGCAGTCACAGTTTTCAGTGAAGCAGTGGTGGTTTAAAGGTCCAGCTGATAATGGCTGTGTTCTGGACAGTCTTGTGTTGTCCTTGTGTTGTGTCCTTGAGGTAAAATTGGAATTAATAGTGTATATAAGTGTCAGTAGCTAGTTGGTCAATTCATACCATGATAATACATGTTTTCAGTTCCCGTACAGCTCTCTCTTACAGCCTAGTCCACACAGGCATTCAAACCTTGCATAAATGAATGCACTCTGAGCGATCCAAGCGTGTAAGATGTGTTTTGTACTGGCAATTGATTAACTTCATATGGCGTTATGTTCATGTTTGTTTGCCTCTGTTATACTCCGATCTTGAGTCCGGACTGTAATGTTGTGCGTTTACCTGTGGGGTCAGTAGTGAGTCAGTCCAGACTGTAATGTTGTGTGTTTACCTGTGGGGTCAGTAGTGAGTAAGTCCAGACTGTAATGCTCTGTGTTTACCTGTGGGGGCAGTAATGAGTCAGCCCAGACTGTAGTCTTGAGTGTTGACCTGTGGGGGCAGTAGTGAGTCAGTCCAGAGAGTTTCTGTAAACCTGTGGGGACTGAGGTACATCCTTCATTGGATGATGAAATATGGATAAGTTTTTATTAAAGCTGGACCATAACTTCCATATGTTAAAGATCCTCCTGATACAGCGACATAGGCAGAGAAAACATCGCCCCCTACTGGGTTCACCTTCTGACTGCTCAACGTGTGCAGAATAATGGGGTATTTCCACTCCTCCAGAGGGTTCCATAAATGGCATGTAAATGCTATAAAGACGTTTTATTGGTGATGCCAATAAAAAGCTGCAGGTTCATTTGTATACTCGCCTGACTTGACGCAAGTCCTGAAAGCCTGTGAGTAAAAATGGTCAGCGTTGAATACGTGTTCATCTGACACCACGAACATCAGAAAAACACTTGATTCAGACATCCATATGGACAAGGCCTAAGAAACAGACTGGTAGACTATGCAGGGTTTCGTATTCTTCAATTTGTTTGGCAAACACAATAAACCACAGATGTTTCTCGATTATTAATGTACTTGCCAGAGACGGCCCTTTCCAAAACCGTATCCTGTAATGAAATGAAACCCTGATACATGGGTCATATAGGAATATGTCTACTGTAAATGTCAGAACTGGCTGAGCAGATGCCAGCCTCCTCTTTATTTGGAGAAGATTTACACATTAGTGTGTATGCGTGCGCTGCCTGCGACAGTGTAGCTTCAGCTCTAAATAACTGCTATCCTCTTACTTACACAGAGAGCGGACCTATGGCAAAGGGTTCCTTAGCGTTAGCTTTTAAGGGCTCGTTTTAAGAGAAAGCACTTGTGGTATTTGGCACAAGTCTGTGATTTCTAACAAATCACTACTCCTCGTAGAGACCGAGAACATGGAAAAAGAGAAAAAGAGTGCACACAGTAAGTGACGGGGGCAAGAGACATAATCAGAAACTGGTTATAGATCCCTATACATCTGATGCAGGACACTAAATACATAATTTAGCACGTACAACCTTTCAAACAATGTCATTCACATTTAGAATAAAAACATATTTCACATACGCTTTCGGAAAAGCCAGTTGACTGTGGTCACTGTGAAAACATGTTAAATCCACTTCACAGATCCAATATTTCTCATTGTGATAACTGTAAGAATCTAACAAGATTTTGTAGCATATTTTGTACTTGTTTTGGGTCATTTTATTAAGTAAAATTCTCGTATTTTTATTATGTTTCAGTACATATTGCAGATTATATTGATGTGCTCAAACTTCAAAAAAAGTTCAAATGCTTTAAAATAAGTGAAATGTCTAGAAACAGTGAAATCGAACTTGTTCATCTTAAAATGAGAAGTATTATATTAGCCAGAGTTGAGATGATTTCACTTGTCAACGCATCATTTGCTGCAGTGTTCACATTGACTACGCCAGGTTTGTCAAACTGGGTTCATTCCAGGCCACAGCTCTGCAGACGGCAGCCTCCTGCCTCATTAAGTCCACCTGATTAAACAAAGCCTTTATGAGGCCAGTGTTAGAAAAGGGAAGCTGTCCAGTCTGGAAAGAAGTCAGTTTAACACACTTGGTCTAAGGATTTACAGTCATCTAAAACAGCGGTCCCCAACCTTTTTTGCCCCACGGACCGGTTTAATGTCGGACAATATTTTCACGTACTGGCCTTTAAGGTGTCGTGGATAAGTACAACAAAATAAAATGATACGATCAACACAAAAACTGTGGTATTTTGTAAATATAATAATAAATGTGAATCCACTGTGTAATTAAGTAACTTTATTAGCAGCGTCCTCCTGAAATGCGCCAATAACGTCCTCCTCTCTGCCCCTAATGCTTTCGGTCACTATGGTAACATATAAACTTTCCTTTCAATGCTGTTGTAGCAAACGTAAGGTTTCTGCCATGAATACTGGCAAAGTTGATGTCTCAAACACACTTAGATGCAACAGACTTGATATCTTTTGTTTTTTAGTTAAATGTTTTGTACAGCCCAGTACAAAATGCTCCACGGCCTGGTACCGGTCCATGGCCCAGTGGTTGGGGACCACTGATCTAAAATACACAACTAATCATATGCATATCGTTTATGTTTTTCTTTTTAAATGAACCCTTTTTCTAAAAGCAGCTGAAAGAGTTAAATTGAGCTAATACTGACCTTAAAATAAATCCTCAAATCAAATTTGCCCAATGCTGTTCTCACCAAGGTATTCTGCTGCCAGGGAAAGTTCAGATTCAACCCTGTACTATTCAGGCCTCCATTAGCCAATCAGATGTGTTAGAGGTTGGAGCTAAACTCTGCAGAATAGCAGATATCCAGGACCTGGACTATTTACATTGTTTCCACTTGCCATAGAAACAGCCAACAGCCACGCAAATCTTTTAAGTAAACACATCCTCGAATCCACATCCAGCCTTTCACTAAGGTGGAGCACCCTTGTGGATGTGGTTTGGGACATATTGTGACTACAGACACAGATTGAGAGGACCGATATTGATTCCTGCTTAAATTTAGATGATTGTGACCATACGAGCTGATTTTACATCATCCTCCTCCTGAGTTTGAGAAAACAGACCCTGTTGTGTAAAAAGGCTGTTCTGCGTTTTCATTTCCATAGCATAAAATCACACTGTGTGAACCACTTCCACAAGTCTGAGCCACCCTAACAAAGAGCTTGATGTGGTTTAAGTTGAGAGATATATTTACAGAAATAAATTGAGTGACTAATATATATTAGTTACATTAGACTCACAGCTCCAGTTCTGGACTGAAGCAGCAACATTTGGACTCCAAACAGGTCTGGGAAGATCTGCTGCACCTGGGGTCAGTGGAAGACTGGGTCAATTTGATTTTTGGTCAAGCTACTCGCTATGACAAGCGTTTCTATTCCCTTTTCGTTCCTGTATGAGGACGGCAGTGTGAGTAGGTTGACCGATCTCAGATCATGACTGTATCAACATCTGGGTTATGATCTGTTGATGTCTGAATCCCTATGAGCTGTTCAAAAGTTTGGGTCCCTAGAATTCCACGTCTATGTCAGAGTCACTTCCTCGAATCCTGGACTGCCTTAGCTTACTTCCACAATCTTGTTCAACATCAGCTGCCAGTTTCATTGATTAGAAGGAGATCAGAACATCCCTCTCTCATTTAAGAGAGGTGCTTTCGTCATCGCTTCCCCCTCTCAGTTCTATCAGTCAAGACTTCCTGAGGATTCAGCCACCAGAGGAAACCCCTTGGCAGTCTCTTCGCTGTCCAAAACGAAGGTTTCCTACAAGGACCCGAACAGATGCTGCTTCTTGAACGTGGAAGCAGAACCAGGCCGTGGCTTTTTCCTCCCTATTTGCACGTGTGGATGTCGTTCATGGTCTCACATCGCCGGCAGCGCACGTAGCAGCACCAGATGAACTTGCACTCGCAGCGCTCCACGTGTCGCACCACATGTGTGTTGTAGCCGCGGCCACAGCAGAGTAGGTTGCAGCCGTCAGGGCCGGCGGACGTGCGGTTGCAGCGTCGCCCTCGGGTCCCTGCCACACTCAGGCGCCGGTCCTCCAGGCAGTAATTGGGCGACTTGTTGAGGAAGATGAGGTCTTCGCGGCCAATGGGCAAATGCCGCTGCTCTTTCTCCTTGCGGCGGAACTTGCGCTTGGTGCGGTCCAGCACCTGTACACTGTTCTCGTAGCGCTGCTTCAGGTAGCGCCCCACACGCTCAAAGGACGCCATCGTCCTCCAGCAAGTCTTCACCGCACACGAGCCTGACACACCATGACAACGGCAGTCTGTCGACATCGTCTTGGCTACGGCCTATAGGAGTAAACAGCATATGGGACAATTTTACTATGTTTGTGAAAAATAATATTATTTATTATTATTTAAGAAAACCTTATATTAAGGGGAAACTTTATTATTTTATCGTTATGGGGAAATGTTATGTTGTGGGGAAGTGTTACTATGTTGTGGGGAAGTGTTACTATGTTGTGGGGAAGTGTTATTATGTTATGGGGAAGTGTTACTATGTTGTTGGGAAGTGTCACTATGTTGTTGGGAAGTGTTATGTTATGGGGAAGTGTTATTATGTTGTGGGGAAGTGTTACTTTGTTGTGGGGAAGTGTTATTATGTTGTGGGGAAGTGTTATTATGTTGTGGGGAAGTTTTACTTGTTGTGGGGAAGTGTTATTATGTTATGGGGAAGTGTTACTATGTTGTGGGGAAGTGTTATTATGTTATGGGGAAGTGTTACTATGTTGTCGGGAAGTGTCACTATGTTGTTGGGAAGTGTTATGTTATGGGGAAGTGTTATTATGTTGTGGGGAAGTGTTACTTTGTTGTGGGGAAGTGTTGTTATGTTGTGGGGAAGTGCTATTATGTTGTGGGGAAGTGTTATGTTATGGGGAAGTGTTATTATGTTGTGGGGAAGTGTTACTATGTTGTGGGGAAGTGTTATTATGTTATGGGGAAGTGTTAC
>JBBIGC010000125.1:18009888-18024193 GCA_037576955.1 Lepidarchus adonis | reverse complement strand
GTGTGTGTGTGTGTGTGTGTGTGTGTGTGTGTGTGTGTGTGTGTGTGTGTGTGTGTGTGTGTGTGTGTGTGGCGCTACACAAGGCCATTCCACTGATTCACTCCATTTGAGCCCAAATCACAAAACCCAACAAACAGACAATCGGGCCGATTCGCCCTGACAGTGAAAAATAAATGGAGGATCTGTTCAACCTGCATCCACACCTCCACACACACCACTTCAGAAAAGACTCTGAACTTCCAGAGAGCTCACTCGAAACACAGATAAACACAAAATCAGGGCCTCTGTAGCTGTAGGAAACATGCACTGTCACATTTTGTTCGACATTCTTGACAGAAATCTGCTCACGCTTGGAATAAATAGGGAAAAGCATCAAAGGGGTGCGCACAGAGTAAGTGGTTTTTACATCTACCTCTCTGTCCAAGAACACCTTGGAAAATAGGTCAAGAGTAGAGTATAGGAGAACGTGCACACACACATTTGTTCATATATTGAGGTAGTTGTATCAGGTCTTTTTTTAGACATTGTAAAGGTATATAAGTATACACATCTAAAGGTAGTAGTAACTTGGGCTTTTCTTTACAGTGGTAGAAGGAGCCAGAAAGCTTTGATGCTGAATAGCCTGTTACAGTTTTTATATGTAATGTTTATGGCCGTCACGGTTACAGGGGGTCCTTGACTTACGACGGGGTTCCGTTCCTCAGCGTGCGTCGTAAGTCGAAACCTTACATAAGCCTCTATGTGTGTAATTTCCTGGGGCCATTCCTCTGTCAGCCCACCAGAGGGAGACTCTCACTTACATGAGTCAGTTTTCTGAGCGTTTTATTGTATTTACTGTAACTTTCACTTTCACTCTCACACCATTAAAAAAAATGCGGCAGCGTCATAATCATAATCATCGTAAGTCGAGGACCCCTGTACTCAATTATAATTATTCACATTAAACTGAATGTACATTCTTGATTAATAAGCTGAGGGATTACAATTTGAATACTGTATATCTTCTAAATATTGCCTGTCTCTTAATGACGCTCGTTTCCATTAAACGCACCCAAAAATGAGAGTAACGCACAATATCTGAGGATTATTGACAGATATTAAGCGGCTCTGTTTAAAATTATCACGGCATTCGGTGCTAAATCACTCCTACAATAACAGCCAATCACAGATAAGTATCACTGCCGAACAGACAGAGGGATTTTAGTCGTGATGTTTTATCTTCTGTCAAAATAAATGCAAAGTAGCTGTAAATATCCATCACCCTTTCGTCAGCGAGGCGAATAATTATTGATTAATCATCACAATACTAAAATACAAGAATATTTTATTACTAATCACCAGTGACAGCGCTAGTAATGTTAATCTGAGTTCGGTAGTTTTCTTTTGGGACTATTGATTGTACATATAACGCCCTGTATGTATCACTCCACCATGAATGGATTCACATCTAAGTTTTAGACCACAAACTTCTCAAATCTTTCATGAAAGTGTTTGGACAGTGGGAGGAAACTGGAGAACCTGGAGGAAACCCATGCCAACACAGATCTTGTTCACTTGTACACAGAAAGGTACCTGGGGTTCAAATTAACCACTGCACCATTGGGCGTTGTTATTCATTCATTCATTCATTCATTCATTCATTCATTCATTCATTCATTCATTTATTGTTTACATTTGTAAGCATGTGCCTCTCTAATCTGGTTCATTTTTCTTTCATTTTTTGATAATGTCTTCTCCATAATTTTCATTGGTTATCTCACTACTGAGCACCACTGTTGAATTAGTCTTGAATGTTAACATGCATTAACTAACAGACAGGGAAACGGACAGCGCTTGTAAAACACTTCATGGATTTTTTGATGGCCCAGGGGCCGGGTCCACCCATGCAGTGGTCCATAAGGACATGGCCTGTTGTTCCTGGTGGAAGGTTCACCACTGATATGAATTAATAACTGGGTGTGTGAGGTAGAACAGGAGGTCGGATTCTAAGCCTGTCTGCATCGCTCAGTTCTCCTGCCGTGTGAGCGAAGCTGTGTGATCTGTCGGTATCTGACCCAGGGTCTCTGCTTCAGGCCCGTTTCACTGCTTCATGCTGAGGCTTGATCAATAGACACCGACAAAAAGCCAATGCAAGACTGACCGCTCTCATTCCAGCTCACATTAAATACGGTTCATCTCCATTAACAGTGAGGAGACTCTCTCTCTCTCCAACCCCCAATGCTCTCTCTATTTCTCTCCCTCCTTTTAATAAAACGTTTTTTTAAAAGTCACACCTCCATGTTCAGAATCGTCAGTCTCTCCTGAGAGACAGCTCCTGAAACATCTGGCTTTTATTCTTTCCTTAATTTCTTCCTTTTCTATCTCTTTGCCTTGCTTTTAATCCCCCTCTCTCTCATTTCTCCTTTACTGCATATTTCTTGAAGTGCCATCATTAGACATAAAAAACAGTTTTACAGGAAAACACACGCATGCACACGGGGGAGAACAAGAGAGAGAGAGGCAGAGAGAGAGGGGGAGAGTCCAGTGGAGATAACTAATATGAAGAGCCCACAGTGCTAATTACACGGAAATCAAATCAGTCATGACCTGCAGAAGATGGGACCTTCTCCCTGAGTAATGACCAGAAAGAGGAAAAAGGAGGGAGAGGGAGAGAGAAAAAGAGCGAGAGAGACGACGTCTACTGATAAAGTGCAACAGCCGTATCAGCAGGAGGAAAAAGGAGATGGTGAGCATTGCTGAGGTTGATATGGGTTGAGTTGTGAGTTAATATTTCTTGGAGACAAACTGAGCGGTGTGTTATCATGGGCTGTATATCAGAGGCCTGTGAATGTTCCAAGAAATGCAAACTGCACATCTTTTATGGCTTTTGCCAAAAGATTTAAGAAACTGGCCTTACAATGTGCATACACGTCTGTGGCAAACAAGTCTTTATGTTATTGATGTCGGTCTTTAAATTGGTTTGGGGTTACATTACTGCCTTTGATTTGGTAGCTTGCAGTAAATCTTCCATGAATGTTGCATCAACAATATGAGCTCATCTGTCTAAAAGATGAAGTTGGACATTTCAATGAGATAATGATCCTAAGCACACTAGCAAAACAACTATGGAATGCGCAAGTATAAGAAAAGATGGGTTTTGAACCCCATTCAAAAAGGGTAGTACATACAAGGAAAAAATCCACCATCTTTTGCTTGGAAGAGTATGACAACAATTCAGAAAGCCATTGTCGGAGACTGTTATACATTTCCGCAACTTTTTTCAGCATTATGGACCAATACAGGGGGTCCTCGACTTACGATGGGGTTCCGTTCCTCAGCATGCATCGTAATTCGGATTTTCACGTCAAACCTTATTACATAAGCGCCTACATGCGTAATTAACTGAAGCCATTCCTCAGTCCACCAGAGGGAGACACTCCCCCAGCGGAGGCTCTGTTTAGCCCTTTTATGACCGTTTTATTATATTTACTTTCACTTTCACTTTCAAACCATTAAAAAGGCAATGAGGCAATGTTGTAACCACAAATCATCAAAAGTCGAGTGTGTCGTAAGTTGAAGACCCCATGTATGTAAAATTAGTTTGCTACTTACATATCAGGTGTTTAGATAGAAATAAAATTTGTGAAAGTGATTTCCTGTCATTGTGAACACACCACTGCACACAGTGCACCACAATGAAATTTGTCCCCTGCATTTTACCCATCACATGTGGAGCAGCAGGCAGCTATCAACAGCGCCCGGGAAGCAGTGAAGTGAGGACGGTACCTTGATCAAGGGTTACTCAGTGGTGCCCGGGCTGGGACTTGAACCTGCGACCTTCGGATCTCAGGGTCAAAGTCCTAAACACTAGGCCCTGCTTCTTTTAGCTTTTATTTTAAGTGTGTAATTGAAAAGTATCATCTGCTCTACAGTCCTATTTATAAGCTCAAAAACACACTATTTTGAAGAAGCCACTACCATGAACTGGCCAACTTTTGATGCCACAGCTTTGAGCAAATTTACATGCGCCTGCCCATTTGGCCTACAATATTTAGGCCACCCATTCACACCAAAGTAATGCTGTTACTGCAGACAGCCTGCAGCGGAGGGATATGGAGGAAGTGATTAAATGTTGTGCTGCTCCCGGGCTGTCAGGAAGCAAACAAGTTATTACAGTCTTCCTAAGGGTCTGGACATCTGAAAAGAACTACTGAAGTATTTTCCTCCATTATCTTTAAGGATTTCATCCAGAACATAACATTTTGTACTTTTCATCCCAATGTGCTTTTTGAATGAGATATGATACAGGGCAGCCAGGCAGAATGTGCACATTTACTTTTTTAGGCATTTCTAAAGGCACCAACAAAATAGCCTTTAGGTTTTGGGGAGAACAATAATGCTGAATAAAGGGGCTTAAATTGGACTCAAATTCTCAACGAAATGATGAACAACCTTCCCAAACAAAATATAACTTCCCATTTTATTCCTTTAATGAAATCGAGCAACGTTGGGATTCATTTGAGCCTGTTATTGAGAGTTCTCCACTTTAGACACACATAAGTTATTTTAAATAATAGGGGAAGAAGAGATAGTGAGAGAAAGAGAAGGAGAAAGGAGTCCAATTAGCCTCACAGTGTGGTATGATGGTGAGGGAGTGATACGAATGGATGAAGGTTTCCTGCAGTTACACAGGAACGCCACAGGGGTTATTCCACATGACAAAGAGACTTTAATTACTTCATTACGTGCCCTTTGTGTCACCATGGCTGAGCTAATGCGCCAGCGATTCAGATGTAACCCTGAACTCATCTGCTCCCACGAGGAACGACAGACGTACTGCATTCATGAGGCGCCTGCAATTTCTCGCTCAAAGCCCAACGAGAAATCAGGAGGCTCTCGGAAAACAGTGCGGTCACTGTGGTGGCATCAAAAGCATGGTGAGGGTTTATATAAGAGAGTATCAACAGCATGCACCCAATCCAACACCCCCACATCCCAACCTCTGCTGGTGCCTGTGGTAGAACCTCCAGTCAGTAATGTGATTACTGTTCTCTTCTGTTAGTCACACTTTAGTTTTTCACTCTCGTGCCATGTGTGCTATCTCATGTTGTGCCCTTGCCCCTTGTTATTGTCAGCACTTGTCCTTTGTTCCTTGTCTCCACCCACACCCAAGAGGCACACCCATCTCGTGATATGATACGTGATATGTGGCCAATGATAATGATAATATCGTGTTACAGCGAATCAGCGACTATCAATATATCACACAAAAATGCCATAGCACTACATCACAGGAGGTGGGGGGTGGGGGTGGTGTTGGCCATTAGTAATTTACATGAATAGCTGAATAGCAGTTACCTTTCCCATATGTGCTCTGCAACCGTGGTCAGAAGTGTGGGTAAACCACTACTCTGGCTTCACTCAGGGTATCTCTGGTTTCTAGCAATTCCCAGAATAAATTCCCACCTATTTTCCCGAACCAGACAGTACATAGTCCACAATGCATTGCTCCCCATAAAACACAAGTCATCGTGTCTCCACCAATCACACTGATGATGTGTTTTTGGAAGGCGGTACAGTACAGCATCTAGATTTTAACCCTTATTACGGAGCACAAAATCTTTGTCAAATTAAATTATTGTTAAGGACAGTTGAGCAAACGCTCGATATTGGTGGGGACGTGAATTTTGGACACTTTCATTATTGTGTCTTTCCCCCTTTTTCATAGAAGCTCTCCAGCGATTTGTGTTTAGGCTTCAAGCGGGAAAGCGCAGAGTCAAGTTGGCGGCGAAAGTTTATTAATTAAAATATCAATATTGCGTCAACATATCGATTATCGTATTGTGTGAGCAAGGACAACAATATATCACCATCTAGATATTTTGCCACATCTCTAATTTAAACCCTTGTATTTGGTCACGCCCCTGTTGTACCTCTGTCATTCTGTCGGGTTGTACTCTGTTTCTGTTGGTGATTCTGTTTCTGATTCTGTTCATGCTTCTGTAGCTGACTTCCTTCCCAAAACCCTTACATACATGATTCTGATTTCAGAACAGATGTTTTGCTAAATAAAAAAAGGGGGTTAGTATGAAACAGTATATGATACATAAATATACAGTCTCATTATAGAGGTGACCTGAGTTTTCTTATGTTGATGCTAAAATTTGAATAAATAAAAAACAAAGTGGTTCCAATTTATATTCACTGTATTCAACTATATAGTACCTCTTTACAAAATGCATGCAACAACAACACAACTGAACTATTACAGCTGGATTCCAGTGGTGCAGCGTAGGTCAATATGCATGTTTATCATGTAACTACCTTAAAATATACACTTGTACAAAATTAATGTCCAATTTTTAAATAAATGTATGTGTAATTTTAAAAGATGTACTATTGTAACAATGAATAAACCATCACTCATTACATTGGTAGGCATTATTAAGTTTTTTTGAGGCTGTTTTAAAATAAATAAAAGTATTTTTTTAAATAAAAAAATACATATACGTATGTACAAATACATATATATATATCAAAGGAAAACTCCATGTTTTAGGCATCATCAACTGCATTCATAACAGGGGGCTTTCAGGGGTATTCAACTCTTTAGACGTCTGGTTCCCTTCACCACCACTGTGAAGAATTCTGATTTTAAAGTTTCTGTAGAACAAAGTATTTCATATCAGACCACTCAGTTTACACCCTACTGTTTCGTTATGAACGTTCGAAGAGCTGAGAGGTGGCGATTTCCTTCAGAGTGTTAAAAAAGGATCTGCTACTTAGGCCTGTTTAAGTGGCTGATTGTGTGAGTTTCTACAGAAAGGAGCGTTCAGCCACAGCTTGGCTTAGTGTGTCAAAGCCGCTGAAGAGGAGGTCATCAATAATACAGCTGGCGTTGTTACGTTTCTAGGAAGCACCTGTACCTGTGTGCACCTTCTGATCAGGGTTGAGCTAATGAGGGTAACCTCACACCAAAGTAGCCTGGCAGACACTCCAACAAACCCATTCTACATCTTGGCCTAGGCCCTAACCCCAGCCCTTTACCTCTGGGGAACTGTTCACCTGCTTTGAACTGAACAAGTAAGTCCTGCCAAAACCTCCTGCCCTCACTTGTCAAGCAAAAGTATTGCTTTAAGGAGTCTTACGTCCATTGCTAAACCCTGCAAAGCCAGATTGTTACCCCAAGCCAGATTGTGATGAAGAGTTGGCCTGAGACCCGGTTGGCCTAATCTGACCCAGCGAAAGTCAGTTAATAAGGGTGGGATGAACTCTCCACTTTACTCCATTATGCCCTTTATAGCTTCTGCTATAATCTACCTTCATTATGTCACTTTATGAACCCTGCAGGAGGGAGATAGTAAAGGACTATGAGGAGAGTCAGATAATGAGAGTGAGGCGGGAAGGAAGAGAGAGGCAGAATGGGATGTTTCTTAGGGGAACGGCTGAAGAGCACAGGACAAAATCAAGTAGCGTTTAATGTAAGACTCGTATTGCGCTTGATGCATGCTTCACATTTACCTTTCCTTTCTTTCCCTCCATTCCTCGCTCTTTCTCTCGCTCCACTGTTTTCTCTCTTGTCTCCATGTCTTTCACTCGAACAGCTGCTCACTTAATAGATGTCATTTGACAGCGAATAAGCCAATTAAAATACTGCTGATTTAATTGAGCCGGGTTGAGTCGGCCAAGGTTGGAAATGAGTCCATTAAGAATCGTTGGGCCCAGCATGGGACATGAAGGCTACAGTTGCGAGTTATTCACCCTGGGCTTAAAGTGCTGCCAGTCGAAAAGATCAGAACCCAGACTGCTGAGTAGATTTTGAAGGAATGGTTTGATGAAACATTGTCATTTTTAAATTATTATTTTTACACATTTAAAAAAATCACCCTAATCTTAAATGCACAAGATTAGCAGAGATATATTTAGTGCTTGAAGTCTGCTTTTTTCATTTTACACAAGAGCTACAAGGCTAAGAACCTCATGTAATACTCTGCAACATGCAAGATGCATGGCTAAATCCTCACAAACTCTCCACTGGGTTAATGATAATCCCAAGCAGACTTACGGATTCCAATGCTCCTTGACACCATGAACATGCGTATAGCATCATATCTCTACTTTGTGGGTGAAAATGTTCTATAAAGCAGCAAAAGACAGATGAAAGCTTTAACCGGCTTAAAAGAACGACCATGGCTCCAATTTACCGTGGTCCTACATTGACTATCATACAGCTACAGCGTTATTGTCAGATTGAAGGCAATGTGGTAGCTATCTCATACGAGATGTGACTCTAGCTACAGAATTTGGGACATTCACAGATAAAAGTTTCACTTTATCTAGACAGGGGGTGAGAAAGTGGACCAGGTGGGTATATCCATAAAGCCAGTCTTATTAATCTGCCCCACTGGGTGGTATTTCCCTTTTCCTCAGATCCACTCAATAGCTCTTCCACCATCACCACACACATTGTTCCGTACGTTCTTTCCATTTTGTGTTGGTTCCATAATCTTTACAAAGGTTGTTCACACATAGAGTTTAGTTCCAGAAGTAATTCACTGAAAGGTTCTTAAAGAAACCCAACGTGTTTCTGGAATGATTATACCTAGAACCTTTACATAATGTAGAAGTTCTTTACATTTTTAAAAGGTTCTTCATTGAAAGGGAACCAAAACAGTTTTTGGAACCTTTAAAATGGATGTACTTTCCAACACAGATATGTAAGAAGGTAGATCTTTGTTATTGCTCTACATATCAGTACAAGCCAAATGGCTGACAGCATTTAAAGACCAGGCTTAATAACCTAATGATAACCAAGTAATTTCATCCTCTTGAAGCTCAAACTAAATGTCACGTTCCTCAACTTCTGCTCCCCCTGTATAATGGAAGCTCTGGGGACCATTACACACCATCCAGACTGGAAGGCTGAGTCATAGATTCATCTCCTCTAACCGCCTACTCAAGCCCCTCCCTCCCCAGCCACACATCCATCCCTGTCACCCTACCCACATGGCTGACTAAACGCAACATTAAAAAGTGATATGGAGATTTAGAGAGGTCTCTTGGGTCCAGGGGAGGGCAAAGGCGCTTAGTAACGGCAGCCCTGGCCACTTGCTGAGGTTCTGTGTGCGATGGTGAAGGAAGGCTGGGATTAGACTGAAAGCTCACACACGGCGCTGTGGTGTAATGGATTAACTGTGAGAAGAGGACACTGAGGGTCTGCTCTACTACCATTAAGAATGCTACGCTTTTCAACAGCTCAGGATCACATTCTCCTTTAAGCTGCCTATGAGCATCAATCCAAAAGCAGATCAGAGCGGCGAGAAATGAGGAGCCGACGTACAGTGCTGCTAAGCACAAATCACATCATAACTTGTTTCCAGACACTACAAACGTCCACAGGCTTTAAAAATAAGAGCTTCCAGACGCCAGGTCTCATGATTTACCACTCTACACGTCCAGGTGCACAATCATGTGGCCACTCCTGTTTAGGTCGGATTCTTCAAACCCCAAGTGTCCAAGCACTCACCTCTAAATTATTTTACACTTGCACATCAGACAATACAAGCTGTTTAAATACAATTCTCTTTAGATAAATAATCAAATTTACTATGAATATATATATATATATATATATATTCCTGTATAGTCCACAGAGCACATCAGGTTACATTTAACTGCTGGTAATACTTGTATAACCTAGTATGTGATGAATAAAGCATCTTGAATCTTCTTGATTCAATCAAAGGTTCTTAAGAGAAGTAATTCTCAAACCATTCTTCAGGGATTCCCAGAGAGTCCAAATTTTTCTCCACCCCTCCATGTTGGGTTGGATTAAAGATGTAGATAACAGGGGGCGCTCTGATGCCTGATTTCAGAGCTACTCGCCTAAATAATCGTTTTGTACATTAACCTTTTAAAGGAGTACTTGTTGGAACTTGTGATTTCCTTAGAAATCTGGTTCTGGTTCCACTGTGAAAAACAGGCAGAGTGAATGAAGTGTGGTGCACAAGCAGAGTGGAGTACAAATGAAAGGAAGAGCTGTCAGCACTGAGGCCTTGCAGCTGTGGAACTGTTTAGATGACACTGTCCATCACCAGCCAACGCTCATGAATTAGCTCCGTTTCACAGAGTGAAGACTCAAATACAAGAAGCTCCTGCCATTAGCTCAGTGCTGAGGGCTAGACCTTCACTGCATTTCCTTAGCTGATGTCATCCAACCTAACAAACAAGAAGTGCTTCAACACAAACCAAACATATCCTCTCGTTCCTGTATTCCCAAAGTTCATCTCAAAGCTCAACCAAAAAACCTCCTCCTAAAAAAACTGGATCAGTTTTTCAAGCAACTTTCACATACAATCGTTTCTACCAACCTCAGGCTATACGCCCTTAAAAATAAAGGTTCCTTGAAGGTTTGTGACTTGTATGTTGATTATATGAAAACATTTTGATTGTGTATTTGCTTCAAATGTTGAAAATGTTCTTAATACTCAAAATACTTAACTGATTCTTTAATTGAGCATCCATCAAAAGGTTCTTAGGAGAACCAATCTGTTTCTTCTATGACACTCTTTAAAAAGGTGCGACAAATTTTTCTTAGTTCACTTTTGTGAAGACATCTGTTAGGGTGAAAATTCCTTTCAAAGCTACATAGATCCCACACATGCACTCTTAAAATGTTCATTTCAGGTACAGGAAGTCCTTTCCAGACTAGAACCAGTCAAATTACGGCACAAAACTACAGTCTTCATTAAAGAACCCTTAAAGAACCAGTAATTATAGTGTAATGTATGGGCAAAATCCTAAAAATCCAATGTACAACATATTTTCCAGCAAAATTTCAAGAACCATCCATCGTAAGGTCCTTCAGGCAACCTACAGTGCTGTCACTGTTAGAGAGAAGATAATACTTATAGCACCAAGAACCATGAAATGTTAGACAGACGTTGAGACACACAGGCTGACGTGAAGCAGAAAGAGAAAAGAGGCAGTCGTCATTTCGCCAAAGTGATGCGTAAAATCTGCTCGACTTTCCCTCTGAGGAGTTAAAAGGCGAATGTTTTAAATGAGATTACAGCCCGATGACCCATTCCACACAGTCTATCGGCTGAGTCCGGGCGTGCTGCCATTCACGGTTCTCTGCTATGACAGAAACCTCGCTGCACTTCAAAAGGGGCTTGATCAAAGCGCCACTTGTGTGCTGGAGCGCACGGTTTGGTTATTGCCCTGGAGTGTGACTCATGTGTGGGCCTGGTAGTGCCCATCTCCCGGGCGGAGCAGTCGAGCAGAGCTGCAGGGCAGAGCAGCACATGGGCACCACGGCCGGCGCGCGGGTGGGAGGCACGGAGGGGCACGCTGAGCTGTGGAGTGAGCCAATTAAAGAACAGGAAAACACATCAATAGGGGATGTATTACTGTAATCGCCTCCAATGCTCCGTCTCCCGGCGGCAGCTCCGGCGGTCTTCCTCTTGGCTCTCTGACAGTGGGGATCGCTATTACACCAGGGCTACAACTGCCACAGGAGAAAGTCACTGTTGCTAAAAGGCGAAGAAATCTGTTGGTATGTGCATGAATTATACGAGGGGGGTAGATGCAGCATGTGTGTATGTCTGGCCATGTATTTAGAACTTTCTGGCGACCGAATGTCCCCAGGATGTCAGAAAACATTGATACTGTGGGAGCCCCAGTTTCATAACGGTGTGCAGGTGCTGTTAGGGATACGATAGGGATACAAAAATGTGTGTGATACAGTCTTACATTGGTCTCCCCCTTGCCCTTGTTCTATTTTTAGCCCCATTTTCCCCAGCACTAGCTTTAGTAAAGATATTATGAGTGAACTACTGCGAGCGATTGATGTCTGGTGGATCATTTCACCACCTTCTGGTAGCACTGCTCTTGCACACTCTCCGATGCCAGCAGAATGTGGAGCGCCGTGCTTCTCATACACCAGCAACAGACCTCACAAGCATACATACATTAACACACTCTCACGAGCATCACTTCCCACCGCCCGTCATCACCTACCCCAGCGTTGTCATGGTGACGATGGTGTACCAGAAGGCGGCAGGAATGCTGGTGAACTTGCTGGACTGGGAGCCTTTCTCAGCATAGAACATGACGGTGGCGAAGATGATGATAGCCATGGTGAGGGAGAAGAGAAGAAAGCCCAGCTCGGAGGCGCAGCTCTTCAGGGTGTAGCCCAGGATGCGCAGGCCCGCCGAGTGGCGGGAGAACTTGAAGATGCGGAAGACGCGGAAGACCCGGAGCGTGACGAAGGCACCGCTCACGTCTTCATTGTCGGTCATGACCAGCCCTATGTAGTAGGGCAGGATGGCCACCACGTCGATGATGCTCATCACACTCTTCACGAACTTGTATCGGCTCGGCGCGGCGATCAGACGCAGCAGGTACTCCACTGTGAAGATCATGACGCACGCCGTGTCCAGGCAGAAGAAGGCCAGCGCGTAGCGCTCGCCGCACGACTGCTCCTTCACCCTGTTGATCACCAGGCCGCACGGCACCGTCTCCACCACGTTGGCCATCACGGACACGGCAATGAAGAACCCCGTCACGTAGTAGAAGACCAGAGCCATGGTGCTAGTGTGAGGGTTCTCGAAGGCACGCCACATGGACTGACGAACGGTCATGTCAGGCAGCGTCATGTCATTGCCGTTCTCGTTGTCCTCGTCGTCCTGGATGCGCTCGGCATTCTCCCGGCGTCGGTCCTTGTACTCTTCGTAGCAGCAGTCTCCAATTATCTCGGGGATGATGCCGAAAAAGGCCAGCTCCTCGTCGTACGCCGAGATGCACTCATGGCGCGGGTAGTGCAACTTGCCCGTGCGGTAGAAGTTGAGAATGTGCCGGAAGATGTCCGGGTCGCGGTCGAAGAAGTACTCGTTGGTTTCCTCGTGGTAGAAGAAGTCGCGCTCCGTGCTGCCCAGCAGGGTGTCCGGGTACCTTTCTAGAGTGTTGCGCCATGTCTGGAACCTTGTGCCGCTTACGTTCAGGATGATCAGCCCATCCTGGGTGCGCCTCTTTTCGCGGGGTGGAGGGGGCATGGGCGCGCTGGCCACCGGCATCCAGCCGATGGCCGCGGCACGTGCGAAGGGCAGCCACGCTGCTACTCCGGCTGCCATGGTGAGCGGGTGGACGCGAGCTTGTCCGGCTCGAGCTGACTCAACACTCACACGGGGCTACGCTCACAGGTCAGGGAGCATCTGGGGACGAGAGACAGTAAAGGCTAGTCACTCATACATGTTCCACAGAATTAAAATAGCCTAACAGTGGACTTTTTGGGCAGAGTGTCCTTTTTGGCACGGCGACAAAAAGCTCCATAAACTTTAGCTTCATTTTTTGGATGTTTTTTTTTCACCGTCAACACATTTTTTCCCCTTCCCCCCTCCCCAGCAAAAACTATCATTGCCTACCCATCATCCCCCATTATTTCAGCCCCTGCCCCTCCGAGGGTCTCAGCAGGGTCCTGAGTCAAACACGGTGTCACCCCAGACTGAAGGGAAGGGAGGTTGCGAGGGTTGCTTGCGTTAAACCGACACTGTCTCCATCAGCGGAACAGGACACATGCACTTTCCCTGGCGAAGCTGAACGCGTTGAACTTACCTCCGCACAAATCCTCACGTGCACTGGAAGGGGAAAAGTAGGAAAGCCTCGGAAAATACGTGTCCTACACGCCCGCGCTCGCTGGAGAAGGCGCAGCAACAAGTTCAGGCAGTTGGTGGAGGGGATTGGGGCGCAGTCAGCCGAGGGCGCTTGGGGAGACGGTGCACGAGCCCACCAGTGGCACCAGCCGGAGCCTCCTCTGCGTCGTAATAGCGAGACTCTCCAGCAAATCCTCACAGCGGTCCATTCATACAACCACGAGAGAGCCAGAGCGTGCGCGCGCGCGTGCTTGGTCAGCGTCCGGCCAGTGTCTCCGTGTACGCTCGCGCTTACTCCGCGGGAGCGAGGCAAATCGTCTCCGCGAGGAACGCACGCGCTGCTGAAGTTGATCCGTCCACCTTCCTCTCCCCGAGCCAGCAGCCGAGAAAAGAGCGCGAGCTTCTGTCCGAGGCGCGTCACGTGCACAGGGCTTCGATGAAACCAAGCCCCCCTCTTACACCCGGTGCTCGCTTTCACTCCGTGTGTGTGTGTGCGAGTAAGTGATAAAAGCACGGTGGTCGTGGTGTGTGGGGGGCGGGGCGCACCACGCGCAAAGGCACTTGCGCGCGCTCCGCAAATGCTTGTGCGCGGAGAAGAGCGTCGTAGTAATTCGTGACTTGAGCTTAACGGCTGTAGAGCAACGCAGGGGGTGAGCGTGTGTGTGTGTGTGGGG
>JBBIGC010000125.1:17961373-17991696 GCA_037576955.1 Lepidarchus adonis | reverse complement strand
TTCCACCAGTGAGGGAGAATGAAGGAGAAGAGTCTGGAGTGGTGTTTGACTCCTCTTGGGGGTGGAATCTCCAAACGTAGTTCCCTCGCTGATCTGAGGTGTTTACTGAAAGTGTGGAACTGGGCTTGTGACAAAGTTACACTGAAATATGTATATGTGGTCAGGTCACACAGCACACGGATCTAGGAGGGTTAAGGATGAGAAGATGATGAGGATGTGAAGAAAAAACTCATTTCTAGAAGCTTTCTCTGTAATGGCGCAAAGGATTCTGGGAGATGAACTTTGCACTGAACAGTGGGTGGGGCAGGTAAGTCAAAGCATCATTTAGGTCTGATTGTTACTGTCTCAGTTGGCTTCCATTTGCATCTGTTGCCTGTCTGCTTCCATCACTCCATATATATGTGTGTGTGCGCGCGTGTGCGTGTGTGTGTGTAGCATCAGTGTGTTAGTGCAGCAATGATGATGCCTGTCAAAATGGGCCAAGGTCACTCCATTGCAGATCTGTCCCGCATGCCACTGACATCTGCTCACCCATCTATCATTCATTTAATGTGTTTGTGTGTGTGGGTGTGTGTGCGCGTGTGTGTGTATGCGTATCCTCGCTTCAAACATCACCCAGAATCATTATGGCCCTACATAGGCCATCCAAAGCCACGCCCCGGCACTGGGCCAATGAGGTACATAACTCAGGGTATGATTCTTGCTTATTAGGAAATACAGTACACACTATGTGTATATTTGAGTCTGTGGTATTTGGAACTGTGTTTTATTGGTTGGTGTTGTTGGTAAATTCTTGATGCAGATCTCTCTCATGATACTGACAGGGAAGTATGGGCACTCTTTCTTTCCACACCCTATGAAAGGGGTGGGTATCATCTTTGTAATTGTGTTTTTTGTCCTAATAGTTAGTGTTTACTCTTTCAAAATCATAATCACAACATAAATGACCCTAATTACCCTGATTAAAAGTTTACATACCTTCATACAGTGTTTTGCCCCCTTTAACATCAATGACAGCTTGAAGTCTTTTTGGTAGTTGTGGATGAGGCTCTTTATCTTCTCAGACAGTAAAGCTGCCCATTCTTGCTTCAAAACGCCTCCAGTTTCTATAAATTATTGGGATGTTTTGCATGAACTGCACATTTCTCCCCAGAGTGGCTCAATAATATTGAGCCAGGAGACCACTTCAGAACCTCCACTTTATTTTGCTGTAGCCAATGACAGGTTGACTTGGCCTTGTGTTTTGGATCATTGTCATGTGGGAATGTCCAAGTACGTCCCATGCGCAGCTTCCGGGCTGATGAGTTAAATTTTTCCTCCAGTATGTTTTGATAACCTACTGCATTCATCTTGCCATCAATTCTGATCAAATTTCCTTTGTAGCTCAGACATCCCCAAAACATCAGTGATCCACCACCATGTTTCACAGTAGGAATGGTGTACCTTTCATCATAGGCCTTTTTGACTTCTCTCCAAATGTAGCGTTAATGTCATCCAAAAAGTTACATTTTAGTCTCAGCAATGACTTTGTGCCAGAAGGTTTGAGGTTTGTCTCTGTGCTGTTTGGCAAATTGTAAGTAGAATACTTTGCTTCATTTGCATATTAATGGCTTTCTTCTCTCTTTGACCATGCAGCCCATTTTTCTTCAAGTGCCTCCATATTGTGCATCTTGAAATAGCCACAACACATTACACATTATACCTTTCCTGTTTTATAGAGTTTAACTACCTTTTCCTGCAGATCCTTTGAAAATTCTTTTGCTTTCCCCATAACTTAGAATCCAAACAACATCAGTGCATCACTGGATGAAAGATACAGGTCTGTCAGGAGTCCAGAAACTCATTGACCTTTTATACTCACCCACTAATTACAAGCAAACAGATCACAGGTGAAGATGGTTCCTTTAATAGCCATTCAAACCTGTTTGTGTCAAGTTGTGTGCATGTTATCAGGCCAAATCACCAGGGTATGTAAACTTTTGATCAGGGTCATTTGGGTAGTTTGTGTTGTCATTATGAATTAAAAAGAGTAAACACAGTTGTTTTAACAATAAATGGCTTCAGCTAACAAATAATCATGAGTGAAAGAAAGATTTTTATGTTATCATTCATATTCTCTGATAAAAAGGTTAAGAAATCATCAATTCTGTTGGGGTATGTAAACCCAGTATCGCTTCACCTTATATGTTGTATCCTGCTGTGATGACATCAGTAAAAGAGTAACTGATTCACTAATTCATGACAAATCCACAAATACATACTACTACTAACTTTAACACCTTAACATTTTGTACCAATAGACCTTCCATGAGAATGTAACAAATGAGGGCTCATCCGGGATTAGAACCTGGGACCTCTCTTGTGCTCCTGTTACAATAGCTTAGTTTTTTCTAATCTCGCCCATACCCCTCCCTCCAACTCCCCTAGACGAAAAATTATCAAACCCCTCTCCTGCTTGACAAATACATTATCAATACCCACTTCTGTTTGACAGAAGTTCAGTTTACTCCATTGCTGCAACAAGAGGGTGCACAGGGTCTCTGCACAATCCTGGCAACATGGCGTCTAACAGAATCAGGTACATAAAGTTGCAAGAGGTTGCATAACTAGATTGCCATAGCGATAATAATTCTTTCAGGATAGTTTTCCTGACATTCTGTCTAGAAGAGCCATTCAAGAGGTTTGACACAATGACCACTACACATTGCAAACTATACTTTGTTTCACATTAGTCTGTTTTTGTTGCATCATAAGGATATTCACTTGCTCCAGTACCTTATACAGAAGCACCGCCTGGCTGTGGATTATTTTCCATATCAGTTAACACATTATTGTCAAAGAAGACAGTTTTGACCACAATGAGCAATGAAACACCATGACCACTTCCTCTGTCTCTTGCATAAGGCCCATTCTTAAAAATAATGCTGCATAACCATATTTATATTGATCTGGATACCCCATTGTTTTTAATTCCAAGAACATTTTTCCATCCCCAGCTTTCCTGTTCTGTCAAAAGTTTACCTCATCAAACTTTGGTAGGAATTAATTGGACGCTCTCATTCAGTTTATTTAATTGGAAGAACACAGGTGTTGGATGCATGTAGTTAAAGGCCAGAGGGTGGGGCAACTGTGGCCTCAAAGAAGATTGCTTTCTATCAAGTGAAGGCTAATTCACAACCCCAAGTGGAAGACCCTGTCCCACCCTAAAGCACCACCACAGGCTCAGGCCAAATAGAACCACACCCAGCAGTCCCGCTCTATTGTGCTGCCAAGACACAATTACCTCTAATGTCTCCCTCTCCTCTTGCCAATGCCACTAGCCCTGGCAGCCCATTTCAATCAGACTTCATCAGACTGGACGTGACAATGGATTTTTAAAGCTATCCACACAGACTGTACATCGATTGTACAGAGACGATGAAGGAATACGCTCGAGATTTGCAATCGCCTCTTGTTTGAGTCTTAAATACTTCAGCATTTTTTGTTGCTTGGTGTCGAAGCAACCTCAGCAGGTGTTTTGAACTTGAAAAAGGAAGCCTGAAGGAGATGCAAGCCCATGATTCATTATCCAGGCTACAGATGATCAAACGATCACAAGTGAACAATGGCGCAAAATGCTTTAAAGTAAACAAACTCAAGGAGGGAGGACTACAGACGTCTGAAGCCAATACAAAGCCGTTTTCCGAGGCCGCATGGAATAAATCATCATCTTTGTGACTTCAAAGTAGTGTTAATCATTAGTTCAAAGCTAATGTTTTCTACCCAATTACATCTCTCAGTGCTTAGACCAGAAGGCGTATCTGCAGACTAAATTCAGTGTGCTGAGGGTGGTGTGGGGTGGAGTGGGAGGACCAAAAGACAACTCATTTATTTAGCTTGGGAGACATCAACAACTTGTTTTAATTTATCACTGCTCAGTGATGCAGGAGTGCTTGAAAATAAAAAAACAGACATAAATAAGTAATAATTCAACGCAATCTTTGCAAACGCCTCAACTAATTCAATTACAGAGAACCAGGTAACAGGTGAAAACAGCGAGGATCTTGAAGCTGTATAAATAATACAGCGAAAAGCCAATCGTTCGACTCCCGAAAAGAATGGCTCACAAATTCATGCTCAACTGAATTAAACATTAAAGGAGTCAAAAACCATAACAGCAAAAGAGCGGTGACTATTCATGTCTCCAAAAAGAGAGGAAAGGAGTTTTTTAGTTGGAGATCAATACAGTTGAAGGCCACGCTCTTCATACAATATTCCTGAAGTTCTCAACTAGAGAGACGCTAAGGGACTAACAACTTTGCAGCCCAATGACCTGCCCAAGGTCTCTCTTTCACTCTTCCTACTCCAATACCTTTGTTGTCAGAGGATAAGAGAGTGAGAAAAGGATGAGAGAGCGGAAAAAGGAAAGAGGAAAGGTTTGAGAACAAGGTTAGACAGAGAACAGGGGATGGAACTAAGCGCCTGGGAGGCAAAATGTCTTCTGAGCCTTTGTCACTCCATTTCTGAGCAAAAGAGGACACACTTGAGAATCACATTTACTGCACAAAGTTTTGCCTTGAAAAAGAAAAAAATGAATGGGTCTTGACCTCAAAAGTGCAAGTAAAATATGCCATTTGAATGTTTACCTGCCTGGCAGTGTCGTTCAGGTTCAAGCTTTCACACAGAACCGAAGCCATCGCATTCTTAGTCCAATACACGGCAGTAGAATGAAGCAAAATGAACTGTGGAACAAACACACGTTAATTGTTGTGCATCACATTGATACATCACTACACAAGCACGATTATGGTTGATGCATCAACACAGTTCAATACAATGTTATAGCCCTTGTACATAGGTCTGTCCTGTTAATCCTTCATTAAATTCAGTTCCTTTCTGCTGATGGACTTCCAAATCCAAGAGATGACTGAGGACAGTGATGAACTTTTCTTACAACACATTCTTTATTCATAAAAATAAATTATGAACCTAAATCATTCTATATATAGTAGATTATGAAGACTATATTAATTTTTATTCTTTAATGTATGTTATTTTTAACCCTTGGTGTGGATTTTCCCTCTGATTCTGTTCAAATAAAGGCGAAGAAGCTGCACGACATTTTGTGGCCGCAAATACCACCACCATTCCGTCTGCTCATCTCCAACAAACGGCTATCTCTATTAAACACCAGAATCATTTTTGAATAAACGCCGGGGCTGCTATTGGAAGATATATGGTAATCAAGAACACATGGCAATGTAGCTAATCTCCATGGATGTAGATGTGAGAGAACAATGTATAAAAGACTACAATGCGGGATAGTCCGAATGGTGAATAAACGACACCAATCTAAACAAATTCAAGCTGTTCTGCAGACAAACTATCCATCAACGTCTGAACGAAATAAAAAGCTAGTGCAGGAGACCCAGGAGGACCCGCACTACCAAAAGATTTTGAGGAGCAATGTGGGACCCAGTGTCAGAAAGCTGTGTCTGCATCAGAGTTCATGCATGTTCTCAAAATTGCTGTTGGGAGAAAGCACCTTTGAAATCTGAGACTCTGTTCTTGCACAGCTTGCAAACGCTTTTTAGAACTAAAAGTCATTCCATCCTTGTACTTGGTATTTTCTCCCATTTTTCCTGCAAAAGGTTCTAGTGCTATAATATTCTTTGCTTGTCTTGCATGCACAGCTCTTTTAAGATGTACCCACACATTTTCAATGATGTTTAAATCAGGGGACTGTGATGGCCATTCCAAAACCTTCAGCCTGTGTCTCTTGAAGATGTCCATGGTGGATTTCGAGGTATATTTAGGATCATTGTCCTGTTGTAGAAGCCATCATCTTTTAGCTTTAGCTTTTTCACAGATGGTGTGATATTTGCTTCTAGGATTTGCTGGTATTTAGTGGAATCCATTCTTCCCTCAATGTTTTCTGTGTCACTGACTGCAACACAACCCCAAAGCATGACAGATCCACCCCATGCTTAATGGTTGGCAAGGTGTTCTTTTCATGAAATGCTGCCTCTTTATTTTCTGCAAACATGCCTTTGCTGATTGCAAGGTTCTTCTTCCTGTAGGTTTTTTTGCAGTTAAATGGGGATTCTAATTTTTCTGACCAGCATATGAGCAATTCTCTCCAATAGTTTTCTTGGTCTTCCAAATCTCATCTTGATCTCTTGAACTGCCATCTCTTAACTACATTTCTCACTGTGTTAACTGCAAGCTGACAACACTTTGCTATCTTCTTGTAGTCTTCTCCTGCAGAGTCGGCCATAAGTAACTTTCATTTTCAGAGTCTTACACAGCTGCTTAGAGGAACCCATGGTTGTTGAGTGTCCACAAGTGTGTGCACAAGTTTTGAAGTGTCAGAGTATTTGTAAAGCTTTAAAATTGGCGCTGATATTTACTAATGACAGCTGTTTCCATACATCACATCTAATGAGCTGATTAAGGTCTGAAACCTTGTAAAAAGAATCTGAGACTTTGGAGCTCTTAGGGTGCCCAAATTATTGCGCAGTGCCATAATAATGTTTTTATTTTTTATTTTGTTCAATTTATGGCAAAAATTAACTATGCATCAATGTTTATTTATCTATCTATCTATTGTAATGGTTTTCCAAGAGAGAAAGCCTCTAATGACACACTCGCACACAGTAATGCCTTTTTAACCAGTCGGAACTGGACAGGTTTTTATTGCTTGCTCGTACCAGTCTTTAAAAAGACTAACCTGTTACCGGCGCGCTCCCTAGAGGCTAGATTACACACAAACATTACCATGTGAGCGAGGCATGATGGTGGATGCCCAATTGCCCAAATAATCTTTAACCATAATCGTCTCATCTATGGTGAGTTTGGACATCCACCATCAGCTCACTCCCACAAACACTGTGAATGCACAAACACCCCAACACAGTTCCTCCTGCTCTCTGTAAACACACAGAACAGTCATAAACAGCATAGAACAGCACAAACAACGCAAATCCCATCCTTTCTTCACTCTCATTATGCATTCCTTCCTCAGCAGCCAATGGGAGCTGCCCACAAATACTACACTATCTTTATCTATCCCAAACATTGGCATAAGACTGTATATATATATAAGCAAATAAATAATAAAATAGATGAAATAAAGATAATTAAATATAAAACTAATAAACTGGATTAAAGAACATTGTACATCAATTTGTTTCAAACGCTCTGTAATGAAATATATTTTAAGTCTCGATTTAAAGGAAAGAATATTAAGAGAACTATCCCAACGTATGTCATATTTATTATGTAAGTTGGCATAGGTTTTATTTTGCTTTACAGATGCAGTGGGATAGTGTTCCCAATATAGAATACATTCGCTGTGTAATCTGAGAAGTTTGACCATAAAAAGAAAGTTTCTTGACAATTGTACATGCTCCTGCAACAGCTCCGACACATGGGCTTCCACCCACAATCAATCAAAACACATCTCCTGACATATTTCCAGCTGCTGCCAAGCTGAAAGCAGCCAATGGGATTCCTTCAAAAACTGGATGGCGCAACTACACGGCTCATCTTCCAGCAACTTCTATTGTAATTCAGACAGCGTAACTGATACATACGCCATAGACGAAGGGGGAGAGCTGATATTCATATTTCTCATTACATGTATCACTACAACTGCAATGCTAAAATGTTGTGCACAAAAATCTAATTAGGCAAACAGCCGTCAGACAAAAGCGTCCCACACTAGTGGATGGAGATCTAAACACAGAATTGCACCAGTTTCTCCTTGGAAGTACAGAGCAGTTAGATGGTGAGCGTCTTTTTCCGATCCCCAAGAGAAGGACCAGAACGTTCCTCAGTCCATCGCTTTCCTCCAAATGGCAATCTGTTGACGCCATCTCTGCAAACTCAATTACGGGCATCATCCGTATGCCTCAGCACAACAGCACAGGCAGCCATTATGGATCCGCTGAAGAAATATCTGCCCGTGAGAGGCCCGAGCGGCTGTCATCATCCGGAGCCGGCTAATGACGGCCATGAGTCGACCCACACTCCTCCCTCAGGGAGTTATCACTGCTATCGCTCTCTCTCTCTCCCTTCTCGCTTTCCTTTTCACTGCAATCCACCATACATCCCTCTATCACATCCAATAAAGGCTGAGAGAATTCAGCCCAAGCACTGCTGATGGCTATCAACAAGAGAAATCCCTTGCTCGTTCTCCCTCACCCTCTCTCACTCCCGCATGCTTTCAGCGATGAGCACTTACACACACGGGCACACTTGATGCTCAGGAGCACAAGCAGTTCCTGTAAATACATCAAGTATTCACCCAACAGCATGATGGTGTTTTCATTATGCCAGCATTAGTATTTTACACATGAAACTTGAATGTATGCATTTAACAGCTTATCCCAGTCATAGTCGCTCAACTAAACATGCTAGGTGTCTAATTCGGTTCTGAAGCCCAAGAGAACCTAAATTAAGTCAAGTCAAGGCTTTTTATCATAATTTTAACCATATACAGTTAGTACCTAGTGTTAAGAGACTACATTCTTCCAAGACCACAGTGCTACAAAAACACACAGAAACCTGGACAGGACCTTGTGCAGACATTACAGTGTCAACCAGTACATAACTGGGTGCAAAATAGCAAGGTTGCACAAATTACTACTTACTTGCTGTTGTTTCCTATAGTCCCTAGAGTCTGCATTCACAATCCTTCTTGTGTTGTATGTTGCACCTTTGGTCCTGAAGGACATTATTTAATCTTACAGTGTGCTTTGTGGTATATAGGTAATATTACAATAAAGCTCGACTTGAACTTGAAATATGCAACAATATTACAGAGAAAAGCAAATGTAAACATGACTGTGTGTGTGTGTGTGTGTGTGTGTGTGTGTGTGTGTGTGTGTGTGTGTAAACAGTCAGTTACTGAGTGTTTGAGTTTATATTCTCTGTGTTCTCTCTAAACACTTTCTTCTACAGTTCCTTTGTAGATTTGCTATTGTGCTTAGGATCATTATCCCGTTTAAAGGTTCAACTTTGAATTTTCAATTCAATTCAGTTTTCTTTATACAACACTTCTTACAACTGATGTCACAAATGTCTGGGTCCGAGCCCCTAATGAGCAAGCCAAAGGAAACAGAGACAAAACTTCCAGAATTGAGGAACAAACCAGTATGGGAACCCATCCTCCTCTGGTCGACCCCGGGTGGTAATAAAGTTAAGAAAAAGACAAACAGTCATAGTTTATGTAGGTATGTTAATTATGGTTAATAAGTCTTATTGCTGGAGGTGTAGGCAGCAGATGAACATGTGGTGATGAACCTAGGGTGACCAGATTTGAGTTCTTGAAAAAGGGGACACTTTGGTTAATACCATATTTAATCTATGTTAAATATAGTATTAATTGTTTGAAGCATTTATATAACTAAATTATAAAAAATAAACCAATAGCTTTTATTCAATCACAACAACTTTTTGAACTTCACAACACCAAAGTTACACAAAATTAAATTAGATGGGTTAGACCTTGGGTCTAGATGGGTTAGATTGTAAATGTAACAACATGTAACAACCATTAATCCAGGTGTAGCTAAAAGCACACTTACCCTCAAAACCTTTTTCAATATGGATTTCTCAAAAATTTGAACCAAGTACTTCAAGTTCCCAATTTCACCTAAAAGCAAATTTCAGTTTAGGATGCTGAATAATATTTACCCTTCAAACAAATTCTTAAGCGAAAGATTTTAATTCAAGGTGGAATGTTATTATTTGCAAAACGTACACAGAAACAACAGAACATTGATTCTTTGAGTGTGAGTCAATTAAGAATGTATTGAAATACTTACACCAGGTGGTCATGTCCAATTTCTAAAACACAAAACTCTGGTCCTGGCAAAATATCCAATTCGGTGTTACCTTAAAGATAAAAAAAATTGAATTCTTAGTGAACAATTTGATAATATTGACAAAATACTCTATGCATACATGTATATTTGCATGAAATCTCCCTGATGTGGACGGCCTTGAAGAATGAACTTGTGATGTGTAGACAATGTTTAAAAAAATAGATAATGTCCAAGCAAAGAAATTATATTCATTTATGGTGGAAAAAAGTACATATTGCATTTATTTTCTTTTGTTTATTTTTATATATGATTTGAATTTGTCTGTCATTTAATTGAAATTATTTTATATAAGTTGACAGGTCATCTATAGACACTTGGATTTGAAAGGAGATGTGATAATTTTGTATAAGGTTTATTTGAATGTCAGTGTGAGTTTTCAGTTTCTTTAATAAAGCATGTTTAAAACAAGTGTTATGGGAATTATGGCAAATACCAGTCATCGTGTGAAAATTTCACATGTAATTTCCACGTGAAAACTGAGAGATAGTTTTGATACAGGAGCTGCCAAGATGAAATAACCTTTGACCTTTCAAGATGGTGGAGAGCAACAAAAGAATCATGAATGGTAAGCATTGCATCCTATTAAACTTTCCCTGCTGTTAGTGGATAGTTTGTAGCTTATTAATGTTGTGGCATTAATGCTTCCTCTTCCTGCAGTAGCAGATGAATTAGGATCTAAAAATGTTTTACCCACGTAACACGTCAGGATGAACACCTGGTCCGCCATCTTTCATTTAACTACCACAACAAAAGATGGATGAACAGGGGCAGGACCACAGGGCTACCCTTGAAATTTGATTGGTCACCCTGCCTGGGCACGCCCAGCAGAGCTTTCAATTTGTTTGTTCATTGTCATTAGCTTTCAAACAGTAAGGCTGAGCTCTGGCCTTCTCCATTTCTTCTATTGTTGAACTGCTACACTAAGCATAAAAATGAAAAAAGGGTAAATAAACACACATTTGCAACATTTAGTGTTTAATTATTAGCAAACGTTGACTTTAGGTTGTATAGCATTAGCATAGTGCTGCTAAGTTATATAGAGTTCAGCTATGCTAATCTAAGCATGCTAATTGTGTGACTAGGAAAAATTAGCCTGTACCCTAAACCAGTGTAACAAACATTACAGTTAGCAGCCTCAAGCCTGCACGTTTTTGAACAAAATATTTCTGAAGAATATATGAAGTATTGAGAGTTGTTTTAGGTGAACAGGGCATTTAAATAAAATTGACCTTTTTGTGTGCCACCTGTTCTACAGTGTGTGCCCCTGCCTGACGCTCCGAAAAATAATCTCACCGCTGGCTGGAGGAAGAAAGAAAACCCCACTGGCTGAAGGAACACTTGGAACGAGCAGAAGCAAGTGGGGACGATCTGGTCGACTGTATGGGCTGGAAGCCTCGGTGATGGAAAGAAGTCTTGGTTTTCTAGAGTGGCTAGCACTGAGTCTGACTCTAGCTTGTTAGCCAAACAACACAAAACTAACTGACACTTCTCGCAGACGAAATCTGAACTGTTACTGGCGACAGAGAAGGAGAAAGAGCTAAACAAACCGCACTCATTTCAAACAAGAAGCCCAGTAACATTCATTAATGCGCTCATATTGCGAGTTGGTTTCGGTAGAGTTGAGTTGAGTCCACATTTGCAGCAAATGTCAACCACAAAATTGACTAAGTTGTACTTTATCATTTTTATAACTCTCAGCTTGCTTGAACAGACGATTGAATGAACTATGATAAGCTGAACAGAAGTTAAGCAGTAGCAAGTAGCAGCAGCAGTAGCTAACAGTAAACAAGAGGAACAGGAATCAATGCAACAGGCATTGCGCAATTTTCTTCTTCATCTTCAAAGTTTGACTTCTTCAAAGTCATCTTCAATGTTTGAACATGTGGTTTCACATTATCTTCAGGCCCTCTTTGATATAATGCAGAATTCATAGCTGAATCAATGACTGCAGGCTGCCTAGTTCCTAGAGGAAGAAAAACAACACAAACCATAATATTTCCATGATTGTGCTTCACTGCTGGCATGGGATTCTTCTCCTGAAAAGCTATTTTTGATCTATGTTAGTGGGACCAAACAACTCTATCTACATTATTACAAAAGGTCTTTGTCAATGTTATATGAAACTGTAGTCTTTCACTGGATAGATGAGAAGATAGAAGTGTGGTTTTTTTTTTTATGCAGGTACACATTTCAAAATCTCTGACTGTAGACAAATGCATGTTCTTGATCTTGTGATGGAAGTTGGCAGACATTTGAAATGTTTATCACCTATAGATGATTTTACCTAAAGTGGAATGATTTATTTCAAATAACTGAAATCTCTGGCTAGACTCATAGGCCTCTACAGCCTTTATAAGGTTTTAGAGAGTTATGCAGATCTTAGCAATACACTGCACACTTCAATAACAAAGAGAACACCAGAGGCAAGATTTCAGGTTTAAATAAGACAGCAGGAGATATTAATCAGTGAATTATCTCATTCTAATTATGTGGAACAAGATGGGATAAGCGTGTACTTAATTTTTCCAATTTGCTAAAATTATAATTCAGTACAAAAATACAACATCCCCAAATGATTAGTTTAATTAAATGTACCGTTTACTGCAGCAATTAACAGTTTGAAAAGCAACGCAAAGCAAAGACAGATCAGTGATGGGTCAGTGTAAAGCGCGGAACATGTAAAGCACCATTGCTTATGTTACATTTCCCGTGGTCACACCGTGACCGTGGCTGGAGTAACTCTCTAACTTCGAATGTGAACACTTCTTCCAGCCACTTCAGACTCACTCAGAGACAGAGTTCAGTTTTGGGATCCATTTTTCTCAGCTAAAAACAACGCTCTTTCCACACATTTCCCGCCCGGACTTACCCACCCGTTCTCCACTCCACCCATTACACAGTCCATAATGCATTGCTCCCTAATGAAACTGCCATGTCCCACAACACTCCACTGGAAATTAGAAGTTGCCGGAACTAGCATTGGTTAGCAGTTAGACTAGTCGTCATGCAATTCCTCGATGCACCAAAATACTCTCTGTGTATTTTAAAATAAAAGTGGTTGTAGAGTTGATTTCATTTAAATGCAGCATATAATCAGCTTTACTAAGGATAATCTCACAAAGTGGTTGTCATATTCTTGTGAGAAGAAAAAAAAAACCTTTTCTTTGCTGCTGGAAAACATCTCTGCATTGCTCGATCATGCAGCGATGTCAATCATCCATCTACATGTAAATTCTTTAGTATAACATTAGCAACACTGAAATGGAAAAATAATTAGGCTTAGCTTTCTTCAGATCTGATCTGTAAACATCAAGTGCAACCTGTGTTGCTTTGCTGTCACTGATGTGTGAGGCGTTCATCTTGGATATTACAGACGTGTGGAGCTTCTGCAGCATAGTTCTTGCGTTGCAGCATGATGTTGGTAAGCACTGAATTGTACAAATTTAATTGTTTACGTTGAACTACGGTATAATGTCACTACTGGTATAGAGCTACAAAGGCTTCCAGTTGTGTTTCAAGGGGCCTATAATGTGGAGCAACCTATCGTTGGGGAAATACTGTATATAGAAGGATCCCATTTATTTGACTGTTGTACTTACACTATTTTTTTTGCAAGTGATGGAACAGACAGACAACAGGCAGACACATGAGTTAGTTGATATATCTGTTCAGTTGTGTTTTCTATTTCCATGTCAATGGGTCATCTGATGATTTTTAGGTGGGTTCTGTACTGCTGTCATGCTGATTTCAAAGTACGGAACCTTTAAACTCTTGCATGTTGTTCTTTAACAGAAAAGTCTAAGCTTATTTAATGTTCTAGAGTGACAATGTGTAAAGCCAACAAACAGCAATCTTACTGCCCACCGACAGAAGCAGCATGTGAACATGTGCTGTGGATGTTGGGCAGGTCAGGCAACACACTAACTCATCAAATCTCAAGAGCAATGGCTCCCAAAATGGAAAAGTGGAATATTTCAGTTTGCTTTAGCCTTGTCTTTCACCCGTCTACTGGTGGAGTGACAGCCTGGCTGCTTCTACAGGTGTGTCTAACTGGCAGGAACTGTCAAACCAGTCTACACACACACACACACACACACACACAGTCATATGTCTCAGTAGGTTACCACTGACAGCCAATTAACTGGGATGTTTAGAGATGTGACCATCTTTCCATGGGACATTGCATGGGACAGGTGACAAGCGCTTCAATCAAGCAGACGATCAATCTGGCTGTACTGAACCAGTGAGCTGCTGATTAATGCGCTGTAAATAGGAGTAAATATCAGTAGAATATGCTATCTTTAAATATGATTCAGACAAACTGGCATGCCTCACTCGTGAAAACATTTATCTCGTAATGTGAGAAAAGATAAAACGCTGCTTCTTTGAGACGTTATTAGATGTTGGCACAGATGCGTCATACATTTAACAGCTCTGCCAGTATTTAAAGAAGAAACATTTTTCATTTTTTAATCCCCCTCATGTCTCATTAAAATCCATTTAAATTTGTGTAAATATTAATCATATAAATACTAAATGCTGGTATGATTAGTAATTTTACATGGTTAAACCCTAACACTTACATTAAAGTAAAATAATACCTTTAAAACCTTGTCCATTATAAGCAATATTTCCATCACTGCCTGTTAGCTGAGGCCTCACACCTCTGCTAAAGCTTTGAATGACATTGATTGATTGTATTTGTTTTAAATTGTGTTGTTTAAAATGATTTTATTGGTTTCAGGGAAGTAGGAAATTGTATAGTGGACATTTATTGTAGTGTGTAGTAACTAAAAAAAATTTTATATTACATTATTATACTTATCTGTAGAGATTCCTCAGGTTGTGCTGAAAAAAAATTATCACTGATTGTTAACGGCATTGACTATCTAATTATTTCATAATGATAGCACCTGTCAGGGCGGTGGTATATATTAGACAGCAAGAGAACAGTCAGTTCTTGAAGTTGATATGCTGAAAGCAGGAAAAAATAAAGTTCTGAGCCACTTTGACAAGCCCTAATTTTAATGATTATTGTTTTTGTGAATGTTATTAGTATCTACAATCACAATTCCAAAAAGCTTTGTACAATGTAAATAGAAAACTGAGTGCAATGATGCTGACTATGAAAAAAATGGTCCGGAACAGATGGTGCACCACAGTCAGAGCTGTTAAAGTAGCATCAGGGGGCCTACACAACATTAGGCAGGTGGAGTTAATGTTATGGCTGATGTTTTATGAGCTTCTGCTTTGTATTGTGTGTTATTCACAAGGCAGTCGACTCTAACTTCAGTGTGAATGGATGGAGTCAAACTGTTGGAGGCTGAATAGCTGGAAATTGGACCGCCCTGAACACTCACAAAACACTGACTTGGGTTTGAGCTGAAGTAGCCCTTAGGTTTACTCTCCTCTATGTTTCCAGGCATAGACATCATTTAGGCTTCAGACATATGTCCCCACCACTCTTTAAAAGATCAGCAAATTCCAATCGACCAATACGATATCTCTTCACTACCACACCGCCCTCCAACAACATGCCACCACCACCACCACCACATTACCAAATATGATCACTGCAACTACTGTTTTTACTTTTCTATAAGGGCTTAACACTACATGTTAGAACATTGCTCTGAGGATTTTACTGCAGCCATGACTGCATAAGCAAGGTCAAGCAATGATGATGATCTTACATGATTCTTACATGATACTCGCACTGTTCTACAGGCCAATGTTGGGGAGCTTTATAACCCTTTAATGTACTCTTGGAATTATACATTCCATTTTTTTGCCAATGTGTTTCTCCTAAGCATCTTATTCCATTGCTAGTGCTTTTCAGACAAGCTGTCTATCCACAACTGAACATCTGTGTCAGTGATTGGCACATCATAAAAAAGCTGAATTATGGGTTGACAGGATACTTTTAGGTCTTGTCTACACAGGCATTTCAATCTTGGAAAAGTTAAAGTGCTCTGAGTGACTTAGGTGTTTTTGTAGGGACAAGTGACTGACTTTAGTACAATGTTATATTTGTGATTGCCTCTGTAGAATGCCAATCTGCACCCCAGACTGTAATGTTCTGTGAGAGGGCAATAATGAATCCGTCCAGACTGTTTGTGTGTTTACCAGTGGGGGCATTAATGAGGCAGTCCAGACTGTAATGTTGTGTGTTGACCAGTGGGGGCATTAATGAGGCAGTCCAGACTGTAATGTTGTGTGTTGACCTGTGGGGGCAGTAATGAGTCAGTCCAGACTGTAATGTTGTGTGTTTACCTGCGGGGCAGTAATGAGTCAGTCCAGACTGTAATGTTATGTGTTTACCTGCGGGGCAGTAATGAGTCAGTCCAGACTGTAATGTTGTGTGTTGACCTGTGGGGGCAGTAGTGAGTCAACCCAGACTGTAATGTTGTGTGTTTACCTGTGGGGGCATTAATGAGTCAGTGCAGACTGTAATGTTGTGTGTTTACCTGTGGGGGCAGTAAATGAGTCAGTCCAGACTGTAATTTTGTGTGTTGATCTGTGGGGGCAGTAATGAGTCAGTCCAGACTGTAATGTTGTGTGTTGACCTGTGGGGGCAGTAGTCAGTCAGTCCAGACTGTTATGCTGTGTGTTGACTTGTGGGGGCAGTAGTGAGTCGGTCGAGAGTGTTTTTGTGGAGTTTGAGGTTAAACCTTTATTGGATTGATGAAATATGGATCAGTTATCTTTATTTGAGCTGAACCTTCACATTCTTCTGTTAAATAGCCTCCTGATACAGCGACTGCGCAGAATTTGAAGGATGGAAGGACATTTGTGCTCCCCAGAACATTAAATGTAAATGCAATAAAAACATTTTGTTAGCTCATCTGTATTTTGCCAGGAAAAAGCTACATGCAAAGGTTTTTTAAATGCATCTGAACAATCCTGAAAGCCAGTGTGACTCAGTTTCAGCAGAAAAACGATTGCTGTTCAATTCGTAGTCACTTGAGAAACATGAGAAAAACGATTGATTCAGACGCCAGTGTGGATTAGGTATGAGACATACATTGTGCTGTCGTTCAAAAAATGTTCTTTACACTTGGGCAACAGGTGGCCCGGTTAAATTACACCCCAAAATGCAGCTGGTCAGTACTGATGATCATTCATTGCCTTCTTTTTCTCTCCATGTACTTATAGAGAGCCACACTAATGCTCAAAATCCACCTATGAACTTCAAATTTAATTAAAAGTAAGACTGCAACCACACACAGCGAGTGAGAGAAACTGCACAAGACGGTGTAGGAGCATATGTTCATGTTTAATTACCCAGCACAGAATAGTATGAATAGATGTTTTTCAAAGCAATTCCTTCTCTTTCATCACAACCATAACCTTTGAATAATAAAAAAAAATTAAAGGGACTTTTTTTGCATTCACTCTGCTAAAGCTCAGTGACTTACAAAGTCACCTTGTTCCACAAAAGGAGAATTTCTTTAGCCTGACAGTCTTTTGTAATATATGAGAGGGCATTGCCTGACTTTCAGTGAGAAGGACAGAGCAAAGGACTCTGCCATGGCTGCCCATATCAATGTCCTGTCTCTTCTCCAGTAGGCCAAAGATTTAAGCTTTGACCACGACATTCTAACACTGGCAAGAGTGTGTGACCAATATGTTTGTTTATTTTCTGACCAACACAACCTTTCCAAATGGACAATCCAAACACATGCATGGCTGGAGAAGAACTGGGCCAAGTCGAGTCTGCATAATGCCTGGTCTCCATGGTAACACGGAGGTCAATGGAGAGGGTTGTCCTTCCATTTGAACATCTTAATTTGCTTTGATTGATTGTGTGGATTATTGTGGATTAGCACTGATCTGAATTTCAAATCTATGCCAATGTCTAGACCCTCTCTCTCTGTCTGTCTGTCTGTCTCTCTCTCTCTCTCTCTCTCTCTCTCTCTCTCTCTCTCTCTCCCCATACTTGCTTGATGCTCTCCCGCTAAATTGGCACTCTGAGGCACTCTGAAGTCTTGTGAAATGCAAATAAGAAGCTGCCCCCAGCAGAGTGACTTACAAAACCATTGTAATGCTTAAAGGAACCGACTCTTTTTCACATTTTTGGCAAAATTTGATCACAATAAAAGCTGAGTCTCTCTGAGTGTGTGAATGTGGCATTTGAATGAAACTTAGTCAAAGTGAAACAGCATATGAGTGAAATTAATCAGAGTTGCTCAACATGGTGGTGATAGGACCCAGACGTCTGAAGCAGACAAAATGGTTCAAACTGGGCACCTACCTGCTTGAGATGATAGCTGTTGTGGTTTTGGCCTAAATGCTCCTGTTATAGCCAGGTAGATGCAACCCAGTGTATAAGGCAAATGATAGAAAACATTAACCACACATTTACAACTATTTTCCATCAACTATGCATATTTACATCTCCTGAAAGCAACGAAAATGACACTGGATCTCTCTCTCTCTGTCTCTGTTTGTCTCTCTCTCTCTCTCCCCCAGTTGTATAGCCATCACAATAAGGCCCTTGTCAAAGTGACTCAGATCCAAACGCACCTGTTTCTAGTACATCAACTTCAAGAACTGACTGTTCACTTGCTGCCAGATTTACTGACGGGTGCCATTGTAATGAGATGTCAGTGGGTTAATATTGTGGCTGCTCAATGGTGATCACTTGTGATAATGAATGACTACTGTAATGCTCTGTTGACTGGTTTACCACCAAAAAGCACCATCACCAGACTACAGATCATTCAGAACGCTGCAGTCAGAGTACTGACACAGACGAAAAAAGAACATATAACTTCTTTACACTGGCTACCGGCCTCATTTAGAATAGATTTTAAAATCCTCCTACTGGTTTATAAAGCTCTAAATAGTTTAGTATCTGCACACATCATACACTGTCTGGTGGAATTCACCACAAATCAGCCTTAAGATCAGCAAACGCAGCCTTCAGTTTTTATGCTCCAAAACTCTGGAATACAATTCCGATTAATTTCATCCAGGCATCAACAATAAATGGTTTAAAAAAACAGTTTAAAAGTTTTGTATTTAATTAAACGTTCCATTAATAGATTTGTTTCAACACATTGCTAACCACTATACATACATAAATCTTACCATCTCATGCTTATCTTGTTTATTTGAACTTCCTCTAAATGCTCTTTTTCTGTTGTCACTCTTATTTATTGGTAATTCCTGCACTTTGTATTTTTTTCTGATTTTTTTATCTGTATAACAAATTATATTAACTATGTATACTGTTGTATCCTGATGTATAAAAAGTGCTCTTTAAATAAAGCTTATTATTATTATTAAGAAGAAGAAGACGAAGAAAAAGACGATAAAGAAGAAGAAGAAGAAGACTTGTCCTTCGACCAGAAGATGCTAATTCTTATTAAATAAAACACGGACAATCTGAAAGAACCCCCAGCCAGCTATACATTAATATGAGCCCCCATTGTACAGCATTTCTTCGAGGAACTCTGTTCATGCTGGTATGTGGTGGGTGGGGGTGCAGGATGTGTTGGGTGGGGGTGCAGGGTTTTGGTGGGGGCTCAAACCAGTGTAGCAGAAAGTGCCAGAAGTGAAAGTCAATGGAAAGTATTGATGGTCTACAGAAAAACTCCTCTCTCCTCAGAGAGCTGCAGGGACTTTTCTCAAATTAGAGGTGATTAAACACGTAGTGATTTGGAACAAATACCAATTTAATGCAATTCCCTCTCAGAGGGGAGAGAAAGAGAGCGAGAGAGGGGTGACGGAGTGAGCGTCTAGCCTGTGGGAAACGGTGAAGTATTAAAGCAAGATTAATGACTTTTAATGACTACTGTCACAAAGAGGAGCGGCAGCGAGACAGACACACGGACGCCCCGTCACAAAGATCAGAGAAAGTCTCTGTATGTCGCACACACATTACCACCGCTGGGAGAAAACAATATCAGCCGCTAATTAGCTGTAATTACACCTGAGGAGAATATTAGCCCATAAAAGCATGAATCTCGCTCACTTACGCTGTCATTTCACACCGTGTTGGTGTGTTCAGCCAATAGCCACGGCAGCCAGCGGATTCCTGAGATGTTCCCAGTTCAGAGGTGTTTGCCCCCATTGGCAGTTTTGCACTGAAGATTTCACACACTGCACCTATTGGATCTGCTCTTGTACTTCAGCAGTGACGTCATGATTTTTTAGCTGTTGATCATGATGGCTGCTCATAGTTTCAGCAAAATATGGCACAGTGGCGCTGAAGTTTGCACTGAGGCCATGTAGCAGGACCAACCAGTGGAGCCAGGATCCGTTCTGGGTGGAATTTGTTGCTTGGGTAACTTCCAGGAGCACCGGTTTCCTCCCACAACCCAAGGACAGGTCAGGCAAACTGGACATTCTAAATTGCCCCTAGGTGTGAGCGTGTTCACCATATTTCCCCACATTACAGGCCGCCTCATTCTATAAGTTAAAGAAAATGCTCATTTATGTTTTTAAAACTCTAATGATTTTAGGTGCCGTGTTACTGGATTTATTGATCTGAAGTAAACGCATCTAACTTAACTCGACCCTGGCAGCTTTTGCAACTCTGTACTGGTAGTGACATTATACCGTAGTTCAGCATAAACAATTAAATTGATCAAATTTGGAACTTACTGATATGATGCCACAACACAAGAACTAATCTGCAGAATTTAAACTCTACAATGTCCGACATCAGCGACAGCAAAGCAGCACAGGTCGCAATTGATGATGTTTACGTATAACCCTTTTTGTACTTCAGTGTTGCTAATTTTATACTGAAGAATTTACGTGTAGACGCATGAGACGGGCAGTTTCACTCTCATGAACAGTTGACAGTACAGCTCCGTCCTCCTCCCACCTCCCACAAACATCTTCCCTGTCTAATCTCTACATCCCACAAAATGCACTATACATTGTACCATAACTGCACTGCCTGTACATAGCATACCGGTCACAACTACTTATATTGTATATTGTATACTGTATATGCTGTACATTGTATGCACATACAGAAATACTGTATACTGTACACAATGTTTCACTGTAGATAAACTGTACATTCATTCATATCATTTTGTATATTGGATATAAACAAGTCTGTATGTGTCATATATTGTCTTTTGTTGTGGTCAATTTTTTGTAATTTATGTCTTATTCAGTTGTGCACTATACAGACACCATCAGCCAGAAATTGTTTGTTTGTGCAAACAGACTTTGCCAATAAACTGATTCTGATGACTGACATCACTTTACTGCAGTACCTCCACCCTTCACTCCTCTTTTCCCAGCCAACAATAAACATTTGTTGCTTTTAATTCTGTTAAATTGAGCTTTTTCTAGTTTGTATTAAATACTACAATGTAATGTAGCAAAAGACTGAAACAGTTTAAGAATGTGGTGCCATTTAAGTGAGAGAACATCGTCACTGATTTATCTTTGCTTTGCGTTGCTTTTAAAACTGTTCATTGCTGCATTAATCGGTACATTTACATTCAACTAATGATTTGGGGATGTTGTCTTTTTGTACTGAATTATACTTTTAGTGCTTGTGTTTTCATGTTTTTAGGCCGCACTCAACACCAGATATGCAAAATCAAGGTATAAGCCGTGGCCGATCATTGGGGAAATACAGGATATGGGGTCTGTGCTACGATGGACTGGGAGAGGCTCCAACAACCACAACCCTGATTAGGATAAGCAGCTCAGAAAGGAGGATTTTTATCACAGGGTGAGTATAACATCTGGTTTCCTTGACTCTGGGGTAGGAAACTCCCTTTACTGCGCCACAGTTCATTACAGGGTTAGAAAGTGTGTTAAAACAAGAACATCAAGAAACTGTGCACTTCTCCACCACTCTAAGACCAGCAAGAATATACTGTATGGAGTGTGGCCTTAGGTCAGGACTGTCAAACTCTGGGTTACTTCAGCATTATGGTCAGTTGTAACTATACCACTGTGTGAATATAAATGTTCCTCAACATATTGTTACATGCATATTGTTGCATTTAATTATTATGTATTTAGTAAAAATATTGTCCATGAATTTACATATGTATAAAGATATAAAGATGCTGTAAAGAATCTGTTGTTAGAACATTAATCCCTTCAGTTCATCAGGTTGAGAAACCTATACCTTACTCAATAATCAAAGATCAAACTTATCAAGTGAGTAACAAAGACAAATATCATTATTTCATTAACTTTGTTCAAAAATCCTTTTGTCACAGTTGAGAGGGTCATCAGTTCTGCTGTGATTGCATTTAGCCTTTTAATTCTTTTTTTTTTTTTTTTGCCTGGGGCCTAAATTTGACATAATTGGCTTTGTGTTTGGTGTCAAAATGGCGGCGTAAATTGTATTCCTTCATTACCGACATTGCCGCTTAACCCAGAAAACCAGTATTTGTAAACAAGTCTTCCCTTTTCCATCTTTCATTAAACTTTCTTCCCTCTGCACCTTCTTCAGTCTTCTTAAATGCTTGGGGTTATTTGCCGATTTCTTTTCAACCCTATCACTTTTTAGAAACTCGTAATATTTAAAAACTATGTGCAATTATCAGTCTTGTGTTGGGGTGCATTCGTCTCCCAAGTCACAAAATCTACATACATTGTAGTCATTGCATGGACTTTTTAAGAAAACCAAATGGCTTCCTTGTTACACAGCAGCTCAGTGGCTTCATAGAGGAGCAGCAGCTAATTGATTCATCTCAGTTTTTCTGGTTTTCAGAAACAGCATTCTACAGAAACTGCTCTCACTAAAGTCTTCATGACCTATTAATGGCTGCCGATGCAGGAGAATTTTCCATGTCAGTATTGCTAGACGTTAGTATGGCCTTTGATAAAGTTGACCATCAGATTTTAATTAATAGACTAGAGCGGTTTGTGGGGTCTCTGGTTGTGCATTGAATTGGTTCTCCTCATATTTATCCAACAGAAGATTCTCAGTTGGTGTTGCAGACTTTATATCTGTAACTGTTCTATTAACAAGCGGTGTACCACAGGGCTTGGTCCTTGGACCAGTTTTGTTTTCTTTATATATTCATCCTCTGTCTCAGATTATTAAATCTAATAATTGCATTTTTTTTACTTTTACGCAGCCGATATACAGCTTTACACTTCATTTAAACCTAAACAAATAACAAACTGTCCATTCAGCTTGGCTATTTGTCTCAAGTTAATAATTGGCTCTGCAATAACTACCTGAAGCTGAACTCAAGAAACACTGAGGTCTTAGTCATTGCTCCACCTCCCCTCCAGTCAGGGGTTAGTCTTTTGTTGGGTTCTGTCTCATTTGTCAAATCAAGCTTACGCAACTTAGGGGTTGTCTTGGATTAGTCCCTAAGCACATGTGAGCTCTGTTACTTGCTCCAGTTTCTTTCATTTACAAGTTTTTTCTAAACCAAGAACTGTTGTATCTAAATCTGACCTGAAGATGCTTGTACATGCTTTTATTTCCTCACATAACTGTTATGCTCTGTACTCGTCCTTAGCTACAGTCTCTTCAAAATGCTGCTGCTAGATTTTTATCCTGATCTAGCAGCAGAGCACATCTATTACTCCTACTTTATACTCACTGCATTGGCTTCCCATTTGTTTTAGGATTTACTTTAAAATTTTAGTGTTTATATACAGAGCCTTACATGGGCAGGCCTCAGTGTACATCACCGACCTCTTGCAGAGGCACATAACCAGTCGACCTCTGAGGCCAGTCCACTCTTTTAAGAAGCAACTAAAGACATTTTTAATTAGGCTTTTGAATGCGCTGTGTCATATTCCCTTAATGTATATTTTCTTATATTATTGCTATTATTTTTTTTGTTACTGTCTCTATGTTGCAGTCGCTACATAAGCAATTTCCTTAGGGACAATAAAGTTTTTCTGATTCTGATTCTGATTCTGATTATTTTATAACTTTTACTTTTTTCTGATGTTCTCATTTTAATATAATGTATTTTATCGCTTTATGGTTAATCTTTGGATTTTACATCTGCACAGTGCTTTGTGAAAGCCAATTTCTAAATAAACTTTACTTGCTTACTTACTTCGAGCCCACATACGTGTAGGATGACATGCAACCCCTTCCTCCATGTCAATACAAACATTTTGATCATCCAACCCCCACCCTCATTTGGGCCCCTGTACCAAGAAAGGCGTACTGGAGATATTACAGTGTGTGAGCTGCTTTTATCAGTAGCTAAAGCAGCCCTTTAGCTACTGAAATAAGCAAATCCCCCAAACAACAGAGCTTTAACTGTGTGCGTGTCTTTCTTCCCCATAAAAGAGTGCAAAGATGACTCTGTTGGTGACTGTGACCTGTATTCATGGAACTGACAGAAATACACAGGAGTGAATGTTTCAGACTTAATTGAAACATTTGAAGTTTGACATATAGGCGTAGTTTGATGTCTGGTTGTTTTTCCCCCCTTCTTTTGACATTTATGCTTGTGACAAGTTCTCTGATATGGTACTATGATTAAAAGAGAGAGAGAAAAAGAGAGAGAGATGCTTTGTGTCCCTGCATGGGAAAGATAAAAGAGGCCTGCGTTTGTGACAATGTCAAGGTTAGCCTAGTTTGCTCAAGATTAAAGTTGGCATTGCTCCCAAATGGAATCGTTAGCCATTCTTATGGAACACACTGGCCATGGGCGCTGTCATGCGGTTTCTTTGCCTCCCATTTACTAACAGCTGTAGCCTGTTCTATGGCAAATAAACCCAGAGGAATGGAGGAATGAGGAGGCCTCAGCTCTACATCTGCAGACTGAGAAGACGACACTGACATCAATCAAATGGCTTAATTAACCTTAACTTAAATGAAACTTTATCAGGCAGAAAGCAGCTCGAGAGCTAGTCTATTACTGCCTCATCAGTCCCTCGCTCTGTTTAAAAGAAAGAATGGCAGGAAAAAAAATCCCCTCCAAAAAACCTACCTGGATCAATCTGCATAATAATGATGAGTGAGATAGTATCAACAACTTGACCAGTGAGATTCAAATTTACCCTAAAGGAGCCATATCTGAGTAACACCAGGCCTGTCACACATCAGGCATGTCCTTGCTATGAAATAACACTTCATCCACTGTTAAAAGAAAGAAGAAAGAAAAAAAACATTACTTACTGTACTTAATTTAAGTAATTGTTGCATAGAAATGTAGTGATTGATAGTTAACAGATATAATATAAAGCAATGTTTCCCATTTGGGAAAGGCTTGTAAGGAAACAAGATCTGTTTTTATAAATTACCTCAGCTGGAGGTCTAATCTATAATATGTGTTGTCCAGAATGGATGCTGATAATGCTCTGTAAGCTGTATTGCTTGTTTCCACAAATCAGACAAAAAAGGTTTTCCACTTCAACAATTCTAAGTCAAACAGAATGTGTATAAATGAACGAAATTCAACACCCTTGTTCCTCCCTCCAGGGATGCTTGATCAACAAAGATCATATCAAGAGCAATGTATTCAATAGTCTGCAATGCCAGAGGATAGCTTCTAAGCAACTGAAACCCTCAATGAAATTGCCTGATGGTTGTACTTGTACTTGTCCTCAGAGTCTGAGGCACTTCTCAGAGTCTGACATTTCTGGGAATTCTAGTGTTAAGAGATGGCAGTTCAGGGGAACTGCGGAGGTCAAGGTGGATCCTGAAGACCAAGAAAACTCTCTGAGAGACCTGCTTGTATGCTGGTCAGAAGACAAATCAAAATCCCCATTTGACTGCAAAAAACTGCAGATTTAGATTTAGAAAACTCAGGAGTGGTGGTGCACTGTTCCACTGTTCTTCATGGAAGAGTCGGCAGAAGAAAACCCTACCTGCATCCCCATCATAAAATCCAACATTAGAAGTATAAAACAGAATATCTACAGAAGCCTTGTGTGTTTTGGAAAAAAAGTGCTGTGGATTGATGAAGTTAAAATAGAATATTTGGCCACAATCAGCAAAGACATGTTTGTAGAAAAAAGGAGCAACATTTCATGAAAAGATCACCTTGCCAACTATTAAGCATGGGGGTGGAGCTGACGTGCTTTGGGGTTGTGTTGCAGCCAGTGACACAGGAAACATTGCACGTGTGGAGGGAAGAATGGATTCCACTAAATACCATCAAATTCTAGAAGCAAACATCACACCATCTGTAAAAAAAAGCTGAAGCTGATAGGATAATATACCTCAGAATTCACCATGGACAGTTCACCAAGCTGAAGGTTTTGGAATGGCCATTAGTCCCAAGTACAAGAACTGAAAGAATTTTAGATCTAAAAGTGTTTGAAGCTGTGAAATCTGCCAGAGGAGATGTTACTAAGTACTGATTATGTAGGGTGCCCAAACTTTTGTACAGTGCAATAATAAGGTTTTTATTTTTTTAAATCTTTTTTTAAATCTTCAATTTATGGCAGAACAAGTAACTATACATCAATGTTTGCTAAAAATATTGTGTATGTTATCCATGTCCTAGAGAGATCTTTTCAATGACAAAATCACAAAAGTCTGTTATTTATCAAGGGGTGCCCAAATTTTTGCATAAGACTGTATACTATTTGTGATAAATGTTAACAGCGGTATCAATGTTTGAGCCATCATTGATACACTGAGATCTGTAATATATAGGAAAACATTAAGAAAAGCTGTCCATCAACTTAATCTCAAGAGGAAATCTGTCAGCAATAGTGATGGGACGTTCTTGAACAATTCGTTCATTTTGAACGAATCTTTAATGTGACTCGGGAATAACGAGTCGTCTCATGGGAGTGATTCGTTCAGTCCCGCATGTGCATTTGCTCATCATCCTATAGTTTCTGTATTGGAATTATTGATTCATCTGTTTCGAACGACTAGAAGTTAGAACCGAAGACTCGAGAGATGAACTAATCAATTCTGTTTCCGGCTCAGGCTGCGTAGGTTAACATTACAGGGTCACATGATAAATGAACGACTCGAACCCGAAACCTTGTCAGATAAGAGGCGAGGTGATCGAATCATAGATTAAAGACGCAGGTAAACAATGAATTAATCTTTTCTGTTTCTTATAGTATTATAGTTTAGTCTGGTTTGTAGTGTGATCAGCGTGTGTGATGTGTTATTGAGGTAACAGGTAATATTTTTATTATATTTTGCTAAAATGAACGAGATGACTCGAAAAAAGATTTGTTCATTTTGCTGAACGAGACTCAAAAGTCTGAGTCGGTAAAATGATCCGAACTTCCCATCACTAGTCAGCAAGACATTGACCATCAGCACAAGTCATTCTACTAAAGAGTGGTTAATGATGAATAAAGGTAATGTTCTGAAGTTAAATTTTAACCCAATAAGAATGTTGTAGTTCATGTGAGGAAATGCACCAAAATACCAGAGCTGAAGCTGTTCTGTATGGAGGAATGGGCTGAACTCAGTCCTAGCTGGTGTGAAGGACTGGTCAACAATTACTGGAAAAATGTAGATGCAGTTGTTGCTGCATAAGAAGGTCTCACCACAAACAGAAAAAAACATTTATATACTTGCCATTGGTACATATGAAATATTGCATAATTTCCCTCAATAAATAACCAAGCAGGTGTGACATTTTTTGTTTATCTTTTTCTTACTTTCAGGAAAATGTGATCACATTTATGCAGAAGGACAGAACTTACAATATGGCTCACAAATTTTCATGACTATATTGCTAAAACAAAATGTAGTTCAGAGTGCTCAAACTGAGACATTGCTAGAGAAGTTCCCTTGAATCCTGAGGTTCTGTGATTGCCCTTAGCTAATCATCATTACCCACCACTAGATCCCATCACCTGAGGGAGAGCAACGTTACACCAGATGACAAGGTTATCGCTTCCCTGCTCCAACAAACGTCATCCATTTGCTCCTTTTTTATGCAAACTAATTCTTCACCTGAGGACATTTTCCCCATTTGGTGGCTGCACCAATGAAAGGAGGATTATCAGTTTCCAGCTTTCTACTCGAGGGCGGAAAGATTGTGAATAGCATTTGGACATCTGGCTCACCATTCATACACTCCCACATATACAATCCATCCAGAGGACAAAGGCTACCCTCCGATTACTGCCTCAGATGTTGCCTTCAGGTTTCCGTCACATCAAAAGTGCGAGTGGACAAGGCCGAGTGGATAATGCATGTCATTGTTAATTTATGATCAGTTCTACTGTGTAATGCAATAGCACACAGTCCCTAAAGTTCTGAACACCTCGAGCAAGCTTTTGATGTTCATTGCAGCACCTGCATTATAATAGGTAAGGCATGTTAATGTGTATGTACCTGCAGGTCACTGACACTCACTACAGTATTGAGTTCCTCAGGATTTGACACAATACAGTACCTGAATGAATGTCTCCCTTCATACCATGCCATCCTCGAGTATCATATATGGATGTTTTTTTTTCTTTGCAGAAAGCTTGCTGAATGAGAAATGCGTGGGCACGTTTGTGTGTATGCTCTTATAGGCTTTTCCCTCCTGGGAGAACCATAGAAAATTTCTGTGCACATCAATGGCTGCAGGCCCAGAGACAAGCTAGCCAACCTGTTCCACATATACCCAGCGCAACAACAGGATGCCCCAAGAGTATTCAACCCAATTACAAAAGCGTGGGATTATCTAATAAGTAGAAACTATATAGCAAAACCTGAGCCATGCAGACACGACAAAGCTATATGTTCTACCCCTCAACAGTCCCAAAGCAGATGAAAATGTGTACATCAGCCATTCCAAAATATTCTGATGGGCCACTATAGATACTTTGTAGATGTGGGTAATGTGGAATTGTTTGGGGTACAACAGGAAGTGAGCACAAGGTCATTCAAGCTGTATTTTATTTAAAAAATCTGCATTACAGGCCAAAAGTTTGGACACACCTTCTCATTTAATGTGGTATTTTTTTTTTTCATGACCATTTACATTGGCAGATTCTCACTAAAAGCGTAAAAACTATGAATGAACACGTGGAGTTATGTACTTAACAAAAAACGTGAAATAACTGAAAACACATTTTATATTCTAGTTTCTTCAAAATAGCCCTTTGCTCTGATTACTGCTTTGCACACTCTTGGCATTCTCTCGAAGAGCTTCAAGGGGTCATCACCTGAAATGGTTTTCCAACAGTCTTGAAGGAGTTCCCAGAGGTGTTTAGCATATGTTGGCCCCTTTGCCTTCACTCTGTGGTCCAGCTCACCCCAAACCATCTGAAAAACCACCAGCCCTACAAGACTGCATGGAGACCACTGACTGGGAGGCCCTGTACAAGCCACATGGAGAGGACATTAACAACCTGTATGTACTCAGACTGCGTCACAGAGTACATTAATTTCTGTGTGGATACCATTGTATCAGTGGAAACCATACGCTGCTTCCCTAACAACAAGCCATGGGTCACCAAAGACATCAAAGACCTTCTGAATGAAAAGAAGAAAGCATTCAGGTCTGGTGACAAGGAGGCAGCCAAGGAAGTACAGAGGCGCTTGTCTGTAAGGTTAAAGGAGGGGAAAGACAGATACAGGAAAAAGCTGGAACAAGATCTGCAACAAAAGAACAGCAGATATGAGTGGGGGGCATGAAGAACATCACCGGCCTCAAGACCAGCAGCCCCAGGGCTGATGGTGATGCGGAGAGGGCCAATCAGTTCAATCTGTTCTTTAATAGGTTTGACAGCAGGCCCCTTACAAGCCCCCCCAGCCCCAGTGCAGCCGCTGGGGCACTCAACGCTCCTGCTCCCTCTACCAGTGCCAGGCCACACTACAGCAGAACTTTGTCCTACCTCTCCTCCTCTCCCTCTCCAACCACCATCGTATCAACCAGAGCTTCAACCTCCTCTCCTCCTGCCACTGATGACTCTGACACCCATAAACCATCTATCACCATCACAGAGGACCAAGTGAAGAGAGAACTACGCAGACTCCATCCTGCCAAAGCACTAGGCCAAGACAGAATTGTGGTCCAGTCCAATTCTACTGCCACAGTGTGAAGTCTCTGGCTTGTGGTCCAGTCCAACTCCACTGCCACAGTGTGAAGTCTCTGGCTTGTGGTCCAGTCCAACTCCACTGCCACAGTGTGAAGTCTCTGACTTGTGGCCCAGTCCAATTCCACTGCCACAGTGTGAAGTCTCTGGCTTGTGGTCCAGTCCAATTCCACTGCCACAGTGTGAAGTCTCTGGCTTGTGGTCCAGTCCAATTCCACTGCCACAGTGTGAAGTCTCTGACTTGTGGCCCAGTCCAACTCCACTGCTACAGTGCAAAGCCTCTGGCGTGCAGCCCAGTCCAACTCCACTGCCACAGTGCAAAGTCTCTGGCTTGTGGCCCAGTCCAACCGCCACTGAGCTTCAGCTGAAATTTACAAAGTCCTCAGCTCATGACCTAGTCAAATCCCCTGCCACAGTGCAAAGCCCACAGCTGGCAGACCAGCCAAACTCCCCTGTCACAGTGTGAAGGCCAAGACTGGCAGACCAGTCAAACTCCCCTGCCAGTGCAAAGTCTCTGGCCATTGGCCC
>JBBIGC010000125.1:17947820-17961273 GCA_037576955.1 Lepidarchus adonis | reverse complement strand
AAAGAGCTTTCCGATGATATATATAACTCAATTTTGACCAAAATGTCACTTATGCCCTTTTGGCTCTCAGCCCTCGAAATAGTGACTTCAGTTCCCTTAAAAATGGATATTTAATATTGTTTTCCCACATATAAAGATGACACTGTCTCACAAAGCAGTATTTCCTGCATAGTCAGCTAACAGTAACACTATCTAACCCTGGAGTTTCAGTCGTACAATGGTGGATCTGTTTTTTGGCTTTTCATTAGAGGCTCGGACCTGGATTCTGAAGTTACTTTGCAACAATGTCAGTTATAAAATTTACTTGATTTGACTTGACTTTTTACCAAACTGCATTGCACTTGCAACATACCGCACATCACACATATTCTAGGCCAGATTAAGACTGGGATGATGGATCATAAATTGTATGTTGACCAATCACAGAAGGGCTTCTGTCTTAAGATACATATTACATATAATTTATTATTTCTTCTTTGAAAAATGAGCCATTCAGATCCTCATGTTTTACACGACTGACTGAAGAATAAGGAGACAAGGATCATCGAAGCTTGAGTATTTATAACTGAATATACATAAAACCACCATTGTGAAACAACAGAAGCATTTAGTATTGATGATAATCCCTAAAACTTCCATCTTTACCATAAACATTTTAAAAGGACCCACATTTTCACAGGCAGTTTAGACTGAAGAACCATAAGTAGATGAATAAGTGCAGGTGTGTGCAATTAACCACAACTTAGTTATAAAGAATGATCAAGCAGCAACCAAGCAACACACACGTGCCCACAAACCCACACACCCTCAGACTGGCGGGCCTGGACACCGCTGAAGGACCCCATGCTCTCTCTCCCCAGGAAGCCTCCAAACACGTCTCTGAAGGGGTCTCCCCCAACCTGTGTACTCTCCTCCACACGGACCTCACGCTTGGTCTCACCAGCCCGGGTCTTGCTGATCTCAGTGCGCTCGGTGCGCGTGTACGTGTGGCTGCTGCGTGTGAAGGTGCGTGTCAGCCGCTCTTGAGCCGAGACCATCTGAAACCAGTTGCCTGCAGAATGCAGGGGGGCCCAGAGAGAGGAAGGAGAGTGAAAACACCAGAGAGAGAAAGAAGGAGAGGGAAGAACAGAGGAAAAGGTTGTGAAACGGGGGAAATTAGGACAGCTAGAAAAAAATGTACAGGAAAGTTGAGATGGATCCAGGTTGTTTATGTGGTGTGTGTGTGTGTGTGTGTGTGTGTGTGTGTGTGTGTGTGTGTGTGTTAAGACAAGGTTCAAATACTTCTTCCAAATACCATCCTTACAACAATAGTATTTATATTCCAGAATTAACCACTATTCTAAGTAAATGTATTCATTTTAGATGAAGGTTTTTCATTTATAGCAAATTTACACATTTATACAAGGGCATTCCAGAGGTGCAGAGACAGATGTGCAATAACATTGTGTTGGATAAGGAGACAGATATGATCAAATACTAAATACATAGTTCATACTGAATAGGATTCAGCTAAACCGATTAGCTAGCCTGCTATCTCTGTTTATATGAACTTCTCACTTGCACGTATGAGTATGAGCTCAGTCTCCTTACCTGAATTGCATTCAGCAATGAAAACTAAAGCCTAACAAATGAACATGCATTTGTCTGTTTCTCTATGTTTAAAGGATGTTTGCTATTTTAATATCTTTACTGCTTCAGTCTTTCAAAGAACAGAAGTAACTTGTGGAATGTTAGAGTGGAGTGTGGCTGTGTTCAGCTACATTACATGAGTATGAGGTTTTTCAGTCTAATTATGTCATAGATATTATTAATTATTTGGCATTTTTTGGTCTGTTTTACACTAGCGCTAGATATTGTTATTGATTTCCTGAATCAATTAAATTCTGATTAACAAAGTCCTGATTTAATTCGATACTGATTCAATACGTGTGTGTGTGTGTGCATGTGTGTGCGTGGGTGTGTGACAGAGGGAGAGACAGAGCCAAGGATAACATCTAAAATAAGTTTCAGGTTTTATTAAAGTTCAACATGACTAACTTTTAAAAGGCCTACTTGGTAATAAAATAAAAACACAAAATGGTTTGACAACAATAACCACAAAAATGGTTATATCATTGCAAATAAACATTACTATCAAATATTATATTTAGGGCATGTTGAAATAAAATTTTGTGTTTTCATCTGTCACTGTCCTGTCTACAATCCCACAATTCCCAGCGTGTAATACAAACGCCTTCTCCACTGTGTTTTGACTGGACTCGGACTCCATGCTGAAAACATGTTAGCATGACGCCTTGATAAATGATTACGGAGGTTTGTGGTATTTTGACTGTATTTAAGTACAGTTTTGAATTCTTTGCAAATTACTTTCGTTTTCAATATTAATAGGAGAACTGATTTGTTTAACCCTGTTTTATTCTCAAGCATTCAGGTTACTCAGGTCAGCCTTATTACGAGTACATTATTACTACGAGTGTGTATGTGTCAAACAAAGCATCATTTCTTTGATATTTTACTAAAAGAAAAAAAAACTGAAAAAGAAAAGGAGATCTGCAGTGTGCTTTGTTTCTATCAAACTCTCTCATTCACACTGTCTATCACACTCACTGTCTCTCTCTCTCTCTCTCTCTCTCTTTCTCTCAGATCTAAAAGGAGCACTAATCAAGAGGGACAGGGTAGAAAATAGAGAACAGAATGTGTGACAGATGGAATGGGCAAGGCACAAAGAGGGAAAGTAATCTGGCCTCCAATGTTGTGTGTTTATCTCCATTAAGCATTTTTATAATACCAAAAGGACTCATTTAGAGTTAGACTCCCCCTCACCTGGGATTTTCAGATTAAGGTCACAGGTGCTGCCAACAGAGGCAATGGAGGGAGCCTGCCTCCTCCTGGTGATGCTCTCCTTCATCCTGCCCTCTCCCAGCACCTTCACTGTGAATGGACTCCCTGCAATGCAATGGAAACTTGTCAGAGTCCATCTCCAAAAATGAGAATCATGACCTAAGGGTAGACACACTACAAAGACCTTAGACAAGATGAGCTTTAAATGATGTCATGTTCTTATGTCATGTTAGGTAAACAGTCTTGCAAACCTTAGCCTCATCAGTTTCACATCAGTAGAGTTAAATTTTCTATTTTCATCTGTCACTGTTCTGTCTGCAATGCCACAATTCTAAGCATGTAATACACTAATATGTTAGACAACCACTGGGAATCTCTAAAGTGAATCCTTACTGCCTCTGAAGCTGATGTAAAAATAAAAGTCATTCATTGTCCAGACAGCATAAAACTATACATTCACCTTTAAGTGCTTGTAGGTTTTTTAAACATCAATTTTTCAAGATGAACATTCATGAAACAAGGAAGGCATGCTTACAGCAGATGAAGCAATGGTTACATTATTCATTTGGGCCTGAGTATCACTTTAATAAGTGCAGAACTTCAAAATGGCAAAGAATGCTTTACAGACTGATAAATTGAGTTGGGGCTGAGTGCTGTACCTGGCACATGTTGGTCTGCAAACTTAATGTTGATGATGTAAGTGCCAGGCTCTGTGGGGCAGTATGTCACTTTACATGTGCCATCCTCCACATCCTCACAGTTAATGTCCACTTTGCTTGGACCCTCAATGGAAAGGCCCAGACCACCATAACCTAGAAGAAGTAGGAGAAACATACAGAGCTTTGTAAATTGTCATTTAAGTTTGCTCTGAATTGCACTAGTTTCAATGCAGGTAATAAACCAACAAAGTAATCATCCAGAATTATCTCATGCTTTCACCAAGTAATGTATATTAACAAATTCTGCTCCACAATGTTACTGCAAGGTAAACTGTAAACTTGTAGGCTAAAAAAAATGAACTGCTAAATCATTCCGTAAAATAGCAACCTATGGAAAAAAAATCTACACATGCATAATGAATGAAGACTACCGTATTTCCCCAACGATAGGCAGCAGCTTATACATAAATTTTGCAAACCTTTGCAGCTTGTTTAAATGGGTCAGTCTATCTAATAACGTGAAAACACATTCGCTAAAAGTATTATTCAGTACAAAAAGATGACATCCGTAAATGATTAATTGAATTAAGATGTACTGTTTACTACAGCAACCTCTCGGCATGAAAGACTGCAGGACAGATTTCCTTCCATGTATTTACCCCTGTTAAAAAAAACTCTCCAGCCCCTTTGCCAAATTTAAACCCCACATCAATAGGGGCGAGATAATGAGGTTTGACTGTGCATAATACAAGCTCAGAAAAATCTCAATTTAACAGAAATACAATGAACAAACGTTTATTTTTTGCGAAAAGATGAGTTTTTAATTTTCATTGAACGACATGAGGGTGGGGGTACTGGAGTACAGTGCTGTCAATCATCCGTCTACATGTAAATTCTTCAGTATAAAATTAGCAACACTGAAAAGCTACATTATTATGCTTATCTTTCTTAAAATCCTTACAAATCAGATCTGTAAACACTGTTAATTGTGACCTGAATTTGCTGTCCCTGATGTCAGACACGCGTTTGTCTTGGATACTGCAGACGTTGCTATGCGAAAACAACAACCTGGAGCTTCAATTCTGCAGCATAGTTCTGTTATCAATTTTACTTTTTTGCTCAGCTACAGTATAATGTCATTAGCGGTATAGAGCTGCAATGGGACATGTCAAGTTAAATGCTTTTACTTCAGGTCGGTAAATTCTGATAACATGGGGCAGCTTATCTTAGACTTTAAAACATAAATTAGCATAAATGAAATTATAGAATAGGGCAGCATATAATGTGGGGCAGCCTATTGTTGGGGAGATACAGTATTGATTTTGGATGTGGACTTTTACCTGCACTCCTGGTGTCTACGATGAACTCTGCCACCTCAAATGTGTGTCCTTCCACCAGGCCTTTGCCAAGTACCTTCACTTTGCTGGCATCTCCGATCTCAGACTGGCCTACCATGATCTTGAAGGGGCTGTTAGTCACGTGTTTGCCATTTTTCTTCACACTTACCACATGCTCGCCAACCTCCTTAGGAGTGAAGGAGATTCCTGAGGGAAGAACACAGAGTTCATACTTAGCTATGTCAAAGAAGGGAGGCAAGGTGGTGCAGAAGGAAGCGCTGGTACCTCACAGCAAGAAGGTCCTGGGTTCAATCTATAGGTCAGTGTGTACAGGCCTGGAGGTTTCCCTCAGATGCTCCAAATTTCTTTCCATTCTCCAAAGGCTTGTGGTCTAACTTGACTAGTGGCTCTAATTTGCCTGTATATGTGTGTGAATTCTTGTCTATCTTGGTGTTGCCCTGTGATGGACTGGCCTCCTGTCTAGGGTGAACCTTGTTTTGTGCCCATTGTCAGTTTCCCTGTGACTGGATAAGTGGTTTGGATAAAGAATGAATGAATTCTTGAAAGAGGGGGTTGTCTGCATGGTGATTCATGGAAAGTCTTTTTGGGTAGACAGGTTAATTCATTTATAGACTACAGAGGAGTTGTCACTAAGACCTATTTCAAACACTATCTGTGTGACTACTACAGCTGGCATGCATTGGCTATTTACACAGTTGATGGCAGGCCTGGCGAGGTGCTCACCGATGTGACGGTTAGGCAGTCTCTTGAGCAGACACGGCTCCTCATTGCCAGATGGTGCTCTGATGCTAGCTGTGAGAGAGCTCAGGTCAGTCTCCGTGATCTTCAGGGACACGTCTGTTGCTGTGCCGACATTCAGCTGAGATGTTCTCATAGAGTCATCCCCTTAGATAGATAAATAGTAGAGGCATTATTTAAAAGCCATATTATTCATAACAATCAGTTTAATATGTCATTAGAGTTTAGCAGTCATACAGAAAAAATGCTCACATAATTGATATGGCCTAGTTTTTATAGTTTATAAGCAGAATGAGGCAGGACTAAGTGAAAACAGGGGAAAACAGGTGTTTCCTGTTCACATGAGGCCCATCACACTAATAACAACACGGCTTCAACATTCATGCTGCACTGTGCGGATGTGGTAAACTTCCCCCAAAATGATAGCTTTTAAACCATACACACACACACACACACACACACACACACACACACACCTCTACGATTATTCCTAGGCCTCACAGAGAAACATTACATTGCTCTTGTGGGTCTGGGTCTCCTTTCCTTTTCTTTTCACATACACACACACAGACACACAAACACACAGACACACACACACATACACACACGCACACACCTGTAATCTTGGCTGTGAAGGGGCTGCCAGGGATGTGCTTGTTGTCGAACTTGACAATGATGTTGTAGTCCCCTGGTGCAGTGGGTAAATAGGACACAGTGCAAGTGCCATCTTTATTGTCTTTACAGCTAATCTCTGCTTTAGATGGTCCTTCCACTGCCAGAGACAGACCACCTAATATAAAAAAAACACAGCACCATGCTAATGATTAGAGAAATAATTAATAATTCATTAACTCTAAACAACCCTCAGAGAAGAAAGTTGTGCTGTCATAACTTGAATAGACCCATCTTTAGTAAAAATGATATGTGTACCTTCTCCTGCATCCTTAGTGACGATAGTGAAGACTGCAGGCTTGTTGACCATGCCATGACTCAGCCCAGGCCCATAGGCAGTCACATGACCACTGTTCATGGCGTCAACATAGAACTGCAGTGGACTTCCTGTAAAAGGAAATTATCAGATGAAACATGGAAATTAATTCCAATTCTACTGTATCAAACAAAATAAATACAAACATCAATAACAAGGCTTAACAAACTGTTAGCACCTGGTATGTGGTTGCCATCATATTTAATGTCCATCTCATGCAGGCCTTTCTCAGTGGGGGCATACTTCACTGTCACTGTCCCATCCTTATTGTCAGTGATGTGAGGCCGGGCAGTCTTACCAGAAGGCATTCGCACTTCACCTGAGGAACACAGTGTTACAGTTAATCCTCTGGGGGAAAAGAAAACTGTTTAACAAAGGTCATACTTTACTGTGATTATTAGGCATTACTGGGTAATGAGGAATATTGTGAAGTAGAACTGCCACGATATCAGACCTCCTCTACATGATTATTTTGGCCAAAAGAATAAATACATATGTACATGTTTGCAAAATACAAATATATGCTTTAGCAAAGCAGGGAATAACTGCTAACAATAACTGTGAGGGTTGATGGCCACTGAAAATATGAAATTTTAACAAAACAATTCAGATGTTATTGTAATTTATTACACATATTTACTGTTTCAGCGGAAGCAAACTAACTAGAGATGCACTGAAAACTCGGCCACTGAAAATCTTCAGCTGAAAATGTTCATTTTTAGTTTTTGACTGAAATCGAAACAGGATGTTGTGATGACCCAAGCAAAAACGTGACCAGCATGCATTGGCATGTGGGAATATTACAAAATGCCACACAAAGACCCACAGATAGCTGTTTGATGATGAAACTGAACATCCTGATTGCAATGCTGATTATGAGATGAATATGGCACAGAAGAGGGAAGTTCACACCCAATCCATTTGTGGTGGACATTTGAAAAGGCAAGAGAGTGTTCCAGTGATTGTGTCAAGACTAAACGTGGAATTCATTGCCTTAAATGACTGAACACAATGAGCTCTGTTATGCCATTCCTAGTAGATTTCTCAGATGTGTGTTTACCTGCATTGAATGATGCTGTTGCAACTCACATTATAGCTGCAGATATTTCAGCCATCATCAAATTGTTGGAATGCCAGCATCCAGATTCAGTGCTAATTAAATATTTTGATAGTTTTGCAACTGACCTTTTCCTTAAAGCATGAATATAAATTCATGCAATTGCAATGCCTTGACATTAGTGAGGTATGTACACACAGTCTCAGCCATAACAGCAATGGTACAAAAAATTGCACAATAATTTATTTTGGCCAATTTGTTTCAGTTTTCAGTGCTGCAGCTGCTGACTCTCTGATGCAAGTAGATGCAGCATTAAAGAGCATTACCAGCACTGTTGGAGTGTGAACCAGATTGTAATGGAATTACAATGTAATTGTAATGCAGGATTATTATGAAAATAAATATCGATATATATATATATTTTTAATCTCAAGGTTACTCTCAGTACTGATATATTGCAACACCCCTATAATTCTTCTTCACACAGTCATTAACTGTTGATAACTTCTAAGTTTGTTCAGTGTAGTTCTGCTCATCTCAAACCTGTGATTTCTCCTTTCTGCACTGTAAATGGGATGACCAGGTTGAAGGGGCGCAGCATAGGCTCCATGCCATTGACGGCTGTGACTGGCTCCTCTGTGGCCTGAATAAGGAAAAGATTGAAGTAAACCACTGGCTAGTGTTAAAGGGGACAGGCATTGTAAACACAGCCAAATGAGCGGCACTGACTCTGGCACATTGATCAGACAGGCTGCACAGGCCACATTAGAGCAGTAAAGCTGCAAAAGAAAGCACTACATGAACATACCAACAAGCAAGCCATGCATAAAGAGGGAGCAAAATGGCAACAACAAAAATGTAAGACAGGAAATACTGTGCTCAGGTCAAAATCTCTACCGAGCAGCTGGCCAAGCAGCTGCAATGGCGTTGCTTCCAGGAAGCTATCAGCAGCATAGCCCTTAACAAATTATTTGTGCGCAAAAAACTAATGGATAAGATGAGGGGTTAAAATAGAGAAATGAATGAGTTTGGAGAAAGCAGAAGAGAAGGAGAGGAGAGGGCTGAGATGTGTACCCAGTGAGGGGAGTAGCCCTGGTAGGGGGTGTAGGGCTGCTGTAACTGCACTTTATCACATGGCTCCTCTATTATAGGAATGGTATCAGACGCCTGGGAATGGAGGGAGTCATACCATTACTTAATCACACACACACACACACACACACACACACATGCAACTACACCTTGTATCAAATTGTATTTGCCCATTTGTGATCAAAAGTAGACATTATTGTAGCATGCATTTTATGTGCCATTAATGTCTCGAGGATCATAGTACAAAACAAAATTCTATGTTTCCAATATTACAATAAAATGCTAACAATATTTTCACTCCATCTGCTTTTACTATACACTCTAACAGTTATACTGACTTTAAATCTTGTTTGTTTTTTTTACCCGTATTCTTTTTGTTTACTATTAGTTAATCTTATTTAATTCTACTGCTTTTATATTGAGTTTGAGTTTGTGAATTTCCCTCTGGGATGAATAAAGTATCTATCTAATCTAATCTGATTCATTTCAGTGTACAACATGATTAATTGAATGTAAAATGTTTGCATACTCTGATATTCTAATAGTGTAGTCCACATTTTTGTTCTATTCCAGGCGCCAACACTTTTAAACCTAGTAATCGGCTCAGTGCACAGAGTGCAATATATCGGAGCAACTTATTAGTACAATATGTATATCTAGTGATGGGCGATATGGCAAAAATATCATATCACAATATATCGAGAAATTTCCCTAATATGTTATATGGTCACTTTTCTGTCATTTGTTGAGATTATGTATTTTTAAGAAATTTATATAGAGAGAGTAAAGAGTATAATGAATACACCACAGTATAGTCTCACCACAGTACATTAAGTTCACTTAAGCAAGACTAATAATGTTCCCTTTGAAATGTAAGTTCAATGGTGATTCTAAGAACTGACAATATCACGATATGCTCAGAAATTTATATTGTGGTCACAATTTATCACAAAAAACATAAATATCATCATATTGCCCAGCTTTATGTATAATAACTGGCTTTGGCAGGACACATGTGGTGTTATATTATTCGCCTTTGATATGTTAACGACATTAGAAAGTGACAAACATTAGCAACACAAACTCCCTCAACCAACGCCTTAGGAACTCACATAGGAACAACCCAGGTGATGTGCCCAAGTAACTAAAACTTTTTGACAAACATGAAAAGAATTAAATTGTCTTCTGCTTTGACACATATGCTCACAGAGTTATTAGTTACAAACTGTTCCTGTAATATTTAATGTCTGCAATTTTGTGTTGTAATTATATTTGTATCTAAGTGTGTGTGTTTTTTATACTGTTTCATTTTTTTATGTTGGGGTAATTGTGAGTAATTAAGTGGATGCGCTGCTTCTCATCTTGACCAGGTCCTCCTTGCAAAAGAGTTTTTCTAATCTCAGTGGAGTTTTTTCCTTGGGTAAATAAAGATTAAATTAAAAAAAAATATCCACATGCAAATCAGGGAACTGGCCTTCAGGCATCAGAAATATTTGTGAAAGTGTAAATAGATTCAGCCATCTAAAAAAATTCTTGTGTTTGCGATGTGAAAAATATGACAGTATACCAAAAGAAATGCATCCTATACCTATAATCAAACACGTTTCTCAGTGTTGATTTGTGTTACATTCAGTCTAAACCATTACATTTGCTTATTTCAAAACCATACATCATTATCACATGAACAACATCAATATATTTACTGCCCAAAGATTAATATATTTTATTCATGTGGGAATAATGTTTTAAAAAAGTAAATCTAATGCATTACTATCCCAATGAATAACATCAACATGCAAATCCCCAAGCACTCAGTCCACTAGCTCTAACAAAGTCCCAGTAAAATAAAGTGCTCACCACCACATGGAAGGGGCTGTTGGGGATGTGCTCTCCACCGAAGCGGATGGTAATGACATATTTCCCCGGCTCTGGGGCAGTGTAGTAGATATCAAAAGTTCCATCTGAGTTCTCCACCACATCCACATCTAGTTCAGCTCCATCAGGTGTGGATACTTTGCAAGTGACCTTTCCCTTCCCAGCAGCCTTTGCATCCACAGTGATGACAGTCTCCTCGCCAATCTGAATAGTGGGTCCAATTCCTGAACCTAGTGCAAATTTAAAAACAACACATTGCAGCTGTGATATTTCTCAAGACATTAAAGGGTTCATATCATGTTTGTCTAATTAAAATGCTTGAAGTATGTAAGGACAAACTTTACGTGATTTTTGTGGGGTTACATGTAGCTCCTTTAATTATCCTACAACAATTCTTACAGTGTTTTGAATTGCACTCCCACACCTGTTTTACAGCTTCATTTGCTCCAGCTCATCTTGAACAGGTCTTTGTCTTGAACAATAACCCAAAGGACTTAAACTTGAAATAATCTTTTGCAAATACCATTTGCACAATGCACTAAACACTAAATATTTTTTAAATATCTTCCTTCTTTTGAATCTTCTTTTTTGTATATTTACTTGTAGATGAGTATTTAAGTGCACCTCTTTGTACATTTGTACATATTTGATATATTGATACATTACACTTTTCTTTACAAATGAACCAAGGTGAGGGGCTGTGTGAAACTGCATTTCACTGTGACCTGTGTATACTGTTGTATTGACAATAAAGCTCTCTTGAATCTTGAATTTAGCCCTGCCCCTTCACAAGAAAGTTCTAAGATGCTCTGTGATTGGTTAGAGGTTCATTGGCATCCCTCTGCAATGTCAGTACAGGGGGTCCTCGGCTTACGACGGGGTTTTGTTCCTCAATGTGCGTTGTAAGTCCATTTTTGACATAGGTCGAAACCCCTTACCTACACGTCTACTGTGTTTTACACTGGGGCCATTCCTCTGTCACTCCACTGTATTGCTTTTTTTTTAGCATTTTATTAAAGTTACTTTCACTTTAATTTTTCACACCATAAAAAAATTAATTACATTTATAATTAATTAAAAACAGGGTTTGGGGCAGCATTTCAACCACGAATTTCCATAAGTCAATTACGTCATAAGTGGAGGATGCCCTGTATTGCTCAGACCAATACGACAATAACAATGCACAGACGATATATTGTTCAGCCCAATTTAAACCTACATAAAATAAATAAATGAAAAATAAAAAATGCTTTGTACTTACCCAATCCATGTCCTCCAATGGAAACTGCAAGATAACAAAAAACATAAAATGACATTACTATAAAACATCCACAAAGCATCACATGCTCTAACATAAGAACACATGATATCAGCTATATCACAAAGGTCCAGTGACCTTAACACATGCTAACCTGTGACCAGGCACTTGCTGGCATCTCCAGTGGGCAGAGCATGGATCCGGTAGGGAGAGTATGGAATCTCGTCTCCACCATATTTGATGGTAATGGTGTAACGGCCTGTCATGTCGGGTACATAGGATACTGTGTATGTTCCATCTCTGTTATCTCTGATGTTTGCTTTCTTCGGCTTTCCCTCTGGATCCTATGAAGAAAACGCAGACTTACTGTAGAAGAAAATGGCAATTTGTGTGTGTCTGTGTTACTTTATAGATCATACCCAGAATCATTCAAATTGTTATTACACAATATTGTGCAAAAGTCATCACCCTTTCATTTATTTGATATTCAGTCAGAACGGTCATCAAGTACACATTATACATTTTTCAGTGTCAGAAAAAAAGCAGAAACAGAAAATTACACCAAAACCACAAACAATATCCAGGCTCCCAGTACTTTTGTGCCCCTTACTGCAACTTTTGCTTCTATTAATCTTATAACTACCCAGTTACAACTCCCAACAAGAGCTGCACCCAAAAACACACCTCATCTGCCTCATATTTATGTTTAATGTGCATTGAGAATGGCTAAAGAAGAGATTTTTGAGGAACTTTTTTAAAAACATAGACAGAAATACAGGGTCTCTGACCTTTGCACAGTACTGTGTCTCTTGGATATTCTAATAATGTCAGTTCTGTACTTTATATTTTGGGCAAAAACATGAATCTTGTCTAGTTCAACCTGAGACGCACTTAAATTCCTGTACAAAAATGTTAATCAAACCTTTGATGTCAGTTAGTTATGTAGTGAAAAGCTACACTGAATAATTAGCCCAAACTTAATGGAGTGTCAGTCCACGGAGACCATTAAAAAGGAACATTCAAGGCTTCTAACTCATCTCTACATTGATATATGATCACACATGGCAGGCAGTCCACATCCATAAACACCATTGTCCTTGCAATGACAATGCTCTTTTTCTGGATGTGCATTGGGGCAGAGCATTCTAGTTCATTTTTAAATTTAGGTTGCAATTCTCATTATGCATAAAAGGTAGCAGAGCTAATAACCCTTCTATACTCCCAGCATCCCTCAGACTCAAGCCCCCTTGTGCAATTACCTAACTGAACTAAAATCTAAAAGAACGAGTGTTGTAAGCTAAATTTATGAATTTACATATGGGGGGGGGGGCAAGAAAGAAAGAGAACGAGAGAGAGAAGGAGAAAGAGACAGAGTGAAAGAGAAAGAAACAGAAAGAGAGAAAGAGAAAGAAAAAGAGAGGGAGAGAGAAAAAAGAGACAGAGAGAGAGAGAAAGAGAGAAAGAAAAAGAAGAAGAGAAAGAGAGAATGAAAGTGAAAGAGAATGAGTGTGAGAGAGAGAGAGAGAGAGAGAGAGAGAGAGAAAGAGAGAGAGAGAGAGAGAGAGAGAGAGAGAAAGAGAGAGAAAG
>JBBIGC010000125.1:17913063-17928719 GCA_037576955.1 Lepidarchus adonis | reverse complement strand
GAACCAAACTAAACTAAACTCTAAATATACAGAGATTGTTAAGATTGTTGTTAATAAAGTGCAAATGTGAATGTGAAAGAGGGAGGCATTTACTCACCTGAGGCTCTGTTTCGCCCTTTTCTGAGTGTTTTATAATAAGTACTTTCACTTTCACACCATTAAAAGAACAACATAAACACCATTTAACCTCATCTCAAAAGCATAGTTTCCCTGGTCCACAGCTCAGTGCTGGTGGGTTCTATATCCTCAAGCCAAAGCTTTTCATTGACCAACGTGATTGTAGGCTCATGAGAGAGTAATACTGCTTGAGAGAGTAATACTCTTCTAGGAAAATTACGCACACCCAAACACCAGTGTTAAAGCTCCACCTTAAAGCAGCTGAACTTTCCATCATCCTGAAACCTTCACTTTAATTTTAGGGGTTAATAAATACTCTACTCAGACTTTCTACCTTTTTACACTTTGTACACAATCATAGCTCATTTAGACTATTGAGGGGCTATAGTGCAGTAAACACTCGACACCAGTTTAATACAAATATAACATGTGGTTTGGGTGTGTGACATGAACAAATAATGATTATCATATATTTGAAACAGTTTTTCCAGTATGAAAATGTGACACTCCTTAATTAGTCAGAAAAACAGAACAAATATTGCTGGACTGAGAAGAGGAAGGGGCTACCTCCCGCAGTGACAGGCCCAGAGTGTCTGTAAGAAGGTCCAGTCCATCCAGCAGGAGAATGCAAGGACCTAGTTGAGCTGCAGCAGTGAAGGCCTGTACCTCTGCAAGCAGAGGCCTAGGTTCAACCCAGTTCTCCAAACCTTCAGCCCACCCGGGCAGGTCACCTGCACACACCAAATACATTTCCTTTCAGACTGTTACTTCTGTGTCAATGTGTCAAGTTTCCCCGTTTGAAAATAAAATAACTGTTACAAGCCCTAAAAGTGAGAAATAATTTGCCTTTGGTCCAGAGACGTACAGAAACAGGGTAAAATAAGAGTTCTGGCTTGAGGAAATAAATAAGCATAAGCTAGTTTTTATGCTGCTTACCATAGAACACTTTTCGAAGTTCAGAAGTACATTGCCTCAGCATTGACCTGATACCACAGAAGTATGGAATGACAGGAACCCTGGGATTTCGCTTCTGGAAGTTCTGAAGCCACCAAGCAGCCAGAGATGACTTTCCACAACCCCTCTCTCCACTGAGTAACAGAATAGACTTTTCTGGTTCTGTTCTGTCCAAGTCACTAAGTTAAAAGAGAATTACACTTATTTTGCCAAATGTCTTCATAATCCGTTAAAGTAAATGGCAAACAAAGTCATTTAGGGTGTTTCTCTAAAGAAACTCAAGAAACCAAGTCAAAATTGTTCACAGGTATAGAGGTAATAGAAGCCTGGCATCTGAAGAATGTAAATTCTCCTTTACAGAAGGTTATTTTTTAAAAATGGTTGTGAATATACTTCATTGTTTTTTGATAGCTGTGAAGGTTTTGGCCTTTGAATTGAATTTCCTAAAAGCCATGAAGAGCTGAGATAAACATTGTAAGTAGTGTTGCACACCCATCCTAACAAATAATATAATAAAAAATAAAATAAATAATCAGATTTATCATTATCTTTACATAAAAACTCATGTTTGGGTTAAATTAGAATTATTGTTGTCCTTGGTTCATCACAACTGTAAAGAAATTTTCTCTGTAATAAACGATCTCATATGACTGGTACTTAACTATTGAGTTGGGCAGAACTTTTGTAATGCAACATTGGTAGAATTCCCATTAAAGTTTTATGTCTGAGTTGCAAGTTGAGCTTTATAACTGATACACCATTTAAAAACACCAGCTGACCTTTAAATCACATCAACTTTCATAATGAACCGAACAACAGAAATAATCAAAAATTATTCCAGAATTAATAACATCTTTGCTTTTCCTATAAAGACATCATTTCAGAGTTATAACGTTATCTCACCTCATTAACTGAACTCCTGAGTCTTCTGAACAAGGTTTGATCTTTGTCTGTGAGTTACAGTTCAGTATTTCCAGAACTTCTGCTGTTTGTGTTGAGGGGACAAACACATGACACAGTGCTTGAATATAGTTTTCATGGTACCAAACTTCAACCAAATCCTGATAACATGCAGAAAAGAAATTAAGTAATTCATGTAAAACCACTGCCTTATCTAAACAGCACTTTATATGTGCACCAAAAAATCAATATTTTCTCACATGCAAAACAGTGTCGGTCACGTTATTTTTAAAAATCCAACAAAAAAGTAAGGACCCGAGACAGAGCGCTGTTCTGGAACTTGGTGAAACTGATCAATGATCCCATTTCAATCCTTTCTTACCAAAACTTCAAGTTCCTGCAGGTTTCTGAAGAATCTGTCTCAAAGCACATTAATAGCATTAGCACTTCATAAGAATGTTAGCATTTCAAGTGAAATATCTTTCTATTTAAAGGCTTTGGCTCACACACAGTACCCAGAAGCAACCAGAAAGCATCTTGGGTATTTACACTTAGCCCTGCATCAGGTGTGTCCTACAACAAATATCTAGGTGTTCTTTAAGACTTATATTAAAATATGGACAAAATCTCAATAATCTAGTCAAAGGGCCTAAGTTTCTGTCAAGATTTTAAACATCATGTGATCTTATACTGTATGTAAGATGGCTGAGCTGATCATTACTTTCTAACCCAGCTTAGCAACAATAAAGGGTGAACCAGTAAATGAAACTCAAAGCACCATCATGGTTAGCATAACAAAAGCATGAACATTCACACAAATGAAAGTTCAGTATTAAGATAAGAACATAATAATAAGATAAGATAAGAAGATAAAATAAAAATAAACTCCATGTCATTACAGAAAATTTCCAAATGTACATTTCTGTAGAATTCAATCAATGAGACTCATTTAGATGGTCTGATGTAAAATCGTGTGTTGTATAAAAGCCTAACTCCAGTTTATTTATACAGGGGATCTTCAGAATATCAAAAGTTTTGGTTACGTCGTTGCCCCCCACCCGCATCCCTTAAAAAATGTTACAGTGTAAAATTGAAAGTGAAAGTAGGTAAACTAAAACGCTCAGAAAAAGGCATAACAGAGACCCAGGTGTGTGAATGTCTCCCTCTGGTGGACTGTATTACACACGATGGTGCTTATTTAAACGAGTTTCGACTTACGTCGCATTTTGAGGAAGCCCGACGTAAGTTGAGGGCCCTCTTTAGTGGTAATGATTAAAATCCGGCATCACAACATCTACAATGTAAATGCAGCCCATTTATTTACTGTCTGATATCCCAGTGAAGCTATATGTGAAGGTTTTGTTTAATGCTGTGTTGATGAATGGAGCAGTAGTGTCCTAGTGGTTAGTAACTTGCCCCTGAGATCAAAATGTCGCACCCAGACACCACTGAATTACTCTTGAGCAAAATACTATCCTACACTGCTCAAATAATCACTTTCATAATAAAACTGTGGTACAGCTGAAAATTTCTTTATTTTCAGTGCTATTTGTCTGCAATTTAGTCATTTTAAATACATTACATCTCCTTAAAACATTTGCTATGGCAGTCTCAATCCTTTAATTTCGTAAAATAGCATGTTTCTCTGGAATTTTTAATCAAACCACATTGAATTTGTTTACATCTTCAAAATTCAATCATGCAGAAATGTTACGCTTTAATTGGCAACTGATTAGGTGATCTCCTATAAGAACGCAGGTGATTATGAATCAGAGTGACAATTCTTTAATTCTACCACTCAGACCTGACAGGGAGACAGGTGTTTATGATCCAGCTCTTTAGCTGCTACAGTCGTTGACTAGACAACACCCTTTGACACAGTGTGCCTTCATCGTCATCAACATTATCATCATCTCTCTGAGGAGTGTAGTCTTTAAAGTAGAAGACATGATGCATGGGTTTGCTCATAAAGACCGCTTGGATGATCTCCAGCTTAACCAAGCTGCATGCTATAGATTTTCCTCAGGTACAAAACAGCCATACTCTTGCCCAAGAAGACAGAGGGTGTAAATGAGTGGAGCATGCTTGGTGTGGCTGGCTGTCATCATCGTCATTATTTTGTGTTTGTTGGAAGTCTATAGGACTGAAGCAGGTGCCTCTGGCCTGACAAAGTGAATTCAGATGGGAAAAACATGTGCCCTCAGGTAAGCCAACTCTGGCTGGAGGTCCCCAGGGACATAACAGAGATATGGCTGCAGTGGAGATGCCAAATGCAAGGCAGAATAACATCTTGACATCATGAATTTACCAGCCAGGAGATCCTCTCTTTTCATCCCTTTACATTCAAGCTCCCTGCGGATATGCAGGAAAAGATGTATGAAATAATTTACACATTAGGAAAAGTATCATTTGATAGCTTGAGTAGTCCAGATACTGAAAATAAGCCAACAATTATCCTAAACGTGAAGAAAATAAACATTAGAGTGTTTATAAATTCAGCCAACCTGTGAATGTCCTCAAAGGAGGTTCATTGCCCCATCTGGTTGTTAGGGTAAACGCAGGCATGTAGCGACCCAGGTCGAGATTTAAGGAGAAATAAAACTGACTTAAGTTCAGCTCTTTAATTGGGCGCCACCAATGCACAGAAATCAAAACTGACCCCAGATCAGCGGAGAAACGACGGAAAGAAACTAGCCCGTCAATGGTTGACGCCCCATTGAGCCAATCGAGGGCAGCCACGATTTGGCCGTGCGAAATCGGACATGTAAAGCAGCGATTGGTCGCAGACGGCTGCGGACCGTTCTGTGATTGGTGGCATGTTGTGCGTGGGGAGCTGTGATTGGTCGACCTCAGCTACCCTCCTCTTCCAAACCGAGACGTTGATAAAGCAGTCTTCTCCGTTTTTGCCTTCGCAATTCATGAGCTTACCGGGCAGAAGTGCATGTAACGTTGGTCGGAGGCGTCCTGGTCCATAGTGTAGTCTTTAACGAAATTAGATCGCAGGATGAAGCGATTATGGGTGTTGGGGCTCGTCTGTGCCCTTCTTGTGTTCAGTAAGTATGAATTGACTCTTGTGTGCGTTTAGGAAGTATTGCCTTTAACGCCTTGAACTTGACTTAGCTCAGTGCGGCTCAGGGATAGCTTACATCTCGTCGAAGTTGTTTTATACTTAATATTTTAAAATGTATATGGCATCTTAATGATTAAATCCTCTCCCTGTTTAGAAATGAACGGATTTAGAGCATATTTAGTGCAGACTGAGGAAATGTATGAGGAGATATGCCTCATGTGCTTCTGGAAGTTTCCTCAGAAAAGCTAGCTAGCTAGCACGAGGCACCAAAAACAAAAACTATTTTAAGCAGGCATATAAAAATATGAACTAATGTCACCATAAACGTTAAGCTGTCGATAGAAAAGGTTGGTAATCTAACCAAAAACTTCAAATCTACTTTGTCTGTTAGCAACCGTTATGTAGCCTGCCAGCTAGCTTACTTTGTCAGATGAAGCTAACTTACCTAAGCTCACATCTAAGCTAGCACTCCCATTATAAGTGCAGATGAATATCTAAGTCAATCTAGTCCTTTTTAGCTCCTTCACCACCTTGGATACATCTTCCTGGATATTTCCATTAGGGTATAAATGCAGAACTGAAATGTCAAATCCCTGAGGTCCTGCCATGACTTTGCAGCCATAATTTCACTGACTTGTGCTTGGACATTTGTGAACTCTTCTCACACTTGCATGTTTGTTCTGCTGCATGAAACCTTGAATCATTTAATGCAACCTATCTGGTGCTTTAGGTATTTGCCCCAGTCCTGCTCTTGCTGGGTGCAGCACCTTCAACCTTCACACTGGCTTGTGATCTTGAAACTGTTTAACTTTGGTTTCCTGATCTATTCACAGCATCTGTTAAGGCAGATGAAGATGTTGATGTTGATGGCACAGTTGAGGAAGACCTGGGCAAGAGCAGAGATGGATCCCGGACAGACGATGAAGTTGTTCAGAGGTTTGTAGTTTTTCCAAATAAAAGCTACAGGGCTCTTTTTTTTATATAAGGAACTGCATTATGTTGGGACCTCTAACCATTTATAGCCTCTTGGCTAAATTTTAAATGCTTTGCTGTGTCAAATTATTTCATTTAGTCATTACACTATCTTGCTTTAGTATTTGAGTGTAGATTAATCACTGAAGATATAAATCATTCTTGTGAAAGTTGGCTCATGTGAGACGCACACTAAAGTGAGTGGTGAATTTGTTGTATGCTTTTAACCCATCTGTGACACCTGTGAAGATCCAGTGAGTGCCCTGCCCACTCACTCACCCGTCCCACCCCACATTTTCCCTACACTGGTCCCGGTTAAACCATCTGTGGCTGCTCAACATTAATGTGTTTACAATAATGCTGCACAAGGTTGTCTAGATGCTTGTTTTTTGCATGCTCTGTGATTTAATTATGTGCTTTTTAGGGAGGAAGAGGCCATTCAGCTTGACGGACTAAATGCAGCACAAATTAAAGAAATTCGGGAAAAGTCTGAAAAACATGCCTTCCAAGCAGAAGTGAACAGAATGATGAAGTTGATCATCAACTCTCTGTACAAGAACAAGGAGGTGAGGCAATGCTACATCAGGGCTATGTACTTGTCTTTAATGCTGAGCCAGGTTTAATGTTTAGACTTAACACACAATTAAAATTTGTATCTGTTTATCTTGGCTGTCATTACTTAATCTCCACACTTTTCTCCAACAGATCTTTTTAAGAGAACTTATCTCTAATGCTTCTGATGCCCTGGATAAGATCCGTTTGCTGTCTCTGACCAACGAAGATGCACTTTCTGCAAACGAAGAGTTGACCGTTAAGATCAAGGTTTGTGACCCTTGTTCAAAATGCAGGTTTGATAACCGTTCTAGACTGCCACAGAGTTGAGAACTGAAACCTAAAAATAAGAGACTAATCTGATGGTACATTTGCATTGCAAAAGGGTTCAAACATTTGCGGACAAGGTCTGAATTTATTTCTTTAATTAACCAATGTAAAATTTTGTCAAGTGAAATGCTGTTTCACTGGGCCTTGGAAATTATTTTTTTGTCCAGAATGCAAAGGGCTGCATGGCAAGTGTTGCAAATGCAACTCTAAGATGAGAGGAAGTAATAATTTGCCTGCTGCACACATCAGTTGCTGCTGACACAAAATTATCTACAAGTTATTCTAAGATGCAAGGGACTGAACTGTGCTTTACCCTCTCCTCCAGGCCGACAAGGAGAAGAATATGCTTCATGTCACTGACACTGGCATTGGCATGACCAAAGAGGAATTGGTAAAAAATCTGGGAACCATTGCCAAGTCCGGTACCAGCGAGTTTCTTAATAAGATGACCGAGATGCAGACCGAGGGCCAGTCCACCTCTGAGCTGATTGGCCAATTTGGTGTTGGCTTCTACTCTGCTTTCCTGGTTGCTGACCGGGTCATTGTCACATCCAAGCATAATAATGGCACACAGCACATTTGGGAGTCTGACTCAAATGAGTTTTCTGTTATCGAGGACCCTCGTGGTGACACTCTGGGCAGAGGAACTACCATCACGTAAGTTGAGTTACACTTGGAAATAACCACAATGGGGAGAAGCTAGTAAAGCAGATTATAACTGAATTTAAACTAAACCGGTTACTTCCATGTGCTTTTTTTGGTAGTTTGGTCTTGAAAGAAGAAGCATCTGACTATCTGGAGTTGGAGACAATTAAGAACCTTGTGAGGAAGTACTCACAGTTCATCAACTTCCCCATTTATGTGTGGAGCAGCAAGGTCAGAAATGGTGTTTGCTGAGAAATATGGTGTCGAATCTTAATGTTCCATGAGCTCACAGCTTCTCTCCTTGATCAGACTGAAACTGTTGAGGAGCCCATTGATGATGATGAGGTGGAGTCCGAGGCAGAAAAGGAGACTACTGAGGATGAGGCAGAAGTGGAGGAAGAGGAAGAAGAGAAGGACAAACCAAAGACCAAGAAGGTATGAAGTGCATCATGGGTGGAGGTTGATCTAAATGCTAGTAGTTGTACTCTTGTATTTATATACTAACTGTCTTTAGGTTGAAAAAACTGTGTGGGACTGGGAGCTGATGAATGACATCAAGCCCATCTGGCAGAGACATGCTAAAGAGGTGGAGGAAGATGAGTACAAAGCATTCTACAAGACGTTTTCTAGGGTAAGTGTCCTATCAGAGCCCAGGATCATAAACATGGCACATGAATTTATTATTTTAAATGTTGATCTGATCTATAAAAATCATGTAGGACACTGAAGAACCTCTGGGTCATATCCACTTCACTGCTGAGGGTGAGGTCACCTTCAAGTCCATCCTCTTCATCCCTGCCTCAGCTCCCAGAGGCCTGTTTGATGAGTATGGTTCGAAGAAGAACGATTTCATCAAGGTACAGCATACTGTTTTGACTTTCTCTGTGATGGTGATGAACAAAATCCCCCTTTATAAATATCCTTAACTTTCTGTTTTACAGCTGTTTGTACGTAGAGTCTTCATCACTGATGACTTCCATGATATGATGCCCAAATATCTAAACTTCATCAAGGGTGTGGTGAGTGCTCGAGCCTGGCCCTGTACATGAGTTCTAAGCTACTTAAACGTGTTTAGGCCCTTTTATGTTGAGCTAAATATGGCCTCTTCTCTCAGGTGGACTCCGATGACCTCCCCCTGAACGTGTCCCGAGAGACGTTACAGCAACACAAGCTGCTGAAGGTGAGGTCTGACTCGGGCATGTACAGCATCCCCCCCATTTGAACTGCTGTGCTAAAGCATCCATGTTGCTCTTGTTCAGGTCATCCGCAAGAAGTTGGTCCGTAAGACGCTGGACATGATCAAGAAGATTGCAGAGGAGCAGTATAACGACAAGTTCTGGAAGGAGTTCGGCACCAACATCAAACTGGGAGTGATTGAGGACCACTCCAACAGGACCCGACTGGCCAAGCTGCTGCGCTTCCAGACTTCCCACAGTGACACTACAATGTCTAGCTTAGAGCAATATGTGGAGAGGATGAAGGAGAAGCAAGACAAGATCTACTTTATGGCTGGAACCAGTAGAAAGGAGGTGAGGAGAGGAAATGTGCAATTTTAAGGAATAGAGGATATTTGATTGGAGGCATAGTACCACCACATTTTGTCATGTCTGTGATAAGAATTTTCCACTGTCAGCTTTCACACCTTCTTTCTGTGAGCACATTCATGAACTTTGTTGCTTGGTCTAGGCGGAGTCCTCTCCGTTTGTGGAGAAGCTGCTGAAAAAGGGATATGAGGTGGTTTACCTGACCGAGCCTGTGGACGAATACTGCATTCAAGCTCTGCCTGAGTTTGATGGCAAGCGCTTCCAGAATGTGGCCAAGGAGGGTGTGAAGTTTGATGAGAGTGACAAGGCCAAAGAGAAGAGAGAAGCCCTGGAGAAGGAGTTTGAACCCCTCACCACTTGGATGAAGGAGAAATCCCTGAAAGACCAGGTACAGTCGAAGAAAGGAAGATGGCTTGGTGAACTAACTGCTTTGAATCTGATCTAGTTTTCAATGGATTAATGTGTAAGGCAAGGTGTCCAATTTAGTGTGAAATTGTTAAATGGTGACCGCATAGTTGAAATACCTTTTTCCCTTCTGTAGATTGAGAAGGCCGTGCTGTCCCAGAGATTAACAAAGTCTCCCTGCGCACTGATAGCCAGTCAGTACGGCTGGTCTGGAAACATGGAAAGGATCATGAAGGCTCAAGCCTATCAGACAGGAAAAGACATTTCCACAAAGTAAATATTGTAAAATTCCTTTTTGCATTTTGGTGACCATTACTGGTCTAACTGGTGGTTATTCTGAATTAGCAGCTTTTATATTTAACAGGAAACAGACATGGTTCAGTGAACTTGACTGATTTTAAATATTTCTAATTTATTTTCTAGTTATTACGCAAGTCAAAAGAAAACTTTAGAAATCAACCCTAAGCACCCGCTCATTAAAGAGATGCTGAAGAGAGTCCATGTGAGTAAAACCCCTTGTGATTTTTGTAATTCAATGAATGAATTAAGCATCTCTGGCTTTAAGGTTGTATTCATTCTTGTGCTTTTGATGTTATAGGCTGATGCAGAAGATCAGACCGCTTCAGATCTGGCAGTTGTGTTGTTTGAGACGGCCACTCTGCGCTCGGGCTACCAGCTGACTGACACCAAGGCCTATGGAGAGAGGATAGAACGCATGCTCAGACTCAGCATGAACATAGACCTCAATGAACAGGTGTGTAACATGTACACACACAGTGGTGACCGTAGAATCTACAGTAGTATGCTTGAGCCTTGTCCTTATGTTTGTTCCTTCACCTAGCCGGAGGAGGAGCCAGAGGAGGAGGAGGAGGCAGAGGAGCCTGCAGAGGAGGAGGATGCTGAGGATGAGGAAGAGCCTCAAGCAGATGATGAGACCGAAGAAAGGGTAAGTGTGGACAAGACGTTTGGGGCATGATATTAAAATTGTCTATATAGCTGAGTAACTTGTAAATTGTTGGGTTATTTTACTGGCTCCAACTGAAGTCAGTATGGAAAGTGATTTATTTATTGCTGGATCTGTTTTTTTTAGGGCGCCACTGAGAAGGATGAACTGTAAAGAATCTGCAACCAGGGAAAGGGACATGGGTTTGGACTGGGAGGCAGGGTAAAGGCCCATTCGTTTTCTCTGCTGGGGTGGGCTTTAGGGTGGTTGTGACTGGGATAAGGATTGGGTGTGGTTTTTTTATAAGGAGCTGCTTGTGTTTTTGTTTGGGGTTTTTTTTAAGAACATTCCTCATGACTGTAAATTTGTTAATATTTAACTGACCGGTTGTGGAGTGCTGTTCCTGTCACGTGAACCATTAAATGTTTCCAGAAATGTACCATGTGTCAGTTTACTGTTACTTCACTTCATTTGGACGCCACCTTGAGCCGCATCTCAGCTGTCGTTAGTCCTGGTTCTTCGCTTGCAGTAATGGGAGCAACATCCATTTAATGGTGGTCAGTTGATGTGGTGTGTAATGTATAGCAACATGACCAAAAATCCCGCTCTTTCGAGGAGAAAAAATCATGTGGATGGAAATGAGAATTTTTTTTTTCTAGAAAAGCTGAATTTAATTTTAGCTGTTCACACTTCCATGAATTGCTGTCATTTAAACTCGATCCCCAAATCAAACTTTAATTACATTGTGGTCCTTACAATATTAGCTTTGCTAATACAAACTTGGCATTAAATTGTATTGGGGCTAATGTTAAGTAGACAAAATGGTTGAAAAAATGTGCAGTAATTGTGGATAAATGAGTAATGCAGTTTGGAATAACAAGCACTTTAATACAATTTGACTGACTTAAGTGCTGTGAACTAATGGCCCATTTACATAACTTTTGTATTAGTAACCATAAATTATGGCGTATTCATGTTATGCTAAAACTGACAGTAACTGCAGTAGTGTCCTAAATCCCTCAAAATGGTCAACGCTTTCATCCCTGAGGAGTTTGACTCGCAAGGATGCAGTGTTTCCCAAATGTAGTCCTGGAGGTGCCATGTCCTCCATTTCATAGGGCTTTCACTGCTTCAGCACCTACTTCAGCTCGAGGTGGGGAGGTTAATGAGCAGGTTAGTTTGCTCAGGTGTGCAGGGCAGTGGACCTGAGCATGTTTGTGAAACATTGCTAATCAATACCTTCCAGTCAGTGAGGAACTGGGTTGATGGTGAGAATGTAGAGAAACCTGTTTTAAGTTCCCTAAGAACCCATAAATGGTTCATGTTTTATTTTTAAGCTGGATGGGAACAAAAAAGTTTAAATTTTCACGTTTGCGTTTTTGAGGGGAAACTACCAAACTGCAGGATACTGGCCTCCAGGACCTGAGGGTGACACCCCTGGTCTAAAGTAACTGAGGAGGCATCAGTTACAAGTCAACTCAATGATCCGTGCATTGGAACATGTAGAGAATTTCCTTCAAAATACTTAAAAGTGATGCAACAAAGAAAGAAGTTAATGTTTAATGTATTATGTGTATTGTAAGTGTGACCTTTTGTGTGGGTTTGATCTATATTGGCCAATTATTCAGTCTTTTCACCCAACACTGAACAAGCTTGCAGAGAAGAAAAATCTGCTTTTTTTATACCCTCCAAAGATTCTGGTGCTAATCCCATGCCCTGTTCTAGGAGCAGATCTTCAGCAGGACTGTACACTACACATGAACAATGCTCCCACTTCATGTCACTGACAGATGTTTCCTCTTCGTGACTGACAGGGTACAAACGCTTGCTCTTGAAGCTGCTCTGCAGCGTTCTGTTCCAAAAACCAAGTCTGTAATGTTAGATAAACGCCTCGTTGAAGAGTCTCCGTGCTATTTTGGGGCTGGAATGGAGTTCTGCCACCAACTGGCACCAAGATTACCATGGCCTGTTTCAGGAAAGGGACCGTGTAGAAGATCTTTTTACAGATTTGACAGATATTGAACCCAATATGGCCTGAGACAGTCCCAGTCTTCTCAAACCAGCTGGACCACTGAGGCTTCGGTCTCAGATGCTTGATGAAGCCTCCTTTTAAATTTCAGGCCGCACCAGTGAGAACTTCCCAGAGGGGTCCGGGATAAACCACTTCTCCCAGAGGTCAAGGTGCACACAGGGATAATCCCATGGCTTGAAATGGCCGTTCCAGTGAAGCAGATGCGCCTCCTGGAGGAAAGACTCAGAATAGCGCGCGTCTGGACTCCAGCCTGGATGGGAGAGCAGGAAGACAGGCCTGGCATTAGAAGACTGTAGTTTACAATGATGGACAGAAGTACAGACCTGACAGATGGCTTCTACTACTGTTGATTAACTATTTGACCAGTGTTCTGACAGATGCAAACATGCCATGCAGAATCCACATATTCAGCTTATTAATCTACTAATCCATAATGAAAATAATAATGTCTCTGTAAAATTCATATCTCCTTTGTAAATATTTACAGAATTCATAATGTGATTTGATGTGGCATAATTTATTCATACAATCTGCCTTACATTGATTTGTTTTTATTATGTTCTGTTATAATGTAATGTGAAATAAAATTACATTTATATGATAATTGTTTTTACAATAATGCAGGTTTATGCTCATGAGAAATAGTTATTTTTCCTGCTCTGGTACTGAAGACAGTTGGTCTGATTTCAATGTGGAGCTTTCTGTACTGAGCTGTTAGATGTAACGTGTTAAACAGTTACTCCTCTAAAACTGAAATGGGAAAATGTCGCCACCTTGTGGACAATCCCACAGCCCAACTGGTACATGAGTTTATACAGTATTCCCATCTTCCCAAATTCTATATACAGTTTAATGAATTTAATGCGGAGAATTGTAGTAATCCAGTCAGAATAGATTAAATGTATTTCTGCTTAAAAGAATTGCACACATTTCTCTCCACAGTTTAAAAAATAATGTAATACAGACAGACAGACAGACAGAAAGAGAAAAGGACAGACAGAAAATAAGAATAAAGAGAGAAAGATAAAATGACAGACAGCATTAAAGAAAGAAAGAAAGAAAGAAAGAAAGAAAGAAAGAAAGGACAAACACACACAGAAAGAAAGAAAGACAGAAAGAAGAAAGAAAAGGACACAAAGATAAAGAATGAAAAAAAGAAAAAAGGACAAACACAGACAGACAGAAAGAAAGAGAAAAGGACTGACCGACAGAATTAAAGAAAGAAAGAACAGACACAGTCAGACAAAGAATGAAAGAACGAAAGAGAAAAGGAAAGAATGATTTAATGAAAAGAAAAGTACAGACACTGACAAAGAAAGAAAGAAAGAAAGAAAGAAAGAAAAGGAGAGACAGTCAGAATTAAGGAAAGAAAGAAAAAGAAAGAAAGAAAGAAAGAAAAAGAGGGACAGACAGAATTAAAGACAGAAAAAAGAAAGAAAGGACACAGACAGACAGACAGACAGACAGACAGACAAAGAAAGAAAGAAAAAGAAAGAAAGAAAGAAAGAAAAAAGGATGAAAGAAAGAAAAAAGGATGAAATGAAGAGAAAAGGACAGACATTGAATGAATGGAGGTGTTTTTATTACCCAGGTGTCTGACGTGCCACTTTGGGTGGAGAGTTGTGTATTTGTTGTGAAACACTATCAGTAAAGGAGGCGTGGCAACTCCCCCTGCCATCGCACTGCTGTACAGATTTTCCCTAAAACACAGAACCTGAAGGTTTTTACTTCAGACACACGTGAATAATACAGCGCACTGCTTTTACCGGCTCAGAGGCGGAGCATACAGTGAAACAGATCTATCTTCTGGATTCTGCAGAAATTGTCTGTTAGAACTTACTTGAAGTTCCTGCTCATCCATTTCTCAAGCTGTTTGGTGATTTTTTGCTTCTTCCACTCCTCAGTGTCAGCTACAAACACCCCGGGGTTAAAGGAACAGTCGCTGGGGTTAATGCCCAGGTCCCTGACCTCCTGCTTCCGGTAGTCCAGGAAACCCATGTAGGTTGTCTGGAGGAGGACACACAGAGGTGTTCAGTTTATTACAATGACTGTTTGTTCAGATTTACACAACTTTATCCCATCTGGAAGAATGGCAGCGCATATTTAAAGCAGTTTAAAGCTCATTTAATGCAGCTTGCTTTAAATAGGCTCTTATAGCACAAATATATTTTTGTGAGTTATAAGATTCCATTACTAACCAACTACGCTACTGGTCAAAAGTTTTAGAACCCCACATTTTCCAATTTTACTGAGAATTAAGTTTTAAGGTCTGAATAAAAATGGATGGAAAACATTTTTAGAAATACAGGACCTGAATCATTCACACCGTTTCTGCAGTGTTAGGAATAAATTAAGCCTTAAAAGTTCATGCCTACAATTCCTACAGGTGCCACAACTTCTGCTGCTTTGCTTTCACGCTCCTCCTCCTTCTGACCGGGTCATCTCAAACCTCCTGGATGAAGCTGAAGTCTGGAGACTGTGGTTCTCTTCCATGATTTGAAGCTACTGGATAGTTCTTCCAAGCCAGGGGTGTCCAGCTCCGGACCAGGTGGGCCTGTGTCCAGCACAGTTTGGGGATTTCCATGATCAAGCACTCCTGGATCAACTGACCAGGAGGTGGGAACTTCCAAACAGTGAAAGAAAGTTTGGATACCCCTGTTCTAAGTTCTGGCTTATGATCTTACTGCAGGATGAAGCCCAGACCAACTAATCTTTCCTCCACATTGTGATTCTTGCTCTGCAGTACTGTGCTAATACTGCATCAGAGGGTGGAGGAACAATGTGTTTCAGCTCAGTAATCAGCAGGAGCAGAAGGAATCCATGGGAATCATCTGCATTAATGTTCAAGGATGAATTTACTTTTATTGCTGCAAGTAAACCGCACCACTTTCTTGAAAATGTTTACATTCTATTTAATTGGGGTTAGTGTTCTGATCTCCTTCAGGTTGGTTTCTCTATATACTGCCTGCTTAAAACCAGGACCACAGCAGAACATGGGTAAGGTCATGTCTCAAACCACAGGGTTTCAAAAAAAACTGAACATCTCAGAATTGCTTAATATGTGGAGTAAATAATGTTATTGTGCCCATCAGACAGTTTGCAACACTTCAGACTAAGAGAGAGAGAGAGAGAGAAAGAGAGGGAGAGAGAGAGAGAGAGAGAGAGAGAGAGAGAGAGAGAGAGAGAGAGAGA
>JBBIGC010000125.1:17894652-17912963 GCA_037576955.1 Lepidarchus adonis | reverse complement strand
GTCATTGGTGCTTCCGTGGTCTGTCACGCCGAGGGCGTTCCCCATAGTGAGATACCGAGCGAATGTTTGAAAGAGAATCACATTTACAGGGCTTTGTTGCTGTGATAGCAACATCATTACAGGTACATCTAAAAAAAAATTGAATATTATGAAAAGGTTCAAGATTTCCGTTCAGAAAGTGAAATCCATATATTATATAGATTCATTACACATACAGAGAAATACGTAAAGCCTTTATTTCTTGGAATTTTGATATTGTGAAAAAAGTTCAAACTTGGTAATTCATGGTGTCAGCTAATCAGCTAATTAACTCAAAACACCTGCAGAAGTCTCCTGAGCCTTTAATAGGTCTCAGTCTGGTCAGGAGGCTACACAATCATGGGACAGACTGTGGACTTGACAGATCTCCAGAAGACATTCATTGACACCCTCCACATCGAAGGTAAACCACAAAAGGTCAGCTAAAGAAGCTGGTTGTTCACAGAGTATCCAAGCTTATTCATAGAAAGCGGAGTGCAATGAAAAAGTGTAGTAGGAAAAGGTGCACCAGCAACAGGGACAACTGCAGCCTGGAGAGGTTGACAAGAAAAATCCATTCAAGAATTTGGGGGAGCTTCACAAGGAGTGGACTGAGGTTAAAGTTAGCGCATCATGAGCCACTAAGCACATTCGAATCCTAGACCTGGGCTACAAATGTCGCATTCCTTGTGTCAAGCCGCTTCTGAACCAGAAACAATGTCAGAAGAGTCTTACCTGGACTAAGGAAAAAAAAGCACTGGACTAGTTGCTCAGTGTCCAAAGTTCTCTTTTCAGATGAATGTAAATTTTGAGTCTGGAGGAAGACTGGAGAGGTACAGAATCCACATTGCTTGAAATCCAGTGTGATTTTGGGGCCATGCCATCTGCTGGTGTTAGTCCGTTGTGTTTTCTGAAGTCCACAGTCTACCAGGAAATCTTAGAACACTTCTTGCTTCCTTCTGCTGACAAGCTTTATGAAGATGCTGATTTCATTTTCTAGCAGGACTTGGCACCTGCTCACACTGCCAAAGGTACTAAAATCTGGTTAAACGACCAGTGTTACTGTGCTTGATTGGCCAGCAAACTCGCCTGACACTTTTGTTTAAAATATCAGTTTTTATTGATCTTCTGTGATATTCTAATTTTGGATTTTATTATCTGTAGGCCATAATTATCAAAATTCCAAGAAATAAAGGCTTGACATATTTTACTCTATGTGTAATGAATCTATATAATATATGGATTTCAATTTCTGAAAGGAATGTCAAGAAATATTGTTTTTAGATGTACCTGTATGTTTCATAGATTACCAAATGTAAGTAAACTGAAACACCACCAACGAGAGATTTGCATTTTTATCTTCTTATCTAAATACGTTCACATTTCACATTCCCATTAATGCTTTCTGTACCCACACACCTGGTGCACACAGTCAAGAAACTGGAGGAAAACTGGTGTGAAGCCACTGCTTTGGCTGGTCAGTGTCTGGGCACCACGATGACTGAAGCGATGGCCGAACGACAGCCACTCCTTCTCCACCAGTAGCCGGAAGCCATCAAATGTGCGATAGTATGGGTCTGACAGCAGTTGCACCAGAGACACCACCTAAAAAGAGTAGAGCAACATTAGTATCTAGACCAACCTTGGAGGGTCCGGGTCTAGCAATGTTTGGTGACTTCCCTGATCTAACACCCAACCTGGATTTGTGCATCCTGGATCTATACCATGGGTCGGCAACCTTTGCTATCAAAAGAGCCATTTTACCCCAGTTTCAACTAAAGAGAGATAGTCTGGAGCCGCAAAACATAAAAGCTTATAAACTTATAAACGTTTTAATCTTTTTAAAAAATTTGACACATTAATATAACTGAATGTGACGAGCAGAAGTGCAGTGTGCATATGTAGGCCTACTTTGAAATAAATTAAAACTGAACTACGCACAACTTTTTGAATCCTTCCCGTATTTGTGTAAAATTAAGCTAACCTGCATATGCTGGGTGTGCATGCGCACACACCCCTGCTCGCAAAGGCACACACTCATGTGTACGCGCACACACTAGACAGCAACACAAACTACTTCGAGCATTTGCTACAATTATCTATTGCAAACCACGCAGTATAGATGCTTTAACAATCTCTTATAGCATCTCAACATCAGAAAAAGTGATTCAAACAGAGTTTTACAAAAAACCCGTGAAGCAATAAAGAAACAAAAAAAAGTCATGTGTCTGACTAAAGCACCACGTTTAATCTGTTCGGACCGGAACCATGTAGGCTTGAAAAACATTCCCCCAGTCTGCTCCAATGTGCTTTCAGTGGTATCAACTGATGCCAAAAGCAACAAAATAAACAAAAAAATAAAGTATATAAATAAAAATGTAACTAATAAATAACCGCCAAACAGAGCCACAAGAAGGAGGTTGCAGGTTCCTGACCTCTGATCTATACGGTCCTACAGGACTAATACAGCACAGCATGCTATGTAGGCGGATATGTACCTGTGTTGTGACATCCCAGCCATCCTCCAAGCTGATCATGACTGAGGACCCAGAGTCCAACAGTTCCACAACCAGAACAGAGACCTGAAGGACCTTGGTTAGCTGCAACAAACAAATGCACAGAAAAATCACTGAAAGTCAACATCACATCACAATCTGATATAGATATTGCAAGTATGTGCAAGTCGAACAGCTTAAGAACTGGTTTCAATGTATTTATCCTGTCTGTTCACTTACAGGAGGAAAACCATGACAAATGCCAAGATGTCGTCACATAGCTGACCAAGGTGAAAAATCAGCCTAAATCACTAAATAGTTTGTGTGCTGAGAGAATCTTGACCAATTCACACAATGAGTTGTTGGATCAATCAATGGTCAAAATAATGAAAGCCAGAATTTAACACAAAAGAGTAATGGTTCATCAGATTGGTTTTAGTATACTGCAAGCTGTATTGTAGACACAATAGTGCCATTACTATATTATTAGTTTCATTATGTACTGTTGTGCTAAAAATCAAATTTTGGTTTCTGAGGTTCAGCTGAAAAAGCGAATTACATCTCAGGTGTGGGGAAGAGATATTGAAGGTCATAGTTTCGGTAACTACTATAATGCTGTCCACAAACCGTAAATGCTTGCTTAAACAACTGCTATATACTCTTTCACAATCCTGTTTTGACAGCCAATATATCAGTAACATCCCAATATACACATTACCATAGGTTAAAAAACAACAAAAATTAAACTTATTCAAATTAAGCATTAACTGCCTCATAAAACAGCCAAGAGAACAAAAAGTTAGTGTGCTGGTATGTGGGGGTTTTACCAGGTTCATCCACTCTGAATCCTCCAGGCAGCGGTGAAAAGACATGCTGGGCTCATTGGAGGGACAGGAGGGTACACATGCCTTCATCAGCTTCTTAAAACTGTTCTTCACCTGCCGCACGTCAAATACTTCAATAGGCACCACTTCCCATTGCTGGAATGAGTCTTGCTTTCCTCCCTGTAAACATACATATAGCCAGGCAAGTTACAACTGGGTGAATACACAAATAGAACGATGATGTGCATGATAAATGTAGTTATGTTGTCACAAAACCATAAATGTATAAGGACTATAATTATGGTTACTGCAGTATTAATGATGTGCAGGTTGACCCATAAGTTTGTGTTAGCTCTCAAAGCATGCTGGGTAGGTGCATATCTTTAAAATTATTGACCAATGTATCACTTCAAGTTATTATAACTCCTTCATGATGGTCTTTTATACAAACTATTGTTTTAATTATATTCACATTACTTTGCAGACACCAGTGTGACCAAGTTTTCTAATCAAGTTTTGTTGTCTTGATTGAAAAATGTATCCTTCTCTATTGCAAAGAGACCTCCAGTTCAGAGTAAATTTCTAAACCTGTGTAAAACTATTGTAACTGTAACCTTCAAAAAGACAAAAAAGCAAGAGTAAAAGAATAAGTCCTTGTACCTGAAATAAAAAGAATTATATTTCATACAGCTGCTCTAGGGTTTAAGGTACCTTAAGCTGGGACTTGTCTCCGATGATGAAGAGATATGCACGCTGCCGGGGGAAATATGGTTCGGTAGGACCCCCATTGGCCTGAGGTGGCTCTTTCCCTGCCAGCCGGTTCCCTACATCTGGATTGTAGGCACTGAGGCGCCCGCTGCCCCGGATACTGCCCCACTTTCCTGAATCACACACACAGAGCCAACACACCTGTTAACAGAGTCAGATTGAACTTCTAGTGCTTACCTACAGACTGATGAGTAGCTTGATTTCAGTGGCTGACTAAATTGTGAGCCAAAAGGCAGGAACCAGCTGAGTATTTGTACAATGATTAATGATAAACTGATCTTGTCATTATCATTTTGTGCTGGACCGGTGTGAAAACCAACACATCTGTCTTGAACACAACATTAGATTAACAGTTAGATTACAGCCAAAAATCTGTAGTCAATCATCCAAGATATATTTAGTAGCAAATTATTAAGTGCTGAATCTACAAGGGAGATAGTCTTGAGAGAATACTGACTTCTAGTGTTTGTTAGCAACATTAGATTTGTAGATCCAGTGCAGAACTGAAAACGCAGAAGCTGGACTTGATACATGTCTAGGGTAAGTGGACAATTAGGTTATTAGCCCATATTTGAGTGGTGCCTCACTTTCGACTCACATAATCATTCTAGACAATTATAGCATATTACATGAGTTAAACATGAACAGCATGTCAAACAACAAAGCTCGGTCAGAATTTGGTGGGTGACATGCAAAGAGATGCCAGGCTAGACAAACAAAACAGAGAGGGTCAATAACAAAACGAACACTGTGTTCAAAGAGAAAGATTGCCCAGAAAAAAGGACAGGGAAGCCAGGCAGGCGCCAGCTCAGAAAGGCTGACATCACTTAAAGACTGACATCACTTAAAGAGACCTGATTGGTTAGACTGGAGAGCAGGGGGGCGAGCTCTACTGTACCTCTGGGTGAGCTGCGGGCCTTGACTGAAACTTTAGGCTGAGAGAGGGAGATGACCCTTGCCCTCTGACCCAGCGCTAGGGTCAGAGAACACAGAGAAACCCATTACTGTCAGCACAGAGGCTAGCACAGCTACACTAGGACTATTCTAGTACAACTCTACTAGTGCTGCTACACTGCGAAGGCAAACTATATTAGCCCGCTATTCTTAATGTATATCTACACTCTAAATAGTCTGTCTTTCCTACTGGAAATAAAACATCTGAATGGTATTATACACTTAAAGGCAAAAGTTTAAACATTCCCGGTCAAATTACATGTCTTTTTTTAAAATCTGAAAATAGGTCAACATATCCTCAACAGCAGGGTTCCCCAATTCTGGTCAAGGAGCACAGTTTGGTGATTTCCCACTTGAAAAGCTAACCCTGTCATTCAGAAAACAATTTGAATCAGGTGTGTATGAGCAGGGAAGTCAACAAACTTTGCAGGACACTGGCACTTTAAGGCCAAACTTGGGGGAAACCCTTATCCACATTGATAATAAGAAAATAATTAATAAACACAAATAAATTCAATAAATAATACATTTAAAATATAAATAAATACTTTTTTGACCGGGTTTAAGGAACATATAATTTTGTTGTCACTGTATTAGCATGTGAGTTCTCTATAGAGCATGTGAGCTTAGAATGTTATAAAAAGGCATTTTTGTAAGCCACTCAGACTTTTGCACATTATACTTTTCCTATGGAGTTTCAGTGAGGAGGTCTTGAAAACATTATCAGCATCTTGGAAGGCCTCTAATGTGTAATGCAGTGCTGGATATTATAGACAGACAGAGATCCAAATACAGACACACACACTGACAGCTCTCTCACCTCCTCGACTGAAGGTTCCAGGCACATCCTCTTTAGTGCCCATAACTTGCTTCATAAGGGCTCCGATTTTAGGCTGCCTTAGTTTGTCTGACGAGTCTAAAGCGCGGATATAAACCAGTCGGATTTGTCAGAATACGCAATACAGGAAACAATATTAATTCTGATTTATTCTGACACGAAAGCCTTTATGATATCTTGTATTGAAATATTTAGAGATTATTACTACAGATAATGCAGTGCATGTGTGTGTGCAGTAAGTTTTACATGTCTTTTCTACACCAAGTATGATTAAAAAAAAAATCACCCAGTGATAAATAAAAATCATTACATTAAAACTGCAAAATATCCAAGTCATAAACAGAACCTCTTGTCTTAATGACATGAGGGCACACAAGTGGGTAGAAAAAGTGTATTACACTGGCACTGGCTACGAATTGACCAGTAATAAAAGTGTAATAAAAATGCAAACTATGGATAAATGTGTGGTTGGTAAAACTGCTGTTCTGTGTTGTGCATTAACTACAAACTGACAAGCTGACTTGATGGCAAAGTAAGTGCTGTTAAGGTCCTCCTCTATAAATCATAAAGGCACTTTTTGCCAAAGTTTGAAAAGCAGCTTCCCACCTTTGTGGGCTGCTGCATATATGGCATTCCTAATTTCCCCCCATCTGCTAGATCTCTTTAACTCCACTGTCAGAACCAGTCATAAAAATCAAATGTGCTTAAAAATGTGTGTGTGTGTGCCTGACCTGAGGTGCTCATATGTGTAGATGTAAAGCCACTCAGGGTGTTCCTGCCACTGGCCTCGCTGTAGGAAGGCATGGAGCTAATGATGGCTTGCAGGTACTTCTCTTGTTCCAGACTGGTGGAGTCAGCCTGGGATGGCCCTGAAAACACACACAGACTCTACAGTTAAGCTCTATGTTGTCCAACTTACATTTCCTGTATTTATTTAATCAGACTTGGATTAATTAATCATTGACTTACTTATTGTAAGGCTTATTATTTATCAACTGCTATGAATTATTCAACAACTATACTGAAACTCAAGTGTAATTTTAATGTGAGTGAGAAACTACAGTGAACCCACACTACTTTTTAAATTCTACTCTTCTACATCTAATACATGTTACACCAACCATATGAATCTCTTAGAGCTTGGTTGTTCAGAAGAGCTAAATCTTTTAGTTCTGACCTGCAGAGGGAGCATTTGGGGACTTAAAGAAGCCCACCACTCCCTTGGCATGGAGACCGGCAGAGCGCAGAAGCACAGCTTTTGTGCGGGAGTTCCTCCAGCACACCACAGGGAAGCGGTTCTGCCGATAACAGCGTGAAATGCGCTGGATGGTGGAATCTGGGATGCTCTGTGGTACGATCAGCAGGCCTGGGTAACTAAATGGTGGACAGAGGGTAGTTTAAAAACACACTTTCACACAAATATTCAAACAGGTGAAAGCTAAATAAATGAGACAAGAGCACTTATTACCAAGAGTGGGCAGTATGGAAATAGACAGTTATATACAGGGAAATGGAGCAATAGATGGATAGATGGATGGATAGATGGATACAGTTACAAAATGTATATATAATATAGTAATAAATAACTGCCAACACAATACATAGTACTGGAATATTTACACCTAGTAGAAAGGTCACATGGTGCAATATTGTATTTTACTTAAGTATGCAATTTTATTAATATTGCACTTATAACAGTAGCGCACATTGAGTGTGATACTGCAACGTGAGTCCTGTGTGAATGCTTACTTTGAGTCTGATGTTTTGGGAATGATTTACTATACATTGCCTCCATAAATTCTGTTAATCTGTCTTTATGATACATTCAGTTATTCAGCTTTCCAGTACTGACAATGTTGACAAGAATCAGAAAAACATTATCAAGATACAGATAACATATCATGTTGCTCACCCTACTTTGATAAAATGTAACTGTGATTGATGTTTGAGACACATTGATTTGTCTCAAATCACTGATTTAAAAGAATCACAGTTTTGCTATTGGCTAGACCTCACCTCCTGCAGACGGTGTACATGCGGTTGACGGTGGAGATGCGGAATGGTTCGTTCTTGGAGCGCGTCAGACTGTTACTGAGAGTACCTAGGCCCAGACGCTGGTAGTCACGGCAGCAGGCCCGCTCCACCACATTGCTCATGGTCTGGCGATCGGATGAGCGGATTGTGGAAGAAAGCGTAAGTGTGCTCTGCTCTAGCTCCTCAGACACTGGTCAAATAGAAAGTCATGAAGTTAGTGGAAGTCACAGCAAAATATCTGGTCAAAAGAATGGACCTCAGCAGTAAAGTTGGAGGCACGCTTTTCACAATGAAATCGAAAGACAGTTAAGATTTGCCTGAAGAGCATAAAGAATGAACGAGACCTTCACCAAGGAAGTAAATATTATTGTGTAGGCAAACTGTGTATTTATGGCACCTGAGATCTCATCCTCGTCCATTTCAGACTGCAGGCTGCTCCGGTTTTCCCAAGTTGGAGGAGTGTACTTTTTCCGGGTCACATACTGCCGTCCAATCGTTCGCTTAGCTGTTTTCACCAGGTTTTTAGAGAGGGTTCTGAAATTGTAAAAGTGATCAAATATGTGACTTAAGGAACCATATTCTAAAAGCTAGAATTCAGCTATAATATTTAAACCACCTGCCTACTATTGAGCAGATCCCCCTGTTCTGACTGCAATGCACTGTGTGACACCTTTCAATCATAGCCAGTATAAATGCTTTGTGCTACTGCTCTTCTGTAAGATCAGACTGGACAGACAATCCTTAAATCCCACTCATGCTCTTCATATCTAAATTTTATTCATTGCAATCTCTAAATTTTAGATATAACCTCTTTTTGATATATTTTATATTACATTCATTATAAACATGAAGAGGCCAGTGTAAATTAGCATTTAAATACACTGGCTACTGTGTACAGTGTTGCAGTGACAATAAACCTCTCTCGAAGCTTGAATTATTACTGAATTCCTAGGCTTCAAAACATCATGATGAGCTATTACCATCAATCTCATGCAACAGTATTTGATTCATAAAATTCATAATAAAAAATAATTTAACTACTAAGAAAAATATTAGATAGAAATTATATATGCATAATACATTGATTTGAGTTAAATTAAGTTATATCAAGCAAGTAATAACATGGGCCATTTAAATTAATAATATTAATGCAAGAACAAATACACATGGCAGCCAGCTAGAATGCTGGATCTTTCATAACAGTGTATTCATTCTGTGACAGGACTGTTGTTGCATGTTTCCCACTGTATGAACCTGCCATGAACCCCACTCTGAATATGAGCAGTTGCTCAATTATTTATCATAATATTGCAAATATAATATTGTACTGAAAGTTAATGACAAGGCATGTCATTTGCTTTAATGTTGCCCTACTTTCAAGATAAAGTAAACTATTTTAATTATTTGAATCTGTGCACATTTACATTATACAAATTACTGTTTTATTAAAAAACGTTTGTAGAATGTTCTCATTAAAATGCTAGTCAGTGTTGTGGCATTAGTAACACAAAGGAAAAACATAAAGGACTACTTCTATAATTTTGCAGTGGTCTTCAGGCCAAGTGTGTTAACTGAGGGAGGGAGGACATTAGTCTCCAAGTGTAAGGATGAAGAGCAGGTCTGTGTCGGTCATGACACAGTGGGTAATGTGTACAAGTAGTGTCACATTTTCCAGTGTTAAATAATTCAGCACTAGTGCTGCATTGCAACTCTATTGTGACTTAAATGTCATTGGATATAGGTTTGAAAAATCTAAATGTTTCTCCAATGCCAATTTAAAGCAACTTTTAAAACCTTTATAACTATATTTACTGACCTCAGCTGGTATAAGACCAATAAAGAAGCTCTGACATTAATAAATTGATTAAGAATTGTAATTTCGACCGCTAATCAAAATTTTTGATTTTTACAAGAATGCTTATTGGCTCAAAGTGTTGCATTTCAATACCAAGACCTCTGATTTACTTTCAGTTATTTAGAAAATGATTAATTGTGACTTGATCTGATTATTCTAAGATGATTCAGAATTATCTTTACAAAAGTACTAAACATTCCAATGAAACAATCTACAAATAAGCTGAATATAAATGATTTTAAATGATTCAAGCATTCTTGCTCCAATGTGGGAGCCAATTTGGACAACCTGGAGACTGTGGTGGATCAGAAGATGCCGAGTTAACTACAGCCCATTATTGAAAATGTTAACACTGCACAGTGTTGTGGTGGGGCACAAAAGTAACAGACTAACAAGTCCAAATGCTAAATGCTTCAATTACGCCACAGAAAATCCTTACCCCCTTCGGCTTAAAGACCCACTGTCACTCAACCACACAATAAGCTGCAGAATTAACTTATAACTTATTATATGGCAATGTGCAATACTGCTGTAATTATACCGTGCAATTAGGTACAATACTGCTGCTGTTATATGGAGAAATTAGGTCACATACTACTGACCTATCATTACTATAATCAGATATTGTGCAATACAGTTTGAGCCACAATTGCCGGCTACTCAGTGCTTGCTTATTTATTTATTCAGTATATATTATTTTATTCCATTATCCAAATCACTTAATCCATTTCGAGTCACGGGGGAAACTGCAGCCGAACTCTATGGGCCAATGCAGGGTACACCATAGACAGGAGGCATATTATTTTATTTATTTATTTTATTCACACATTATTATTATTTTTTTTATTATTATTATTATTTTTTTTTAAATATCCTCACTTTATTTGACCTTATTCTATTCTATGACACCCTACTTTTATTTTGTGACATTGTCTGTATGTCTCCAAGTACAGTGGCAGAATACATCCTATCCTCCAGAATCAAGTTTTTCTGATTTTGATTATTATTCTTTTTACATCTGAAAATAACCTAATACTAGGGCTGCATTATCTAGACAAAATATCATAGTGATATTCTGAAGCATATTAAAGGGATCATTTCATGCTTTCCTAATTAAAAAGACTACAAGTATGTAAGTTTAAGCACCCAACCCAATCATACAATCCATATAGAAGCTTCAAAATCTGCCTTTCAAATGAACGTTTCTGTAAGGTGACAAAACCAACATATTTACTTATGGCTCCTTTTATACATAACAGTATAGTCACACTCCATTACAAGAACTTTTTTGATTGGTTAGAGTCTCATTTGCATATTGCAGCCTTCTGTGATATCAGTATTGCAGAGAAAAATATTGCGAAACTGTTTAACAGACAATATATTGTGCAGCCCTCCATGATACCTATTTAAAATGTAGAAAGAAGCTCCTCTAAATGATCTGTTCAGATGAAAGACAGAAGATAATTTGCACTTAATGTATGAAAGCACATCACAAGCATTGTGAACATGTTAATTATTTATTACAGTGTGTGATCAGCTTGAAAACTCTTCTGTGTGCACGCAGACAAATAAATGAACACATCCACAGTGTGATGTGTCTATCTTCCTTTAAAGTACACACGCATGCTTTCACATCTAGGGCAAGTTGCCATTCTCATTAATCTGAACACACCTTACAGAAGCCACAGATAAAACATTAAGAGATCAGAATGAGCAGATAAAATAAAGATTGCAGAAAGTAGGGCAAGAACACTGAGCTGAAGTCTGCAGAGAAAGCTTTTTGGGGTGTGTATATGTGGGCTTAAGCAGAACTCTCAAGCAACTGTGAAATGGACATTCTGTTCGTGGCCTGCAGGGAGGTAAAGTATGTTGCATATTCGTACAAACAGATGACAAGTCAAGCTTCAGTACGGTGACTCAGGCTGGGACAAAACTGCACACAACATCCTATACTCAATACCACACGCCTGAAGTATGCCACAAAGTACCAAAACATGGAGTCAACTAAAGTTTAAATACATTACAAAACTACAGACCAAAAGCGTTAAAGCAAGAAGTGTTGTTTTTTTCTAAAGATTTCGTATGGCCAATACAGCACACAGTTGAGATCTGGTTAAACCAATGAAGTTTTCTCAAAATACTGCAGTGAAAAACATAAATAACTTTTTCCCTCAAAACTGGAAATGGGCAGTGACACTGGTAAGGCTTCACACTTTGTAAAAATGGAAGGACAATGTAGAGAGCTTTAGGGCTCCAGGAGCCCCTGAATGTAAAAATCAGAGAACATGATTAGAGCTACAGCTCTGAAGAACCACAGCTACTGAAGAATCAGTTGTATATCATACAACAGACTTAGAATATACATATTATACATTTCACAAGAAAAAAACCCCAACATTTTTGGTCTGGAATGCCACATGTTTATGGACTCACTTTAGAGACTGGTTCTTGTCCTTGGTCTTGTTCTCCACCACCAGCTTGGCTGACTGTCCCACAGTGAATGCGAAGGTGCCCTGTACATGCTGTGGGTAGCGGAGCTTGTGCATATGCTTCCGAAAAACCTCAGCCAGGTCTGATGCCACTTCTTCATCAAACGCTATCTTCATCAGCTTTGGTGGTAGGAAAAGAATAAGCAACGTGATTCGTTGTCATGTGACAGTTTATACTAGTGTTCAAATATAAATGGTTGAAGAATCCAAACAGCTCAGTGCAACATTTAGTAACATGGCCAAAAGTATGTGGACAGCTCTTTTCATTACTGGACTTCAGCTTATCTATAAAAGGCCATCATGATTGCTGGTTTTCAGTCCAGAAACCTTTAGCTCTTATGATCATCTGTTTGAAGATTGAGACAAACTGATTAAACAAGTATAATCCTGCTTAATGTGCATGAAAACCTGCAGCCATATCAGCCCTTTGCAGATAAGATTACCCATGCCTGGTCTATGAGCAAAAACCCAAACAGCAGCATTGTGTTCAAAAAAGACTTACAACAGCAATGTCAGGAATTGTTCATAAGAAGCTTGAACTGGGGTTTCCTGACCAAAAAGCTGTGTCTGCTGGAGTGGTATAAAGTGGTGGAAATGTGCTCTCTGGTGTGAACAATTGCACTTCACCACCTGGAAGTCACAGATTAATCTGAGCTGACACGTGCCAGGAGAGTATCTGAGTGCCAGCTGTAAAGATTGGAAGAGCGATTATGGTCTGCAGCTACTATTAGAAAATCTTAATGATACAGCAATATAATAACATTCAAGAGAACTTTGTGCTCCCATCGTTCTGGCACCAGTTCGGGAAGGGCGTTACCTGCTTCAGCATGACCATGCACAAATCAATCAAAGGTGACATGGAAAAACATGACCGTCATATGCAGAGCCCAGAGCTCAACCCCATCTAACACTTTTAGGGAGAACTGGAACATTGATTGACTACTGCCTGACTCAATGTTTCTGTGGTTAACAGGAAGCGATTCCCCAGAGCCAAGATCCAAAACATAGTGGAAAGCTTTCCCAGAAGAGTGGAGGCTAACTCCTTATTAAAGATGGATCTTACACAAACACATAAAATGCAAAGTTTGGCTGTCAACACACTTTTGGCCACATAGTGATTAAGTAAGGAGACAATTCTAAAAACAAAACAGTAGAGAGTAACTCGATCCAGGTCATCAGAGTGGTCAGAAAAGTAAACATTGGAGGTGGGTGTATTAACAACTGAACAAAGGATGCAACATCCATGAGTTTTTGTTTCTCATGTATTGTGCTAGGTTACTAATATAACCTAGCACAATGAGTCCTGCATTATTTTGCGACTTTCTGGTCTTCATCTGGCTCATGCCATTTATGTAAAAGAACTAACAGCAACACAGATCATCCAAAATCAAGATAATAAACAGGCCCGTTGCCAATTATGTATTTGAAATAAAAATGTGCAGAAAAATATTTTCGTTCAATCTAATTGTGCAACTGGATGGAACTAAACTTTGTAAGATTGTGTATTTCAAACAAACCCTGATACAACAGATGCATGTGTGTTTGATTTATTATAGGTTTTAATGATATGTATGAGTAATAATGAGTTTATATGGGCCAGTGTCTATAAAAACTGTGCTCTGCTTCCTCTTGATAAAACACAACACTGAAGAGAAAATTGCCAATAAACAGTACCTGAAATGTACAGGAACGTAGCTGAAGGCCTTCCTGTATGAACTGATCCATGGGGAAAGTCACTGAAATCTTCTTTTCTTTAGTGAGAGACGCGATGGGGAAGGAGCGTGTCACCACCTGCTCTCCAACTACACACACACAAAGCACAAACACAAATTAGTCTGGTACTGATTGGAGATCCCAGGCTTCCTGCAGGGCTAAAGAGATGTGAATACTGCTGACAGTATGCATGTGTTTCTTTATGTTTAGCAAAGTTAATTTACTATGTTTTGTCAGATTTGAATGAGAAACAGCAAAACCATTCTGAAATGTGCAAGCATGGTTACCAGATCTCAATTACAGTGACCTACATTTTTGAAACTGGGAGAATTTGCCCAGACGAGTCATTTCCATAATTCATAAACATTCCTCCCAGCATGACAGTTTACAAGCGAAAAAAGAATTTTTAATGAAACACATAAGATGCACACGCATTAACTTTATAATCCTTTGAATTGTTGCTGTTGATGTAATTAAATGTAGTGACTCATGCATATACACTACAGACCAAATGTCTGGAGGCAACTTTGCAAAACCAATGGGCAGTGATATGTTTATTGACCGAGAATGAAGAGATTTGCAGTGACAACAACTAAATGATTCTTCATTTGCTTTGCCCTAATTCCCCATGCAGCTTCATTGCAGCTCTATTCATATCCAATTCATAACGTGATCGATAAAGAGCAAAAAGTATTTTCTCACAAAAGGCTCCGTAATCTGCCCGTTTCTCTCCACTTCCCTTTATGAAGGCCAGAACTCCACTAGACAGAACACATTTTAATATGAATATTGCTTTCATCCATCATGGGGATCCCATGCTGACTGAAACACTAGAACATGTTTTAAAAACATGCTCTACCTGCCACTCCAACTGTGCCACTGCAAAAATAAGAGGATGTGTGACTGCTGCTTGCCATGTGTAAAACTCTAAACACACCAGAGCAATGTTTCGCGTTATCCATAAAGGGCTGTTTTGCCTGTAGGTTGCAGCTCTTAGACAACTCAGAGGATGTTCATCATTTCTGTTACACTGTTTTAATAAACCTGTGAAGGCTTTAGAAATGTGCAGTGTGTTTTTGTCTTTTTTTGGCTTAAGAAAAAGTATAAATATACTATAAAGCAAATGATAAATTATATTTTTACATTATTCACAATGTTTTTCAAAAATATTTTATCTAACATTATTTTAATATGTTCACCCCACACTTTCTTTTTATGTGTGTAAAACTTCAAATGGTTCAAAAAAATATTTAATGCTTATTTTAATAAGAGCATTTAAATGCTCTCTTATGCAGAATAGAAAACTGTGATAAAATTGTGACTTTAAACATACAGTTTAAAACCAGAAGTTTAAAAACTGCCCTAACACTGCAAGGGAACCAGAACTCCGATGTTGTTTGCCAAAACTGACAGGACAGGCTAAAAAAATTTATTCTGTTGTACGCCCCTTTCACCGCGCCCTTGCCTTTTAAACCAAGCTAAAATACTGATAGCGTGTGGCTGCTATGGTGCCATGCTAGTTTGTTTATGGTCACTCTTTTACAGATTATAAAATAATGCAAGGACCTAAAATATTCAAATTTGACCTGCATGTGCTCTGGATGATAGGGAATCGAGCAAAATCGAGTTTTAGTTAGTAGATAAATTACGGATCACATAGTTTAAAAAAACACTGTTTTATGAGATGCTGGTGTCTAAACCACTAGGGGGCAAAAAAAACAAAAAACAAATATAAAACAAACAAAAACAAAATCTATACAAAAGTTAACAAAATATGATTGGTGGAGAACTTACAGGTCATAAAGACATTTGTTTGTGTTATTTTTGTGAGACACCATACTTAAAACTAAAACCAAATGACATCTGTAAAAAAAAGTAAGGATAAGAGGATATAAGAATGAATGCATCCCTGGAAAATAATGAAATATCTGAAAAAATTTCTTTGGATAAAAGAAATATATAAAAAAAAAATTTCTCTGTTGGCTATTGTTTACTTGGGTGGAACAGATTTCTTAAACTTGCACTGCAATAAAAATTACTGCTTGCCTCCACAATATTATTCTGTAGTGTATTTATAGAGAGAAAGCCAATGGCAGCATGAAAGAAGCACAAGCTAAATGAGTACCCAGAGGGTCGTTGGGTGTGCCCTTGAAGATGATTCGATATGTCGTGAGGAAAATTGCTCCCTCGGCTGGGAGCAGGGGTGGACCACCCATCACACCCGTAGCCTCATCTCGGCCATCTGACAGGAGGTGAACCCGCATCCCGTCCATCACAAACTCTTCACCCGGCAACAGGATGGGCCTCAGAAGTTTGGGCTGTAGACAGTGAAGGTGGATTGAGGTTAAAAAAAGAAAAAAAAAAAAGAAAATGTTTTTAAAATTTTTTAAAAAAATATTAATACAGTCTTGACCATCCTTTGATAAATAACAGATTTTGGTTATTTTTAAATTGAAAAGATGTAAACACAGTCTCTATGAAATGGAAAAAATGTACAATATTTTAAATAAACATTGATGTGTAGCTACTTTTTATGTCAAAAGGTAAAAAAAAAAAATAAAAACATTATTATGGCACACAAAAATTTGGGCACCCTACATAATCAGTACTTAGTAACACCTCCTCTTGTAGATATCACAGCTTGCAAACACTTTTTAGAGCTAAAATCCTTTCAGTTCTTGTACTTGGGATTTTCACATTCTTTCTTGCAAAAGGCTTCTAGTTCTTCTAGACCAATATTCCATGGTCGTCTTGCATGCACAGCTCTCTTAAGATCTGCCTACAATTTTTCAATGATGTTTAAATCAGGGGACTGTGATTGCCATTCCAAAACCTTGAGCTTGTTGGTGGAGTTCGAGGTATGTTCAGGATTATTGTCCTATTGTAGAAGCCATCCCCTCTTCAGCTTCAGCTTTTTTTAACAGATGGTGTGATGTTTGCTTCCAGAATTTGCTGGAATTTCAAAAAATGGTTAGCAAGGTGTTCTTTGAAATGCTACTACTTTTTTTCTCCAAACATGTCTTTGCTGATTGTGGCCAAAGATTCTATTTTAACTTCATCAGTCCACAACACTCATTTCCAAAATGCATCCGGCTTCTATAGATGTTCTGTTGCATACTTCTGACACTGGATTTTATGAGGGGAGGCACGTAAGGTTTTCTTCTGCTGACTATTCCATGAAGGTCTTGTCTGTGCAAGCATCATTGCACAGTGGAACGGTGCACCACCACTCTTGAGTCTGCTAAATCTTCCTGCAGGTCAGAGTATTTGTAAAGCTTTGACATTTGCTAGTAAACTCTGACATTTACTAAAGACAGCTGTTGCCATGCATCAGATCTAATGAGCTGATTAAGGTCTGAAAGGTCTGAGACTAAATCCCTTACAGTGACCAAACTTTTGCACAGGGCCAGAATTTGTTTTGTTCAATTTATGGCAAGTAACTATACATCAATGTTTGTTGAAAATATTGTGTATTTTATCCATGTCCTAGAGAGACTGTGCTAACATCTTTTCAATTACAAAACCACCAAAATCTGTTATTTATCAAGGGCTGGCCAAACTTTTGCATAAGGCTGTCTATATTAATTAAATATTATAAAATAATATATTTATAAAATCCCATTACAATTACTCAAATCATTATAAGCACTCCAAACTGGCATGCTGAAGACAACACACTGCAAAACGGAGGAATGCATTAGTCACTGATGGGTCAGTTTTTCTGTAATTGGTGATGTCTTTCTTTAGACTCAGTGAGCCTGTCTGTCCCAGAACTATACTGGACTCTTGGCAATACTCACCAAATACAATGCAAGCAAAAACAAGCAAAACATGGGAAATGCTGCTTTCCATGTAAAAATGTTTACTAATTCTGAAATAAAATGTTCTATCCCACACAATCTTAGTTATATGACAAACACTATGAGCTATGTCTCTGGGAAAGGTAGAAACCATTTGTTGTTCTTACATGAATTCTGAGCTTTTAAAATAAACCTACAACTGGTGAGTCATGGCACTTTGAACTGTTCAAATTCTTTGGGGAGAGGGCTGAGGTTCTTCGTGTTTTCCACTTTTGGTCCCACAGGACACATAGGGAACAATGTGATGGCCAGCAGAGTGGCCATAAGGCAAACTTATAAATTACCCATAAGTCTCAGGACTGCTGCTAATGCGCAGTCACAGTGCTTTATAGGGGAATTCATGGACAGAGGCTATAGACCAGGTGGGTCCCATACACTTGCCCACCCTTTATCACACACACACACACACACACACACACACACACACACACACACACACACACACACACACACACACACACAC
>JBBIGC010000125.1:17869473-17882035 GCA_037576955.1 Lepidarchus adonis | reverse complement strand
TCAGAAAGACAAATCAAAATCCCCATTTGACTGCAAAAAACCTGCAGGAAGATTTATCAGACTCAGGAGTGGTGGTGGAGTCATCAGAAGAAAACCCTACTTCTGTCCCCATCATAAAATCCAATTTTAGAAGAACATCTACAGAAGTCTGATGCATTATGGAAACAAGTGCTGTGAACTGATGAAGATAAAATACCACTCTTTGGCCACAATCAGCAAAGGCATGTTTGGAGAATAAAAAGGAGATGCATTTCATGAGAAGAACACCTTGCCAACCATTAAGCATGGCGGTGGATATATCATGCTTGGGGTTGTGTTGCAGCCAGTGGCACAGGAAACATTACATGGGTGGAGGGAAGAATGAACTCCACTAAATACCAGCAAATTCTGGAAACCACACCATCTGTAAAAAAGCTAAAGCTGAAAAGAGGATGGCTTCGACAATGGTCCTACAACAGGACAATGATCGTAAACATACCTCGAAATCCACCTTAGACTACCTCAGGAGACGCAAGCTGAAAGTTTTGGAATGGCCATCACAGTCCCCTGATTTTAACATCATTGAAAATTTGTTGGTAGATCTTAAAAGAGTTGTGCATGCAAGACGAGCAAAGAATATTACAGAACTAGAACCTTTTACAAGGAAGAATGGGAGAAAATCTCAAGTACAAGAAGTGAAAGACTTTTAGCTCTAAAAAGTGCAAGCTGTGATATCTGCCAGAGGAGGTGTTATTAAGTACTGATTATGTAGAGTGCCCAAACTTGCAGTGTCATAATAATGTTTTTACTTTTTATTTCTGTTCAATATATGGCATAAATAGTAACTATGCATCAATATTTGCTGAAAAAATTATGTATTTTTTCCCCATGTCCTAGAGAGACTGTGTTAAAATCTTTTCAATTTGAAAAAGGCAGTGTCAGGCAAGATTCCTGAAGGCACAGGTTTTTTGTTACATTTCTTGAGCAACATACATTCTTAAGCAGTACATTTACATTTCATTATAAAATAATATGAAATAAAGCAAACAAACAAATAAATAAAATGTAAAGCAGTGGCACATCATACACCAGTTGGGTTAAAAATGGTGTATGTCCATTGCATGTGATATTTGTAGTATTAGTGGTCTAGCAAACACACCTTCTTGGCCTCCAGCATTTTGTTGTCAAAGATATAATTGATACAGTTCCTGACGACCTCCAGTCTCCTGGCACTGTTAGCCAGGACACTGCCATTCTTGTCCACAATGTCAGCTGCAGAAAGTACAAGATTACATTTAAAAATTAAACAGATATTGAATTGCAAGTACTTTACAAAGCAAATCTAGAGATCATTGCAACTGACGTGTGGAGCAGCCAAGTGGTCAAACTCACCCAGAGGGGGTCCAGAGGGAACCATCTCCTTTAGTTCAGCCTTGACTACAGGCGGGGCGGTTTTGAGCTTGGCAGTGGCATGGTCAATAAACAGCTGGACTGACACCTCATCCAGTTGTGGAAAGGGAGGCTTGGAGGCATGATGCTGAGACTGAGGACTTTCTGTTGGCCGTTGCACTCTGTGCATTGCAACTGCTGGGTATGGATTCTCCTAGAAGGGGACGAGAAACTAATAAATTAACTATTAAGTCCTTTACACAAATAAAGATTAAAGTCAAACAGATTTAAAATGGAGTCCAGTGATCTACAGCTACAGTTGCTCCAGAGATAAAGTTTGTTATTCCTTATTGTAAAGAAGCTCCAAATATTGTAGGCCATAAAGTAGGTTAGTTTTATCACTCAATGCTGAGAGAAAAAGAAGACAACAGTTTCAGTCCATGGGACACCCATGTAAAAGTAAAAGATGATAAATGATTTGGAATTTTTAACAATTTTGTACATTTACTAAAAACTGAAAATATCACATTTATACAAAGCTGAAAACTAAAACTGAAAAGTGAAAGAGGTACGAATAAGTTCTAAAGCCAATATAATTACATAATTAAGAAATTACATATAAATAGTATATCAAAACCATAGTAACAACTCTAATAACTCTAGGCCTGTAAGGGTTAATACACTGGTGCTGAACAAAGGTATCTGGGACAATAAAAAGGCCAGAGGTGAAACCGGAGACATACGTTTTTGAAGAGTTGCTCAGCCAGTTCTTTTATGTGGTTCATCACTTTTTGGGGATCACCATGCTCCCGTCGGATCCGCTCCACCTGGCTGGCAATGAGCTAGGAAAAAGAAAAGAAGAATTAATACAGAAATTAAGACTAAGGCATTTGATATTGCCTTCTCATTCCTTAGTATTTATGACTTTACCATCCTAGCATTTACAAGGACTCACATCATCAAACAGATCTGTGGGTCTGTAGGGCGGGCCTCTCTCTGACACAAAACCTGCGAATGCCATGCCATCGAGCACCTTCATGAGGAAGTCATCCTCGGACAGTGTCCGCTGGCCCAGAAAAGCCGCCTGGAGGAAGACCAAAACAACAGTCTAGTATAAAGTATTCACTCCCAAATCTAGTGCTATCGTACTGGCTGGAGTTCAGAGGAATTTTTCACACAGAAATGCTTACACTGCCAGCTACACACAAAAAACATCTGGGACCAATTAGCATGACCCTATTTGCACTAGCGCTTAACAAGTCTGAATTCATTATTAGCCACACTGACATTCTTCAAGCATTGTGGATGAAATCTCTTACTATATAATTTGATACTATATTTCTACTTTTGCCTTCACATAGTAGTACCTTATGGAAGCGAATGACAGGCTCTGGGTGGATGCGAATGATATGTAGACACCAGCGGTAGCCTTGGAAAAGCTGGGCAAAAAGCCACAGGAACACAGCACGGATCTCCTTATCCTGTAGCATAGAGATCAATCATTATAACACCCAATCTAACACTAGCTCCAATAAAGACATGCTGCTTTCAGGAGTATGGGCCTCCAATAATATTAAAACAAAACAAAAATTTGTAAAGTTACAGTGCTGGAGCAGTTCAACAAAGAAAGACGAAGAAGAAACATGCACATAAAGTTCTTCACGTTGTGCATGTTATACAGTTCCACATTAAATATTCATTAAACATCATGCTATTGAACAAAAATTTAAGAAGAAAGGAATGGAAAAACAACCCAAAAGATAAAATAGACAGACCTGTATCTTTAGAGCAGAAGGCAGGGCAGAGGAAGGGGGAAAGGCATGGTCTGCCACCTCTAGCTCTGGATCAAGGACCTACACAACACAAACACATCACACAGATCACAGTAGACAGATTAATCTTAACAAAAAAACAAACATTGTCTTTATCTACTTCTGCTATTACAAATAGATGTATCCTAAAAAAATGGGTTAAAATATTTGAGACATAATGTTTTATTAAATGACTAATGTATACAATCCCTTGTAGACATTGGCACTGTTTTCCACATTGTTTCTGTGGCTGGCTGCCCGAACTAAAAGCTGAATCCATAAATTAATCATGCAAGTCAATTCACTGAACTGCAAAGTACTCCTTCTTTCACTGCAATATTGTACTGTTGGGCTTGGGCTTGAAATTGTCATTAAGGCAATCTGTTAATTGCGAAGGAATATCAGATCAAAGCCAAATGTAAAAGCTGCCTTTAAGACAATCTGCCTCATCTCTGTTCCATGCTTCAAAGTAGGGTCGATGCAGCAGCTGGTTGATAAAATGAGCTGATATCAAGATGGAGAGTCAAAATCAACCAAGCTTTAAACAAATGCTTCACTCTGAAGAAAAAGAGAAACTAGGAAAGTGCCTGAACAGATGCTCATAACTGGTCTTCATAATAAGCCCTTCTTCCTCTCATAGGCTTGTAAAGTCTTAGAAAAAGTCTGTGATTACTTGAATTTAAAACCACAACTTCAAGGACTTTCAATCAGGCTTTCGTCAACAGCATGCATTAAAATATAAATGGCTGAATGCAACAAAATGTCCCAGTCAAAATCTGATAAGACTGTAATAATTCTGCTTTGAAAATGGCATGGCACAACTGCCTACTTTCTTTGTAAATCTTGAGTATGGTAATGCTTGCCTTCCCATTTGTATCTTCCAACCCTGATAATAGTTCTCTAAATAATTATTAGATAGATTGATTGATTATTCAGGCTCCAAGATGGATGGTACTAATGTATTTTTCCAACACTTACCCTTACCCTACACTTTCCCTATTAATATTAGGATACGGAAATGTGGAAACTGAGACCGTAATCAAAGCTGACCATTCAGATCTGAAATTTTATCATGACATAAGATTCAGATGTTACTGGTTATCAAACATTTCAGCTTAAAATCATCAGTAACTTATTCGTATTTGAGACGCCCTACTTCAAAAGCTCCTGAGTTAGAGGGGAACATTTTTTTCATTTAAAAAATGTGCTGTATGGTGACCAGGGCTTCAGCTACAGTAAGGTACATCACTGATTGGAAAAAAAATAAGTGTAATTATATTTGAAGTCAAATGTCCGGAGGATATAAGATGTTTCATGTATTACTGAAATATTCTACCCATTGTAAAGTTATCCTGAACCATGTCTCTTCACCTCAAGGCCCAAACCCCATTTCCCGAACATGGAAGTAAGCTGCCAGGACTAGGTCAAATATGAACAAGACATTATGATTTCCAGAAAGTTCTCTCCAGTTGTGTAAGTAAACAATGCTGAAAACATTAAAAGGCCAAAAGTTGGTGCATCTGTGTAATTGAAAAGGTTAAGTCTAATGGAAATACAAATGCGTGGCCTTTTACAGTAAGACACTGCTCAAAACAAAAGTGAAACTTCATCACTTTGCAAGTGCTTGCCAACTTTAACAAGCTACAGAACTCCATACACAGATTAAGAAAATAGAGTTGCGCTGCTAGCACTGCTGTGACTGCTGTGACTGCTGCCAAAGAGACAGCACAGGACAGGACAGTCAGGAAACCAATACACTGCCATACAGGCTGCAGCAAAATACACATTTAACACAAACACATACAAATTACACAAAGAATATATTTTTAAATTTCAGGGCAGATAACTTGCCAAGTATTTATTTAAATAAATAATATATTGTTTTATTAATCATTCAATAATAATCTGCTTACAGAATTCCTAAAATACTGAATAAAACAGGAATATCTTTTGATCAATAACCTGTAATATTAATGCTATAAATCCACACTGTAGATGGTAATACTGATTAAAATCACAAAAGCAATTATTTAATTATAATTATTTTGAACAATAATGCAAAATAAGCATGTGTACCATAACCTGTAGAAAGGTGATTTGACCAGAGGCATGCAAACATTTACACTCTACAGCACTCAACATATCTATAAAAGGGTGCCGTTTTAACATGCAATGCAAATATGGTTATAAAGTCATAAATGTGTAAAGCAAATATTTTTGGAATGAATACAGAAAACAATTATTCTGGGCTTGAACTCATACGGACCAAACACCATCCCACCCGAGATATCTCCTTACAAACATGGCTAATGTTCTCATTAGCCTTCTCGACTTCCAGACAATTCAAGACTCTCTGGACTTCCCTGCATAATTAGTGTGACTATGGTAAGACAGCAAGGAGGAGACAGAGCATGGTCCATAAGTCTTTATCCCTGTTATAACATATGAAAGCAAACATTCCCTTTAAATGAGGTTAAAGTTGATTTCCTACAATAAAAACAGAACAAGTACTAGTACACGGCAGTAAAATCCCTTGAGAAAACCAAGCTCATTTTAAACTCTGGGTTGACTGTGATAACATTGCACCCCTTCTGTTGCACAACTCCAAATTACAGGACTGCAACACTGCATAATTCACCAGCAGACAGCTTTTAATATCACAAATACCAGGCAGGACCTTGAGTAATTCCATATCAGGGCGGCTAGGCCTTGTAGCAAAAGTGTGAAGATAAACAGCATTCTCTTTCGCGCTCTGAGAACATGCTCATGAAACAAATTTACACAAAGGCTGTAAAAATTCTGATTCACATTTTGATTTATTTATACCTTACACATTAGCTTGTCCATAACTAACATGTTGAGAGCAAAGATGTGAGAGCACAGCTAACAATCCAAGTAGACAAATTCTGTACTTCGGTGATGTTGTGACAAGTGATTCTGATTAAAGAGCCCCTTTCATGTTAAATCTCCAGCCCATACAGTCCATAAATAAATATTAACCTGCAAAACCTAGTGATGTGCCAGAACCAAATCTAATTTCCATATACATGTCTTCGTGTTTTTCAGCCTTCATCAATTTAGTCCCACCCATTCACAACAAAAGGCCAATTAGGATAGAGATCATTTACAAATTTCAGCCTCAAAACCATAATAGCAGAAGAACTTAGGTTATTCTCTCGGTCATTGTCATTCTTCTGTTACACTGTAAACATTCACACATTCTGATAGACCCTAAGCCTATGTTTGTTCAGTATGACGAACTTTGGAGCTAATCGTAAAAGCAACATTAAAGCTAAATATTGACTTTATTTACAATATCCTCTACTTACAGTAACCACTCCAACAAGGAAAATTTTGGGAATAGCCAGGTAATGTGCAATTTCTTAAATTGCTGTTGGCACAAAGACACAGTATTACGTCAATTGTCAATTTAAAAAGCACAGTCAAATCACGGTCTATAAAACTCATACTAGCCAAGAACCAGCTACTGCTGCAGTCTGAAACACTTGATCTTTTTATCACTGCTACTCTAGCTCCTCATGTTCAGCCAACTGCCCATTGCTCCAGGTCACTTCTGCAATATCTCTGCAAACTCAAGAAGGCAAAGGGTGATGCAAGTAATCTGACACATGTAAAGCCTGCTGCTTATCCTGCACTTCTAACTACATACCCCGCAATGACAAACAGCTCAACACACTTCCACTAGAGTCCTGACAACTGATTCATACACTGCATGAGTCAGTGAGGATGTCTTTTACTAGGTCAAGGGAAGTGTAGTCATGCATCCTTTAAGGGACCTCCTGCAATGGGAAACTCATTGGTCAGCTCAAGTCAGAGTTCAAGCAAATGTGAATGTCTATGAATGTCTTGATTTATGTATTAATGCACCAAGTAGCTGAAAACTAACGCAAAGTTAAAAGAATAACCATTCAACGTTCCATATTGGCGTACATCACTGAGTGAACTGAAAAATTAAGTTTTTGATTCATTTTGAGGGCTAATAACTCACCATCTAGACTAGAATTAGGCTCATCAGCTAGCGAACAGGATTAAATGGTACCTCCAATAACACTATATGAACATATGATTAAAACTGAAATAAAAAGAGTATGCCACTTGAATGTTTCATAGTTAGGTTCTTTAAACCCAAGTTAAAGTTCAAATTGCTTCTTACTTCTATATAAAAACTGTTCATTGTTGAAATTTATGACTAGTGAGAAAGAAACAAACAACATCGTTAACTTGGGTAAAATATGAGCTGGTAATCCCAAGGAGGAGCAAATGGGAATTAATACAGTAGTTGTGTTAATCTGGTAAGGACAAATCGCTATTGAAATGTTCTTTCATTGTACACTTATGAAATTTTAATTATTATATGACAAAAAGTTAAAAGTTAATGAAACTACAGCAAAATAACATTCTTGTGCTGTTTAGTTCCTAGGCATGTAACAGTGTATTGATTTGTATCGCTGTATTGACCATAACAGCGAACAATCTGGTGTATCAATGTAATGCATAAAGATTGATTTGTGTTCATTCCGCAGCTAATTTACTGTGTGCATTGTGTTGTTTCATATATTTCATGATATGTTTCATGACATTCACTGCAGACCCAAATATCAAACTAAACCCCCTTTAAAGCAAATTTAATGGTACAGAAACATGGATTGTTGACTAAAATTGAATGTTGTGATGTAAAGTGTGATATACACCCCTAATTAAGATGAGATTTTTTTTTACCCGCATGAGAAAATTTGCCATTTGTACTGATTACCACCATTTGGCAATCCATACAGCTTATTGTGATTATTAATTCAAATAAACCTATTTAAAATGAAAAATTGTGCACATTATGAGATGTTATATTGCCGATCATTATATTAATACAATAAGCCACTTGCAACCAGCAAAATGGATTTACTTAAATTCCTTTTGTGCCAAATAACTCCTTCACAGTATTAAAAGTAATGCACAGCCTCTCCTGGTTCATTGCTTTTTTTTATTATTAATGTTGGCTGGTTGTTAGTGTGATGATGGTTTGCTCACCATTGAGAGAACAGTCTGTGTGTGCTGCAGAAGAGGCTCAGGCAGCAAAGATATGTGGACACATTCTGGAATTGTCACGGTGCCTCCATCCAGATCTGCAATGATCACATCCAACTGTAGACAAACACACACACAAACACACGCACACGCATGAACACAAATTAAAAGTAACCCACATTTCATTCATACAGAACTTGATAATGTGAGCATGATAATTGTGAGTCCTTCAGTTAGGTTTAACACACTGTTCTCATTCTTCTATACTAAAGATGTCCAGCTCCGGCTCTGGGGGGCAGGTGTCCAGCACAGTTTGATGATTTCCCAGCTCCTAAACATCTGTGTTAATGCACCTTTTAATTGACAGGTTTAGTAAGAGTGTCTGAAAAGGGAAACTGTGCTGGGCACTGGCCCGCCAGGACAGTCAGTGGTCACCCCTGTCTTATACTCAGCAACCATGTCAATTCTGATACATAAAAAATACCTTCCAAGCTGTCCACAGCAAAGACATTTAGCACAGAGCCCACAATGCATCATATCCATTGCTTAAGCTGGACTGATTAAGTGTAAAATCCAAAAAGATGATCTTTGCACTCTGAGCCTGTCTAAGGCTATGGTCATTACAAAGGAATGCTATTAGCATATGCTACATGCACGTGACTGAGGTTATCCATGGTTCAATGAACAGTACAGGAAAGTACACAGCTTAAGTAGAACAAATGACATTTTGAAGACTAACATGTAGAAGATAAATACAGATGCAAAATGACTTAAGTCCAGCAATCATTCATTTTCCTTTAGACTTTATGGCATTTATAAAAATAAGAGAAACATGATAGAATAACAAACACACAGAGTAGAGATGCTCTTTCCTATTATATTCTACTGGGATAAAGTAATCGTGGGTTAACAACATTTGGTAAAGGAAACTCATCACTACAACTTGCATCATGTACAAGTACACTGCTATCACTATTTGTCTTTATTTAATAGCACCTAACTGTGAGATAAGCCTGCTAACAGTGTACACCTTAATTGAATGAGTGATTTAAACATGATGCTGCATTGTTACACAATATGAAAGCTAAAGAATGCTAAGGAATAACAAACACGGTTTCTTGCATCTTATGTCAGAAGATATAACTGACCTTATCCAATCCTGCTTTTATTGATACAGTAGTGGAAGATGAAGTGTTTGTGAATTTTTATAATGTCTAAAATATTCATGCCAAAGGCAAGAAGGCATTTGCAAATGATGTACCAACTGACACAGGTTCACTATGGATTTGTGTGGTCTAAAGAAGTGGTTTTCAAACTGTGGAGTGCAGTGGTGTGCATAGGGGGGCATTACATGTCTTTGTGAATATTTACAGATATTTACGACAAAAAATAATTTTTGATTTCACAACAATGTTACCACAGCAGTTTTTGGGGGGAAAAAAATCATATTTAGGTTCAATTTGTTGATTGGTCTGACAAACGGAGGATGTTACTGAAACAGCTAGCTAGTTACATTTACAGTCTTATGCAAAAGTTTGAGCAATACACAATATACAATATTTTCAGCAAACATTGATGCATAGTTATTGTACATAAATTGTATTTAAAATATTTAAAAAATAAAAACATCAGATTCCTTTTACAAGGTTTCAGACCTTAATCAGCTCTGATATCTGATGCTTGGCAATAGCTGTCATTAGTAAAAGTCATTAGTAAATGTCATTAGTAAATATCAGCTGGTGCCAGTTTCAAAGCTTTACAAATACTCTGACTCTTCAAACCTCATGCACACACTTGTTGACCCTCAACAACCATGGGTTCCTCTAAGCAGCTGTGTAAAAAAAATGAAATATTGATGCCCACAATGCAGGAGAAGGCTACAAGAAGATTTTGTTGTCAGCTTGCAGTTTCCACAGTGAGAAATGTAATTAAAAGGTGGCAGTTCAGGGGAACTGTAGAGGTCAAGATGAGACCAAGAAAATTCTCAGAGAGAACGGCTTGTATTGCTGGTCAGAAAGACAAATCAATATGCAAAAAAACCACAATCCACAACACCTTCATGGAAGAGTCAGCAGAAGAGGAGCTTTCCTGCATCCCCATCATAAAATTCAACATCAGAAGTATGCAACAGAACAAACTTTTGCATAAGGTTGCATATGCTTAGTGAAAATTTGTGTAAAATATTTATCTTTCTGTACAAACAGAATTCTACATCATTAACAAAATTTCAGATATTGTCGCGTTTCTAGTATTATGTCAAGCAAAATCCAATAGGCTACATTGCTCATTGTGTTATATTTAACTGCATTTTAAGTCATCCAGACAGCTGGGAAAAATGTAACCCCTGGCCACATAAGTCACAATGCAATCATCTTGTAATCACAATATAATACAGTGTCCATATTAATCAGCTTTATAGTGAGTATTGCCTATGGATGATCCATAGGGTCATCAGGGCAGGAGAGGAGAAGAGAAGAAGCAACCTCATACCAGTTCTTGCGTCTCCAAGCGAAAGAAGGAGTTGACCCCGATGATGAAGGGTGTTGGGGTGCTGAGGACTTCCAGGAGCTTCCCGGGGAGGATGGGTACATAGGTGAAACTGAGGGTAATACATTTGTATAATGTCAGTCAGTAATAGCAGGCAAAAGAAGTAAATAATAGTGTATTTTTAACAGATTGTAATAAATTTGTAGCTTATTGTAACTCATTTCAAATGATTAAAAAGTCTTGAGTTAAAAATCCTATCCAACACAATGTGCATCATTACATCCCTTAATTCCATAGAGAAAAAGTCTGGAAACATCCTCTCTTCACAAATATAATTGCTTGTCAATGGCATCATGGACTTCATTAGAATACTTACAGAAATTACTTACAGTAAGTCTAGAAATATACAAACAATTTCCTACACAATGCACAACGATTATCCTTTTTGTTTTAAAAATCTAAAATAAGCCGTCTCATGTTATTAGCCACAGCGTTACTGAAAATATCAACCTAAAGTAGAAGCATCCAATTTGATACCCTGAAAACTTTGAGGCACTATACCGGTAGTGACATTATACCGCAGTTGAGCATAAACAATTAAATTGATAAAAAATGTGGAACTTATCAATATCTTACTACTAAGCAAGAACTATGCTGCAGAACTTAAGCGCCACTCAACGTTTGTAATATTCCAGATGAACGCATCCAACATTAGCGACAGTAAAGCAGCACAGGTCTCAAGTGACGTTTTTACGGATCCAAATTGAAGACAGGTAAGACTAATAATTTTTGCATTTCAGTGTTGCTAATTTTATACTGAAGAATTTACTTGTAGACGAATGAATGACATCACTAAACGATGCAGAAGTGCAGAGCCGTTTTCCAGCAGCAAAGAAAGGGATTTTTTTCTTCTTCTCACCAGAATATGACAACCAGATTGTGATTATATTTAGAAAAGCTGATCATATGTTGCAATTAGACAAGATCAACTATGCAACTGCTTTTATTTTACAATACACAGAAAGTCTGCGAGCGAGAACAGGAATGGTAACATAAGCAATGGTATAAACCGTGTATGTATAAACCCTATTGTTGAGGAAATATGGTATTACTAAGTTAGCAGTCTATGCTAAGACTAGAATAATCATGAAACAGAAATCGAATTTCAAATATATACTTGTCTCAAATGGCCACTTCTAACACACCATTCTCAACACTGATACATTTCTGAGTCATTCAATCCCAAATTAAAAACAAAATGATTAGTTTGGTCAGTATTTGACATCCTTGTTCCAGAATATAGTCACTGGCTGATTGTATAAACATTTTACTAGCAACACACACTCACATCTAGTTTAAGCTGCACCCACTTTGGTTAGTAGCTTAAAAGAAGCTGTCAATAACTGTAATTGCAGTACGAGTGTCCAAATCAGGTTATTGGTATTAACAACTATCAATCTTAAATTCTTAACAATCACACACACCTGTATTTCAGTGGGAACATAATGGCCAACAGGGCCCTGCAGGCATCGGTGAGGCGCTGATAGCTCTTAGACAGGAAGAGGATCTTGTGCTCAGTCAGAGCAGCACAGAACAGACAAAGAACATTCACAATGCCTGCAGACAGAAAAAATATTAAATGCTATGCAAAACTCATCCTGCAGGTGACTGATCAACTGTCTGTAGGTTCAACAATTACCCCTCAATTTACCCACACCAATTGCAGGACCAACCTGTTCCAATAATAGCAGCTTATAAATACCTAAGACTACCTACGTAGACCAGACACTTACAGCTGATCAGTGTTATAGTACTAGTTAGTATACTACTGAGTGTAAGTAGTAAATATTAAA